>CM069142.1:67499928-67707428 GCA_035221665.1 Okamejei kenojei | reverse complement strand
GCTTGAAGCCAGCGGCAGAAATTGGCCGAAGAAATGCAACAAACAAACAAGGCGAAACACTCTGCAATTATCACAGTTTTTTGCTATTCAGTCTCCCAAGGGGGGATGCTGGCATGAACAGGCGTTTGGTCCATATAAATAGCAGCCTGCATCTCATGCTGGGAACAAGTTGCATTGCCACCCGCAAATTCACATCTAATCGAAAGAAAGATATGAGAAGCGGCACTTATTGGAACCGACCGGTATTGTCGAGATTTTCCTGTCAATAGTCAACAGTTCAAAGGAGCTTTATTTGTCAGCAGTGCAACTCAAATTCGGTTTGCATATATTGCGCATGCGGGCGCCACCATTTTTGTTGTGTCGTTATCCAAGTCCGGTCGACCCGCGCGCTCAATGTACGGGAGCAGTTCCCGCCCAACCGACGGGATGGCGGGACTGTCGTATGCTTTAGAGAATGGAGCGGCTGGGCTTGTACGCTCTGGAGTTTAGAAGGATGAGAGGGCATCTCATTGAAACATATAAGATTATAAAGGGATTGGACACGCTAGGGGAAGGAAACATGTTCCCGATGTTGGGGGAGTCCAGTACCGGGGGCCACAGACAGTTTAAGAATAAGGAGTAATCCATTTAGAACGGAGACGAGGAAACACTTTTTCACACAGAGAGTTGTGAGTCTGTGGAATTCTCTGCCTCAAAGGGCGGTGGAGGCAGGTTCTCTGGATACTTTCAAGAGAGAGCTAGATAGGGCTCTTAAAGATAGCGGAGTCAGGGGATATGGGGAGAAGGCAGGAACGGGGTACTGATTGGGATGATCAGCCATGATCACATTGAATGGTGGTGCTGGCTCAAAGGGCCGAATGGCCTACTCCTGCACCTATTGTCTACTGTCTATTGACGTCTCTCTCCTCTCGTCTCCTCGCCCGGCCATCTTTGTGTCCCGGGCGGCGCCTCCTGTAGCCGACCTTGAAGGCGCTGGAGGCATTACCCCGGTTCACCCCCCCCCCCACCGGCCCTCGTGCCCAATGTCTCCATCTCCCTCCCGGTTACGCCGGCCGGCAAACCTTCCGGACAGGGACCACGACCGCGACTCGTGAAGCTATGTAGACTTGGGATCATGTGGCGGAATCGGGATTGCTATAAGGAATAGGAACAGAATTAGGCCATTCGACCCATCAAGTCTACTCCGCCATTCAATCATGGCTGATCTATCTCTTCCTCCCAACTCCATTCTCCTGCCTTCTCCCCATAACCCCTGACACCCGTACCTATCAAGAATCTATCTATCTCTGCCTTAAAAATATCAACTGACTTGGCCTCCTCAGCCTTCTGTGGCAAAGAATTCCACAGATTCACCACCCTCTGACTAAATATATGTTTCCTCATCTCCTTCCTAAAAGAACGTCCTTTAATTCTGAGGCTATGACCTCTGGTCCTAGACTCTCCCACTGGTGGCAACATCCTCTCCACATCCACTCTATCCAGGCATTTCACTATTCTTTAAGTTTCAATGAGGTCCCCCCTCATTCTTCTAAACCCCAGCGAGTACTGGCCCAGTGCTGACAAACGCTCATTCTTGAGAAACAGAAAAACCTATGGGAAGTTTATTTTGAAAGGTTCAAGAACCAGATGAAATGGGATTAAGGTCAGGGGCAGATAGATTCAATAGAAACTTGAGGGATATCTTTTTTACACAGAGAGTGGTGGGTGTATGGAGCGAGCTGCCGGAAGAGGTAGTTGAGACAGAATGTTCAAGAAGGAACTGCAGATGCTGGAAAATCGAAGGTAGACAAAAGTGCTGGAGAAACTCAGCGGGTGCAGCAGCATCTATGGAGCGAAGGAAATAGGCAACGTTTTGGGCCGAAACCCTTCTTCAGACTGAGGAAGGGTTTTCGGCCCGAAACGTTGCCTATTTCCTTCGCTCCATAGATGCTGCTGCACCCGTTGAGTTTCTCCAGCCGTTTTGTCTACCCTAGTTGAGACAGAGACTATCTTAACGTTTAAGAAACATTTGGACAGGTACGTGGATAGGACAGGTTTAGAGGGATATGGGCCAAACGCAGGCAGGTGGGACTAGTGTAGACGGGGCATGTTGGTCGGTGTGGGCAAGTTGAGCCAGTGGGCCTGTTTCCACACTGTATATGACTCTGTGACTAGGTGGTCCAGCTAAATGATAATCTGATTTCTCTCTCCACAGATGCTGTCTATTTCTAATGGTTTTCCATTCTTTTCTTCGAAGATCAGTTGTTATTAATTAGTCTTCATCGCTCTGTTTTAGTGTTATTTGGTCTTTCTTGGTTCCACCTTATCACAGACTGTTCCGTTGTTCTCTCCTCCTCTACCAGTGCTTCAGGACCATCCTTTATGGTGGCCTGGTGGCGCAGCGGTAGAGTTGCTGCCTTATAGCGCTTGCAGTGCCAGAGGCCTGGGTTTGATCCTGACCATGGGGTGCTGTCTGAACGGAGTTTGCACGTTCTACCCGTGACCTTTGTGGGCTTTCTCCGAGAACATCGGTTTCCTCCTGCACTCCAAGGAAGTACAGGCTTGTGGGTCAATTGGCTTGGTATAAATGTGAATTGTCCCTAGTGTGTGGCGGGTGTGTGGGGATTGCCGGTCGGTGCGGACTCAGTGGGCCGAACGGCCTGTTTCCGCACTGCATCTCCAAACACAACTTTCCAATTTTTCACCCAGGGAGTTGTGAATCTGTGGAATTCTCTGGCACAGAAGGCAGTGGAGGCCCATTCACTGGATGGTTTCAAGAGAGAGTTAGACTTAGCTCTTAGCGCTAACGGAATCAAGGGATATGGGGAAAAAGCAGGAACGGGGTACTGATTTTGGATGATCTGCCATGAGTCAACAAAATAGAGAGAGTACAGAGGAGATTTACTAGAATGTTGCCAGGGTTCCAGCAACTATGTTACAGAGAAAGGTTGAACAAATTAGGTCTTTATTCTTTGGAGCGCAGAAGGTTAAGGGGGGACTTGATTGAGGTCTTTAAAATGATGAAAGGGATAGACAGAGTTGACGTGGATACGTTTTTCCCATTGAGGGTAGGGAAGATTCAAACAAGAGGGCATGACATGAGAATTAAGGGACAGAAGTTTAGGGGTAACGTGAGGGGGAACTTCTTTACTCAGAGGGTGGTGGCTGTGTGGAATGAGCCTCCAGCAGTGGAGGCAGGATCGATTTTAACATTTAAGAGTAAAGTGGATAGGTATATGGACGTGAAGGGAATGGAGGGGTATGGTCTGAGTGCAGGTAGATGGGACTAGGGGAAAACAAATGGTCGGCACGGACTGGAAGGGCCGAGAGGGCCTGTTTCCGTGCTGTAATTGTTATATGGTTATATGGTTATATGGTTATGATTAAATTGAATGGCGCTGCTGGCTCAAAGGGCCGAATGGCCTACTCTTGCACCTATTTTCTATGTTTCTATGTTTTACTTGAGGTTGGATGGCTTGACTTTAGTCGCTGTCTGTGTGGCGTTTGCATGCTCTCCCTTTCAGCATGCGGATTTACTCTCCTCTGGTCTGTGCCCACTTCCCAAATGCTTATGGGTTTGACAGTTAATTGACGTCTCCAAATTGTCCCCTGGTGTGTAGGGAGTGTAAAAGTGGGATAATATGGAATGAATATGATCAGGCGATCGATGGTCATCGCTATACTAAGCTAAATTAAAGAAACAGCGCAGAAACAGGCCCTTCGGCCTGTCGAGTCCGTGCCAGCCTGCGATCGCCCCGTACACTAGCACTATCCGACACACCAGGCACAACTTACAATTTTTCTTTTATTGAAGCCGATTAACCTACAAACCAGTGCTCCTTTTGAGTGTGGGAGAAAAACCGGAGCACCCCGAGAAAACGACAGCATCCGCAGTCAGGATCGAACCCCGGTCTCTGGCTCTGTGAGGCAGCGACTCTACCGCCGTGCCACAGCTTGTTTATAACCTTGTGGATATTCACAGCCAAATACTTGGGCCAAATGCGCAAGGGAATTGGAGCTGGAGGAAAGTTGCCCAGAACCAGTGGGATGATATACTAAATAATAAGGCAACCATTATGACCCAACCACTGTAAGTGGACCCAGTTTTACTGCTGTTGAGACTGAGATGAATTCATCGGGGGATAGGGATTAGCGTTGTGTAAAACCACCCACCCACATCGCAACAACATTCACTCGCTTAACCACCAAGTCAAGTTCTTAATGTGGGCACAATGATATGAATGTCATGTTTTACGTAAGGGTAAACTATTATTTCAGTGGTTGGCAGACACAAAATGCTGGAGTAACTCAGCGGGACAGGCAGTATCTCTGGAGAGAAGGGATTGATGCTGAGTTTCTCCAGCATTTTGTGTCCATCTTCAGTTTAAACCAGCATCTGGTGTCATTGGCAAATGGCATGAGCAACTCTACCGCAGCACCATAAGTTGCTGAGATAGACAAAAATGCTGGAGAAATTCAGCGGGTGAGGCAGCATCTATGGAGCGAAGGAAATAGGCAACGTTTCGGGTCGAGACCCTTCTTCAGACTGATGTGAGATTGGGGGGGGTGGGAGAGGGAGGATGAAAGGAAGAGGTGGAGCCAGAGGGCTAGAGGGGGAGCTGAGAAGGGGAGGAGACAGTAAGGACTACCTGAAATTGGAGAAGTCAATGTTCAGCGCTGGGGTACAAACTGCCCAAGCGAAATATGAGGTGCTGCTCCTCCAATTTACGGTGGTCCTCACTCTGGCCATGGAGGAGGCCCAGGACGGAAAGGTCGGATTCGGAACGGGAGGGCGAGTTGAAGTGCTGGGCCACCGGGAGATCAGGTTGGTTATTGCGAACCGAGCGGAGGTGTTCCCACTGCCACCCCAACTCAAGTTGCCAGCTGGGCACAAACCTCGGGATTGCATCTTCAGCAGAGTATCACGTTGGCTTCCAAACCCAGCAAGGTCACGGTGGCGCAGCGGTAGAGCTGCTGCCTTACAGAGAATGCAGCGCCGGAGACCCGGGTTCGATCCCGACTACGGGCGCTGTCTGTACGGAGTTTGTACGTTCTCCCCGTGACCTGCGTGGGTTTTCTCCGAGATCTTCGGTTTCCTCCCACACTGCAAAGACGTACAGGTTTGTGGGTTAAATGGCTTGGTAAATGTAAAAATTGTCCCCAGTGGGTGTAGGATAGTGTTAATGTGTGGGGATCGCTGGTCGGCGCGGACCCGGTGGGCCGAAGGGCCTGTTTCCGTGCTGTATCTCTAAACTAAACTCAACTAAAAAGGTCATCGGTCTGAAGAAGGGTCTCGACCCGAAACGTTGCCTATTTCCTTCGCTCCATAGATGCTGCCTCACCCGCTGAGCTTCTCCAGCATTTTTGTCTTCCTTCGATTTTCCAGCATCTGCAGTTCCTTCTTAAAATAAAATGGTCAGCAGGTTTCCTTCTCTGATGGACATCAGTTGACCAGATGGGATTTACTGAAGGCATTCCAATGGAGTTTGTTTATAATGTAGTTAACATTATTCTGAATAAAATGTATTCTTGACTTTGAGGGATAAAGAAACAGAGGGGCAGCAGCAGAGTTGCTGCCTCACAGCGCCAGAGACCCAGGTTCGATCCTGACTACGGGTTCTGTCTGTACGGAGTTTGTACGTTCTCCATGCTTAGTGTAGTGTAGTTTAGTTTAGTTTAGAGATGCACCGCGGAAACAGGTCCATCGGCCCACCAAGTCCGCGCCGACCAGCGATCCCCGCACACTAACACTACCTTACGCACTCTGGGGACAATTTACAATTTTACCATGCCATTTAGCCTACAAACCTGTGCTGTAATTCTTTGGAGTGTGGAAGGAATCCGGAGCACCCGGAGAAATCCCACGCGGGTCACGGGGAGAATGTACAAATTCTGTACAGACAACACCCTCGGTCAGGATCGTACCCGGGTTTCTGGCGCTGTGAGGCAGCAACTCTACCGCTGCGCCACCGTGCTGCCCAGGTGACTGTGTGGGATTCCCCTGGGTGCTCCGGTTTCCTCCCACATTCCAAAGACGTGCGGGATTGTAGAGCAATTGGCTTCTGTAAAATTTTCCCGAGTGCGTAGGATAGAACTGGCGTTCGTCAGTGACCGCTGGCCGGCACGGACGCGGCGGGCCGAAGGGCCTGTTTCCGCGCTGTATCTCTAAACTGAAGACTGAAGTAAAACATGACCTGAGGTGCAGAAATCTAGCAAGTGGACATTCCCGCTTTAAGGAATTCACGAGTGACGTTGCTTCCCAGAAGTGAGGCGACAGAAATAGATGACTGCGCCCTTTGTCGCAGCCATGTGATATTTCTTGCTGGTTCCCACACTCACAGCTCGGTGAGAGGCTGGGAGGCTGCTGGAAAAGGGGGTTTGTTTTGGAAAATCATCAGCTATGTGTACTTTCGTCGTACGTATTTCTTTCCGTCTGAGGTCACCGCTCACCGGACACCACGTTGCCCCGGCTCGGACCGGTCAGTCTGAGCGTCCGTGGGAGCGAGGACAGTCAGTCAGAGTGGAGCAGGGTCACGTTGACCCTGGAAGAAGGACCAGCCAAGTCTTGCTGACTGTGGAGAGGAGGAAGGAGGGGGGGGGGGGGGGGAAGGGGGGACTTAAGTTTGTGTGGAAGTTTGTGAGTTTGGATTCACGGGAGGTTGTAAAGGGCTTGGACACGCCAGAGGCAGGAAACATGTTCCCGATGTTGGGGGAGTCCAGAGCCAGGGGCCACAGTTTAAGAATAAGGGGTAAGCCATTTAGAACGGAGATGAGGAAACACTTTTTCTCACAGAGAGTGGTGAGTGTGGTGGAGGCAGGTTCTCTGGAAGCTTTCAAGTGAGAGCTAGATAGGGCTCTTAAAAATAGCAGAGTCGGGGGATATAGGGAGAAGGCAGGAACGGGGTACTGATTGGGGATGATCAGCCATGATCACATTGAATGGCGGTGCTGGCTCGAAGGGCAGAAATGACCTACTCTTCGAGCTATTGTCTATTCTCTATTGAGGTGGTCTCGGAGGGGAGGATGCCCCTCAAACTGCGGAGCATCCTGGACAATACAGCTCACCCCCTCCGTGACACACACTGGTCAACCTGAGGAGCACCTTCAGCAACAGACTGGTCCCACCAAGATGCAGCACAGAACGCCACAGGAGATCCTTCTCCCCTGTGGCTATCAAACTGTACAACTCCTCCCCCTTCTGTCGTGGGGTCGACTGACTCAATATAGTTCATTGGCTATATTTAAGGAGGAGTTAGATGTGGCCCTTGTGGCTAAAGGGATCAGGGGGTATGGAGAGAAGGCAGGTACAGGATACCGAGTTGGATGATCAGCCATGATCATATTGAATGGCGGTGCAGGCTCGAAGGGCCGAATGGCCTACTCCTGCACCTATTTTCTATGATTCTGTGACTCCCCCCCCCCCCCCCCAATGTTTGCACATCCCCAATTCCTTTCCACTCGTCACTTTAATTTCATGTTTCATGTATTTTGTCTTTCTTATGACTGTTGGCAGACCAATTTCCCTCCTGGGATAAATAAAGCTCCGCGGTATCGTCTCGCCAAGTCCACATCCCACCCTGAGACCCTCCGAGGTGAAGACAGAGTGACGGAGAGCCCTTGTAGACGTGCCGTTGCTCGTTCTTGGCAAGACCCCCAGGTCCCTGTGTGTGATCGTGTGTGACGTCAGGACTGTTCCCGTCTCGGCCTGCGTGGCAAATTACGTCTGCGTTGGTTCCCTAATGCACCCACCCCACCCCCCCTCCCCCCCCCACCCCCCCGGGGTTTTGTGACGTCAGATCAGCTTTCCAACGAGCGTCAGAGAGAACGGAGGGGGGGGGGGGGGGGGGGGGGGGAGAGAGAGAGAGAGAGAGAGAGAGAGAAATCGAGATTACTGCAAGGCTGAGACTGGGAACATCGCAGGCTGCGGAGATGCAGCCAGTGAACCGGGCCAAGGCCAAGACACGGGCAGAAGGTTTGGAGGAACCTCCAAGGATTTCTCTGTCAACTTTACAAACGCGCAGGCAGGTGGGGTGGACAATAGGCAACAGACAATAGGTGCAGCAGTAGGCCATTTGGCCCTTCGAGCTAGCATCGGCATTCAATAGACAATAGACAATAGACAATAGACAATAGATGCAGGAGTCGGCCATTTGGTCCTTCGAGCCAGCACCGGCATTCACTGCCATCATGGCTGATCATCCACAATCTGTAACCCGTTCCTGCCTTCTCCCCATATCCCTCGACTTCGCTATCTTCAAGAACTCTATCTAACTCTCTTTTGAAAGCATCCAGAGAATTGGCCTCCACTGCCTTCTGACGCAGAGAATTCCACCGATTCACAATGTTCTGGGTGAAAAGGTTTTTCCTCATCTCCGTTCTAAGTGGCTTACCCCTTATTCTTAAACTGTGACTCCTGGTTCTGGACTCCCCAACATTGGGAACAGGTTTCCTGCCTCTAGCGTGTCCAAACCCTTAATAATCTGAGTCTGAAGAAGGGTTTCGGCCCGAAACGTTGCCTATTTCCTTCGCTCCATAGATGCTCCATCACTTTTGTCTACCCTTAATAATCTTAAATGTTTCAATAAGATCCCCTCCCATTCTTCTGAATTCCAGAGTGTACAAGCCCAGTCGCTCCATTGTATCAGCATATGACAGTCCCGCCATCCCGGGAATTAACCTTGTGAACCTACGCTGCGCTCCATCAATAGCAAGAATGTCCTTCCTCAAATTAGGGGACCAAAACTGCACACAATACTCCAGGTGTGGTCTAACCAGGGCCCTGTACAACTGCAGAAGGACCTCTTTGCTCCTATACTCAACTCCTCTTGTTATGAAGGCCAACATGCCAGAAGCTTTCTTCACTGCCTGCTGTACCTGCATGGATGGGGCATTTTGGTCAGCGTTTTCACACAAAGGCTGGTGGGGATATGGATGAGCTGCCGGATGAGGTAGCTGATGAAGCTACCATCGAAACATTCAGACAGGAACGTGGATAGGACAGGTTTGGAGGGATTTGGGCCAGATGCAGGCAGGTGGGACTAGTGTAGATGGGGCATGTTGGTCAGTGTGGGCAAGTTGGGCTGAAGGGCCTGTTTCCGTGCTGTATGACTCCATGACTCTATGATTCTCTATCATAGCACACATCGCTCTATAATACCATCGCTCTATACAATACAATATAAGGGATGTACACTGATGTAACTTACGGTGCCTCTAATAAATAAAGATATTTAATTTTATTTTTTTTTTTAAATGAAAATTAAAAAAAAAAATAATACAATCGCTCTATCATAGCTCTAGTATTTCACTGAACCTCATTAACATGACAATTATTAAACCACTATTAATACTACAATTCCTTGTTTCCACCAATGCGAAAATATCCTGGAAACAGTCACAGAGTTCATAAGGCCATAAGGGCATAAGGTCATAAGTGATAAGAAGAGAATTAGGCCATTCGGCCCATCAAGTCTACTCCGCCATTCAATAATGACTGATCTATCTCTCCCTTCTTACCCCATTCTCCTGCCTTCTCCCCATAACCCCTGACACCCGTACTAATCAAGAATCTATCTATCTCTGCCTTAAAAATATCCATTGACTTGCCCTCCACAGCCTTCCACAGATCCACCACTCTGCTCAAGCTATTCTACAAAATCTATATAATTAAAAATCTCATCTTGACCACTTCCTGTTTGCACTGTGCTTTGATTTTAGAAAAAACGCTACCACTCATGGCTGTGATTTTTTGGCCTTCTTACTCAGTCCTCCTCCGCTGCGCAGGCCCCGAGGATTTTTCCCATCGATGAAAAATAAAAGACTTATTAGTGTTTAAAAAATCTTGAGATTCTCTCTCCTGTCATTCACCGCCATGAAGGACACACCCCTTCTGTCTGAGCTGGGAAACTACAGAACACTGTGAGTATGCAAAGTGCTTGAATTAATGATTTGTTAGCCCTTAATGAAAATGAAATGAGTTGTTTGGCCTGCCCTGTGCTTGAAACTGCAATGGCAATGAAAATGAAGTGAAAATGCAATGAACTGTTTGGCTTGGGCCTGCCCTGTGCTTGAAACTGCAACGGCAATAGAAATGAGCTGTTTGGTTTGAGCCTGCCATGTGCTTGAAAGTGCAATGACAATGGAAATTAAGTGAAAATGCAATCAGCTGTTTGGCTTGGCCTGCCCTGTGCTTGAAACTGCAATGCAATTGGAAATGAAATGAAATTAGTTGTTTGGCCTACCTGAAACCACTCATTTCGGCCCACAAGGCCCTTATTAGCTGAAAAACCAGTCCCTTTTGCCCAAAATGCCCGTATTAGCCCAGGAAAAGTCCAGAAAAAGTGCCTTTCACTGAGATTTCACGCAGATTTTTTTTTTAAAGAGCCCCTTTCGGCCCATCAGACCTGTACTAGCCCAGGAGTCCCTTCGGCCCATCAGTAAGTATTCCCCCTGCAAGTATTAAACATCGCCCCAGTATTTTTCTCCCTCCCTTCATTTGTTCCCTGTGAGATCCAGGCCAGGATACACTTTCCTGTGATCTGCAGAAAAAGATGAAAAATGTCGAAAATTGATTCTCCACCCTCTCCCCCTTCTCTCTCACAGAGTCTCTCACCTGTTTTGGGCAGAATTTCTGGCAGTTTCTGAGCTGCCAGCCCACCAGGCCTGAGTGACTGAGCTGCCAGCCCACCAGGCCTGAGTGACTGAGCTGCCAGCCTACCAGGCCTGAGTGACTGAACTGCCAGCCCACCAGGCCTGAGTGACTGAGCTGCCAGCCCACCAGGCCTGAGTGACTGAGCTGCCAGCCCACCAGGCCTGAGTGACTGAGCTGTCAGCCCAAGAATCCATTTGGCCCACAATGTCCCTACGAGCCCTCTGGAAACCAGTGCCTTTGGCCCACAATACCCATACTAGCGCTCCAGAAAGCCCCCCCCCCCCCCCCACTTGCCAGCAATACTGGAATTGGTGGTGAGGCGGAATATTGCCTTGGGGGACCAGCTCTCCCGTGTGAACATGGGACCCAAAGTGTCCCACTTGGTCTAGTGAGTACTAAAGCAAGGCCTACAAGTATATTTTGAGATATTAAATCACCTGGTAAACTCGCATATATATATTTAGCTTTCCAGCTATTCTGGTATTATCAAAGGAGCGACGATGTTTACAGTGAGGATATCGGGCAGTCGTTTCAAACGTACTCAGGAAAAGGATTGTAGACAGGGTTACGTGCTGAGCCCATTGAAATTATCAACTGGGAGCCGGAGGCATTGGTCACGTATTAGCTTAGTTTAGAGACACAATATGGAAACAGGCCCTTCGGCCCACCGAGTCAACGTCAACCAGCAATTTACGCCTGTCCTAATCAAGAATTTGTCTATCTCAGCCTTAAAGAATATCCACGGACTTGGCCTCCACAGCCCTCTGTGGGAATACGTTCCACAGATTAACTACCCTCTGACTAAAGAAGTTCCTCCTCACCTCCTTTCTAAAAGGGCACCCTTTAATTCTGAGGCTATGACCTCTGGTCCTAGACTCTCCCACCAGTGGAGACATATATTTACATAAACACATCCCAGGAATGAGTGAGTTAACATATAATGAGCATTTGACAGCGCTGGGCCTGTACTCGCTGGAGTTTAGAATAATGAGGGGGGACGCCTCATTGAAACCTACAGTATAGTGAAAGGCCTGGATAGAGTGGGTGTGGAGAGGATGTTTCCACTAGTGGGAGAGTCTAGGACCAGAGGTCCCAGCCTCAGAATTAAAGGATGTTCTTTTAGGAAGCAGACGAGGAGGAATTTCTTTAGTCAGAGGGTGGTGAATCTGTGGAATTATTTGCCATAGAAGACGGTGGAGGCCAAGTCAGTGGATATTTTTAAGGCGGAGATAGATAGATTCTTGATTAGTACGGGAGTCAGGGGTTATGGGGAGAAGGCAGGGGAATGGGATTAGGAGGGAGAGATAGATCAGCCATGATTGAATGGTGGAGTAGACTTGATGGGCTGAATGGCCTAATTCTGCTTCTATCACTTAATGACATTTCCCCCACCACATGGCAGCACAGTGGTGTAGCTGGTGGAGCTGCTGCCTCGCAGCGCCGGAGTTCCAGCTCCGATCCCTACCTCGGGCGCTGTCTGTGTGGAGTTTGCACGTTCAGCCTGTGACCGTGTGAGTTTCCTCCGGGTGCTCCGGTTTCCTCCCACTCACCAAAGAAGTGCAGGTTTGTAGGTGAATTGGCCCTCTGTAAACTACCCCCTGGTGTGCAGGGAGTGGATGAGAGAGTGCGATAACATGCTGACCAAGTCTTCAACTGGGTGGCACAGGGTCGCAGCACCAGAGCTGCAGCCTCGCAGCACTGGAGACCTGGCTTCCAGCCCCACCTCAGATGCTGTCTGTGTGGAGTTTGCACGTTCTCCCTGTGACCTGCGTGGGTTTTCTTCGGGTGCTCCGGGTTCCTCCCACACACCAAAGGCAATAGACAATAGGTGCAGGAGTAGGCCATTCGGCCCTTCGAGCCAGCACTGCCATTCACTGTGATCACGGCTGATCATCCACAATCAGTACCCCGTTCCTGCTTCCTCCCCATATCCCCTGACCCCACTATCTTTAAGAGCTCTATCTAACTCTCTCTTAAAAGCACCCAGAGAATTGGCCTCCACTGCCTTTTGAGCCAGAGAATTCCACAGATTCACAACCCTCTGTGTGAAAAAGTGTTTCCTCATCTCCGTTCTAAATGGCTTACCCCTTATTCTTAAATTGTGGCCCCTGGTTCTGGACTCCCCCAACATCGGGAACATGTTTCCTGCCTCTAGCGTGTCCAAACCCTTAACAATCGTATGTGTTTCAATAAGATCCCTTCTCACCACTTCTAAATTCCAGAGCATACAAGCCCAGCCGCTCCATTCTCTCAGCATACGACAGTCCCGCCATCCCGGGACTTTGGTTTCCTCCCGCGCTCCAAAGACGTGCAGGTATTTTGGCTAATTGCCTTGGTAAATGTAAATTGTCCCTTGTTTCAAATGACAGTCCTGCCATCCCGGGAGGGGTTTGTAGCTTAATTGGCCCTCTGAAAGTTATCTCCCAGTGTGTCGGGAGTGGGTGCGAAACTGTGATAACACATCAGACCAGAGTGGACGGGTGAACGAACGACGGCCAGCACGGACTCAGTGGGGAGAAGGGCCTGTTTCCGCGCTGTGCCATTAAACAAAATCAGCACCGTCCCCGGTGCGAGCGAACCAGACGTGGACTGAGGAACTTTGAGAGGATACTCTGTCACGTAAACTCGAGGCGTTATCTCCGCTTGCCCTTGCGCTCTTCCCTGCAGCCGACAGCTGGCCTGTGGGGGGGGGGTGTTGGATTAGTGACATTCCTCACCATCCCCGCGATCGCTGCACCACCAGCAAGCTGCGGGCTGGTAGCAGGAAAGAGTCGCAAAGGAAAATAAGCTCAAATTTCTCCGCACAAGACGATTCTTGGGGCCAAGTGAAATGTGAACCGATTCTTCGAAACGGAGAACCTGAGTTGAATTCCAGGGAGGAGCATTTTCAATGTATTTTCCTCCTTTCTGAACTTAGTGGTAGCTGCTCGGGAAGGTTTCTCAGCAGGAATGGGGCGGGTTGTTTAACACTAATGTAAACTGGCCAAGTCTTGCTGCAATACAGAAATGTGACGTGACTGGATAGGAAACACAGAATTAAAGTCCTGGGTGCATCAAATGCCTGGGACTTTTTACCCATGACTGAACCCAGATTATGTACAGCCATCACAAGAATTTGGGATTTCTGAACCGAGATGGTTGTAAGACAACAAAATGGTCATTTGTACAGTCAAGACAGATCATAGAACAGTACAGGAGCGAAGGAAATAGGCAACGTTTCGGGCCGAAACCCTTCTTCAGGCTAACTTAGATCAGTCTGAAGAAGGGTTTCGGCCTGAAACGTTGCCTATTTCCTTCGCTCCATAGATGCTGCCGCACCCGCTGAGTTTCTCCAGCACTTTCGTCCACCTTTGATCTTCCAGCATCTGCAGTTCCTTCTTGAACATAGAACAGTACAGCACAGGATCAGGCCCTTCGGCCCACAATGTCCGTGCTGAACACGATGCCAAGTTAAACTAATCGCATCCTTCGGTCAAACTTGAGTTTAGTTTAGTTTAGTTTAGAGATACAGCGCGGAAACAAGCCCTTCGGCCCACCGAGTCTGCACTGACCAGCGATCCCCGCTCATTTACATAAGCCTACACATGCTGGAGACAATTTACACTTATACCAAGTATCCAAATCTAAGCCAATTAACCTACAAACCTGCACGTCTTTGGAGTGTGGGAGGAAACCGAAGATCTCGGAGAAAACCCACGTGGTTATGGGGAGAACGTGCAAACTCCGTACAGACAGCACCCGTAGTCAGGATCGAACCCAGGTCTCTGGTGCTACAAGCGCTGCAGGCATCAACTCTACCACTGTGCCACCGTTCCACCCAAAGATCGACACAGAATGCTGGAGTAACTCAGCGGGACGAGCAGCATCTCTGGAGAGAAGGAATGGGTGGCGTTTTGGGTCAAGACCCTTTTTCAATCGATTTAGTTTATTGTCACGTGTTCCGAGGTACAGTGAAAAGCTTTTGTTGCGTGCTAACCAGCCAGTCAAGTACAATGACTGGAGTAGATAGATGGATGGATAAATAGATACAGACAGACAGGCAGACAGACGACAGACGACAGACAGACAGACAGACAGACAGACGACAGACAGACCGACAATCAGACAGACAGGCAGACAGACAGACAACAGACAGATGACAGACAGACAGACGAAAGGCAGACAGACAGACAGACAGACAGACAGACAGACAGACAGACAGACAGACAGACAGACAGACAGACAGACAGACAGACGACAGACAGACAGACAGATAGATAGATAGACAGATAGACAGACAGATAGACAGATAGATAGATAGATAGATAGATAGATAGATAGATAGATAGATAGATAGATAGATAGATAGATAGATAGATAGATAGATAGATAGATAGATAGATAGATAGATAGATAGATAGATAGATAGATAGATAGATAGATAGATAGATATCCATGCACATTGGGGTGAGTTTTGTGCACAATACTGTATCCATAGTAACACATCATGAAAAATCCAAGACTGGAATGAATGATTGGCAAGTTGTGCTCAGCATCTAATTGCCTGCAACTTATCTCAAAAGTACACGAGCCTTGCCAGGAAACAAAAGTTGGAAGATTACCCATCTTTAATAATCCATCCTCCTCACAGTCATAGATCAATATATGTGTAGCTGTAGTAATATCCAAACCTCGAACCGAGAAATTCATGCCTCATCGAGCTGAAATCAAAGAGCTGGAGAAACTCAACGGGTCAGGCAGCATCTGAGGAGGGAATGTTTAGTTTAGTTTAGTTTAGTTTAGAGACGCATTCTCAAGGTTCCAGCATCTGCAGACCCCAGACCCTCCAATTGCTACTTCATATCCTTCCCATTCTTTAGAAATGTTATATCCACACAAACCACGTGTCACTTCTTCCCAAAGTAAAATTCCGATGTAAACATACCATACTTTAACCGCATGAAACCACATTAACCAGAGCGGGAAGGCGGCGCAGCGGTAGAATTGCTGCCTTACAGCGCCTGATACCAGGGTTCAATCTAGACTCGGGTGCTGTCTGTATGGAGTTTGCAAGTTCCTATGACCTGCGTGGGTTTTCACCGAGAACTTTGGTTTCCTCCCACACTCCAAAGACGTACAAGTTTGCAGTTTAATTGGCTTGGTAAATGTAAACATTGTCCCCAGCGTGTGCAGGGTGGTGTTAGTGTGTGGGGATCGCTGGTCGGCGTGGACTCGGTGGGCCGAAGGGCCTGTTTCCGTGCTGTATCTCTAAACTAAGAAACTAAACATTACAAATTTGTTCAAATATAAGCTTGTTGCCATATCCACTTGTGCAGTGAGGTACAGGCTTGCATCAGCATCACAGGCACATAGCAACAGATAAACACTAATTATACATTAATTATACATGGATTACACATAAAATTCAAAAAGAATGGAGACTGTGCAAAAACAAGACAGCAGGCAAAACTTGGTGGTAGTACAAGATCGCAGTATTCCCTTGGTGAGGTAAGATTAGGGTCTAGTTTAGTTTAGTTTAGTTTCCCCGCACAATAACACTATCCTACACCCACCAGGGGCAATTTTTACATTTACACCAAGCCAATTCACCTACAAACCTGTGCGTCTTTGGAGTGTGGGAGGAAACCGAAGATCTCTGAGAAAACCCACGCTGGTCACGGGGAGAACGTACAAACTCCGTGCAGACAAGCACCCGTGGTCGGGATCGAACCCCGGTGTCCGGCGCTGTGAGGCAGCTACTCTCCCGCTGCACCACCGCTTCCTGGAGGGGACGCGACTATTCTCCGAGTCGCGTCCTAGCCCCCCTCCACGCGGCCTACCACCTGGATTGGCGCGGCCTTTCCTGCCGGGGGACCGGGGACCAGACCAGAGCTTGAACAGCGGTGGCGCAGCGCTGGATTCACCGCGGAGCGGGCGATACCTACCTGCATCGCCGTTTGGAGCTCCGGAACGTTGGGCCTGCTGCCTCAACATCGCTGAGCTGTGGTTTGGGAGAGCTCCCAGCGCGGGCGGCGCTGACATCATCATCACGGAGTCCTGGGGCCCTTTGCCGAGGGCCGCCAGCATTGCATCTCCGGCCCAATGCGGCCTGCGGACTTTGGGAGCCGTGGACTCCGGTAGGAGGTGCCCGACTCGGATGTCCAAGCCGCTGAGGATGTCCTCCAGTCCCGACGTCGGACTTCCACCACCCCAGCGAGCGGGCCTGAACATCGGGCCGCCCGTAGCGGCGACTGCAGAGGGCTCCGGAGGCCCCGACCACGGGTGAACATCAGGAACATTAGAGGAAGATGGCTGCCTTTGGTGCCTTCCCTCACAGTGGGAAACCTTTGATTCTGTTGTGCGGGGATGTTTTATGTTGGACTCTATATCGTGTGTTGTGTTCTTTATTTTAATTTTATGCCTGTATGATGATCATATTTCACTGTGCCATCTGGCACACGTGACAAATAAACGTATCTTGAATCTTGTATCTTGTACTGGGGACAATTTACACATTTACCAAGCCAATTAATCTACCAAACCTGTCCGTCTTTGGAGTACGTCTCAGGAGGAAACCGGAGCACCCGGGGAAAACCCACGTGGTCACAGGGAGAACGTACAAACTCCATGCAGACAGCACCCGCAGTCAGAATCAAACCCGTGTCTCTGGCGCTGTGAGGCAGCAACTCTACCGCTGCGCCACCGTGCCTCTACTGTGCAAGGGCCAATTAAGGCGGATCAGTTCATCAATAGCATTCTAAATATTTATTTATTTCAACCATTTCTGTTTAATTTTAATAAATCAATTGGAAATACCAGGAACACCATCACGTTCTGCAGTGCCTGTGTTGATTAGATCTGTGACGTTCTACGGTTATAAGGACGTTCTGGATGAATAATAGCCATTCTACATGCTTGTACCCAATGCCCTGAGCTCACCTCTGTTTCCCATTGCAGGCTACACTATCAACAGACAATCGGTGCAAGAGCAGGCCATTCGGCCCTTCGAGCCAGCACCGCCATTCAAGCCCAAATCTCTGTCTCTGGTCACAAGGAACTGCAGATGCTGAAATCTTGCACAAAACACAAAGTTCTGGAGTAACTCCAAGTAAGGCTTGGATAGAGTGGATGTGGAGACGATGTTTCCACTAGTGGGAGAGTCTAATACTAGAGTTCACAGCCTCAGAATTAAAGGACGTTCCTTTAGGAAGGAGATGAGGAGGAATTTCTTTAGTCAGAGGGTGGTGAATCTGTGGAAATATTTGCCGCAGAATGCTGTGGAGGCCAAGTCAGTGGATATTTTGAAGGCAGAGATAGATAGATTCTTGATTAGTACGGGTGTCAGGGGTTATGGGGAGAAGGCAGGAGAATGGGGTTAGGAGGGAGAGATAGTTCAGCCATGATTGAATGGCGGAGTAGACTCGATGGGCCAAATGGCCTAATTCTATATCTTGTGAACTTGTGATGCCACCCTCGACTAACCTTCTTCACCACATCATGTGAGAGGCAAACTGTTCCCTTTCCTCCACCTTTTGCCCTTGATTCCAATCCCCCAGAGCGGGCGAGAGAGCAAAAATAATCGGCAAGGGGGAGATACGGTAGAGAGAAATGTAGACTTTCATCTTCCGGATGTTGTTTTGGACAGACTCCCTTTCCCTCCCCTCCCTCCCCTCCCCCCCCCCCCCATGTGACTGTGAGACACAGTTCACCGGCTGACCTGGCTGACCTCCCTCCCTCCCTCCCTCCGGCAGTGTTAATAAGGCGCCTTGAAGCTCAGTGCGGGAAACGGCCTCAGTATCCCGCAGCAGACTGGGACCTTCACAGGGTGTGTGAATGCTCGCATACACAGTGAGAGACTGAACTCCTGACTCTGAGCTTGCAGTGAGACCGTGTGTGTGTGTGTGTGTACTTGGGAAAGGGAAACAAGGTTGGTATTAAAGTCAGCACCAGCAAAAACATAACTACGTACTTTCACCTCACGGAGCATAATGTCGGTGTGTCTTTCCCTAGGAGTGGATGGAAAATGTACTTTACGAGAGTGGACAGAGCTGTTTTCTACCCCTAAAGAGAGGTCCTTTTTTTTCTTGCCTTGGGCAGGCCAGCGTTCTGCCTGTGGCCAGGTGTCTGGTGCCTTCTGCGATCTACCTGGCTCCAGCAAGTCAGGGCGAGGGAGTTTCTCAAGTACCTGTTTACACAGCGATTTCCAGCCTGTGTGTTTTCTGTTCGGGTCTTTCTCTGGAAAGGAGAGATGTGGGATCAGCGCTTCGCAGAGAGAAAAAAACTCCACCACAAAGGAAGTCTCTGTGTTTTAAAGAGCGCTTACTCTTAATTGGAAAATAAAATTTGCTTTGATTTTTCTTTCATGGAAACACTTTCTCTGCTTTTTGTAGAAGTGTTTCCACTTAGTCACACTGCAAGCTATTGGACTGAAGTTCGATGATGTTAGGGCAACTCCAGTGATAAGGGTACTGGCTGGTAACCAAGGAAGTCTTTCATTTTGGTTTTAGTTTTCAAGTGAACTGAATTGAAATGAATTTTGAACTGAATTGAATACTTCATAGACATACATGACAAGTCACAGTGACAATTCTTTGTTTGCATACCCAAGGTATGCAAATAGTTACCACACAAAGGGCAATGACAAAGTTACAAATCCCTCCCCACCCCCCCGCGCCAGTTCCCCTTTCGTTTCCCCCTCCCTCCCCCGACGCCGGGTCCTCCATTGTCCATCGTCCTACCTCCCCGCCGCACGGGGTCCCCATTGTTCATCTCCCACCCTCACGGCGGATGCCCCCCCCCCCCCCCTCCCCACGCCAGGTCCTCCTTTGTTCCTTCCCCCGGCAGCCGCGTCCTCACTCCCACATGGTCCGTCCTCAGCCAGCGCCACCATCGACTGCCGGGCCGTAGAGAGTCATGGACTGAATGGCCGAATTCTCCTCATCAACTGCAGCCCAAAATCTAACTTCTATACTCAATACTGATGAAGGCCAAAGCTGATGGGTGATGTTTCAGAAATAGACACAAAAAGCTGGAGTAGCTCAGGGGGACAGGCAGCATCTCCGGAGAGAAGGATTGGGTGACGTTTCGGGTCGAGACCCATCTCGGGTTTCTCCCAGTGGTGCAGCGGTAGAGTTGCTGCCTTGCAGCGCCTGCAGGGCCGGAGACCCGGGTTCCATCCCGACGATGGGTGCTTGTCTGGACAGAGTCTGTACGTTCTCCCCCATGACCCGCGTGGGTTTTCTCCGGGATCTTCAGTTTCCTCCCACACACCAAAGACGTACGGGTTTGTAGGTTAAATGGCTTGGTGTATGAGAGCACATTTTTCCTCGTGCACGGAGGATAGGGTAGCGCTGGTCGGCGCGGACTCGGTGGTCCCCCCCTCTCTCTCAGTCTCTGTCCCCTCTCTCTGTCTCTGCCCCTTCTCTCTCTGTTCTCTCTCTCCCTACACCCCCTACCTCTCCCGCTCTAGATGCGCCTGCGAGTTGGGGGCTATGTGTGAGTGGATGGGTGATGTTTCAGAAATAGACACAAAAAGGATGGGGTAAAAGGAGCAGATGAATAATATTAATATAATATCAGGAGGGGTTGTTAGTGTGTGTGTGTGTGTGTGTGTGTGTGTGTGTGTGTGTGTGTGTGTGTGTGTGTGTGTGTGTGTGTGGGGGGGGGGGGGGTGGTTAGTGTGTGTGTGTGTGTGTGTGTGAGTGCGTGTGTGTGTGTGGGGGGGGTTGGTTAGTGTGTGTGTGGGAGTGGTTAGTGTGTGTGTGTGGGGGGGGGTGGGTGGTTAGTGTGTGCGTGTGTGTGTGGGGCTGGTTAGTGTGTGTGTGTGTGTGTGTGGGGGGGGGGGGTGGCTAGTGTGTGTGTGTTGGAGTGGTTAGTGTGTGTGTGGGGGGGTGGGTGGTTAGTGTTTGTGTGTGTGTGGGGATGGTCAGTGTGTGTGTGTGTGTGTGTGTGGGGGGGGGGTGGTTAGTGCGTGTGTGGGGGTGGTTAGTGTGTGTGTGTTTGTGGGGGGGGGTTGGCTAGTGTGTGTGTGTTGGAGTGGTTAGTGTGTGTGTGGGGGGGGTGGGTGGTTAGTGTTTTGTGTGTGTGTGGGGATGGTTAGTGTGTGTGTGTGTGGGGATGGTTAGTGTGTGTGTGCGTGTGTGTGTGGGGGTGGTTAGTGTGTGTGTGCGTGTGTGTGTGGGTTGGTTAGTGTGTGTGTGTGTGTGGGGGGGGTTGGCTAGTGTGTGTGTGGGAGTGGTTAGTGTGTGTGTAGGGGGGTGGGTGGTTAGTGTGTGTGTGTGTGTGGGGGGGTGGCTAGTGTGTGTGTGTGTGTGTGGGGGGGGGGTGGTTAGTGTGTGTGTGTGTTTGTGGGGGGGGTGGCTAGGGTGTGTGTGTGTGTGTGTGTGTGTGGGGGGGGGGTGGTTAGTGTGTGTGTGTGTGTGGGGGGGGGTGGTTAGTGCGTGTGTGGGGGTGGTTAGTGCGTGTGTGGGGGTGGTTAGTGTGTGTGTGTTTGTGGGGGGTGGGGGTGGCTAGTGTGTGTGTGTGTGTGTGTGTGTGTGGGGGGGGGGGGTGGTTAATGTGTGAGTGATGCCACAGGCCGCCCCCCGCTCCCTTGCAACCGTGCGTTGGGGGGACAGGACCCAAAATGAAACTGATTTGTGCCGTGGTTTGGGAAACCACTGCATCGCTGCAGAATGTTGCATTTGCGTGTCAGATTTGCGACGTGCATGCGTTGAGTTCTCTTTATCTCCGCTGCGGGCCACAAGTTGGCTGATTACAGGGAGTTAAAAAGAACACGGGGCTGCAGCGGGAGATTTAGCAGGAACACTGTACACCAGGGGGGTGGGATAACACCGCATACCTTCCGCATGACTTCACACCCCATCTCCCTCCCAATCCCTGCTTCTTTTTTTCAACAAATTGGAATATACTAACCACAATAACTCCAGAAATGAGCATCTCTCGTCAGATCATTGATCATATCGTCCATGATAGGAGCAGAATTAGGCCATTCGGCCCATCAAGTCTACTCTGCCATTCAATCATGGCTGATCTATCTCTCCCTCCTAATCCCATTCTCCTGCCTTCTCCCCATAACCCCTGACACCCATACTGATCGAGGCCCAGGTTCGATCCTGGTGGTGTCTGTTTGCACGTTCTCCCCGTGACTTGCGTGGGTTTTCTCCGAGATCTTTTGTTTCCTCCCAAGACGAACAGGTTTACAGGTTAATTGGCTTGGTCAATGTAAAAATTGTCCCTAGTGGGTGTCGGATAGTGTTGGTGTGCGGGGATCGCTGGTCGGCGCGGACCCGGTGGGCCGAAGGGCCTGTTTCTGCGCTGTATCTCTAAACTAAACTAAACGAAATTAGGACCAGTCGTATAAGGAGACCATTTTGTCTAACGTGCCTGCCTCTGCTCTTCATAGAACTTTCATTGAACAGAGAACAGAGAACGGTACAGCACAGGAGCAGCCCTTCAGCCCACTTTGCCTCTGCTCAACAAAGTGCCAAGATGCATCAAACGAAACTTAATGACATAAATTCAAATCTAAACAATACTAAGTTAAATGGCTGCAACCTTCCCCCCATTGATGAACTGTACACTGCAAGGGCCAGGAAGCGAGCGGGCAAGATCATCTCTGACCCCTCTCCCCCTGGCCACAAACTCTTTGAATCACTTCCCTCTGGAAGGCGACTCCGGACTGTCAAAGCCGCCATAGCCAGATATAAAAAACGGAATAGTCAAAAACCAAAAATCTGTAGCCTCCTTTTGCTCTGGTATTTTATCTAATTCACATGTTTAATTGATAATGTTTTATTATTAATGTTTAATGTTTTGTGTCATTCCTAACTGTCACTGTATGTCATGTTGTCACTTGAGGGCAGAGCACCAAGGCAAATTCCTTGTATGTGAATACTTGGCCAATAAACTGATTCATATTCATAGGCACAAAATTGTGGAGTAATGCAGCGAGTCAGGCAGCATCTCTGAAGAGAAGGAATGGGTGATGTTTCAGGTCGAGACCCTCTTCAGTCTCCCATTCCTTCTTTCCAGAGATGCTGCCTGACCCGCTGAGTTTCTCCAGCATTTTGTGTCTACCTTAGTTCACTTTAGAGATGCAGTGTGGAAACAGGCCAATTTGGTCCACTGAGTCCATGCCGACTGGCGATCATCCTGCAGACTAATTCTATCCTACTCTCTGGGGCCAATTTACAATTTTTTGCCCATCTATCCGAATCCCAATATCCCACCTTAGGGTCTCTTTCCTTTGAGATCATACCTACTCGCCTGTCTAAATGGCCCCATAGCAGAAGCATCCACGTCACGGGGCTGGAAACTGGAAGTATCCTGAGCTAATTCTGCCACCGCCTTCATCTACTGAGACAAGTGATGGCTTCCACCGATTGCCGTCCTTTTCAGGACGGACGATGACAGCGAGGCCAACATTTGCAACAAGATGGACACAGATTGGAGAAGGAGAAGCTGAAGCTTGTCTAAATGCCTCTTAAATGCAGTGATTGGATCTGATTAAACCATCCTCTGTGTAAAGGACATTATTGCCATAGAGGGAGTGCAGAGAAGGTTCACCAGACTGATTCCTGGGATGTCAGGACTGTCTTATGAAGAAAGACTGGATAGACTCGGTTTATACTCTCTGGAATTTAGGAGATTGAGAGGGGATCTTATAGAAACTTACAAAATTCTTAAGGGGTTGGACAGGCTAGATGCAGGAAGATTGTTCCCGATGTTGGGGAAGTCCAGGACAAGGGGTCACAGCTTAAGGATAAGGGGGAAATCCTTTAAGACCGAGATGAGAAAGACTTTTTTCACACAGAGAGTGGTGAGTCTCTGGAACTCTCTGCCACAGAGGGTAGTTGAGGCCAGTTCATTGGCTATATTTAAGAGTGAGTTGGATGTGGCCCTTGTGGCTAAGGGGATCAGAGGGTATGGAGAGAAGGCAGGTACGGGATACTGAGTTGGATGATCAGCCATGATCATATTGAATGGCGGTGCAGGCTCGAAGGGCTGAATGGCCTACTCCTGCACCTAATTTCTATGTTTCTATGTTTCTATGTTTCTAAAACAAATCCCCTTGAGTTCCCCTTTTACAGCTCTCTCTTCTCACCTTAAACCTGATCGATACCCCAACCATCGGAAGCCAGGATTAATTTTATACACGGTATGAGGTCATCCCTCAGCCACCTTCGCTCCGAGAAAAGCAAGCCGCACCTCCCTCCGAGATGCAGGGAGGCGTATCCTGCACCACCAGGCTCCTCCACCACACCCTGCACTTCCTCGCCCTGGTCCAAGTGGGGCTCCCTCGACGCCAGGATTCTCCCCCTCTACATTGGGCACCCGGGGGGGGGGGAGGGCATTGCACCGAGGAGTTCCCTGCAACCTGTTTCTCTCCCCGGTTCACAGACTTGCTGTGCAAACACTTTTTCACACAGAGAGTTGTGAGTCTGTGGAATTCTCCGCCTCAGAGGGCGGTGGAGGCCGGTTCTCTGGATGCTTTCAAGAGCGAGCTAGATAGGGCTCTTAAAGATAGCGGAGTCAGGGGATTTGGGGAGAAGGCAGGAACGGGGTACTGATTGGGGATGATCAGCCGTGATCACATTGCATGGCGGTGCTGGCTTGAAGGGCCGAATGGCCTACTCCTGCACCTATTGTCTACTGTGAATTATCCTATCACCAACTAGAGAGCGGTCCTGACCTCCCATCTACATCATTGGAGACCTTCGGACTATCTTTAATCAGACTTTACTGGACTTTATCTTGCACTGAATGTTATTCCCTGTATCCTAAATCTCATTGAAGACTTTGAAACTATCTTTAGTCAGACTTTACTGGACTTTATCTTGCGCTGAACATTATACCCTTTATCCTGTATCCGTGCAGTGTGGATGGCTCGATTGTAGTCAGGCCCGGAGCTTCAGCATTGTCTGTTGTCTATTGATTGATTCGTGAAGGACCGTGCGCTGTTTGGAGTGCAACATCACGTACGCGTTAAACAAACACACGCACCGGCGTCTTCGTTCCGCGACCAGCACAAAACGTCTCAAGACTTTTGGCGATCGGGCAAGGGCGACGGGAGCAGGCCACGTGATGGCTGGAAGAGTCAAGAACCTAGTCAAGAACCGGCACGGAAGCAGTGACTGCTCATAATTAGCCACCTGAGAGTCCATAAAAACAGCAGGACGTAGACCATCAGACCTTGAGGGACAGTAACCTTGGGAGAATTTTGCACCTGAACCTGGAGGGTCCTCTCTGTTCATCAGCATGGTTTGTTAACCCATCGTTTACTGTGCATGTCCTACCACTTACGACTTCTCAAAGTGCAACATCTCACAATTGTCAGGGTTAAATTCCATCTTCCAACTCTTTGCCTCGTGTTCCAGTGTTATCAGGCAACTGAACCATCCTATCACCAACTAGAGAGCTGTCCTGAACTACTATCTACCCGTTTGGTGACCCTTGGACTAATCTTTGTTCAGACTTTGCTGGCTTTATCTTCCACTTACGGGCCTGTCCCACTTACGCGACTTTTTCGGCGACTGCCGGCACCCGTCATAGTTCGTTGCAGGTCGGCGAAAGTGTTCAACAAGTTGAAAATCCAGCGGCAACCAGAAAGACGCTACGACTCTTTGCGTGACTACCTATCACCATACAGGCGTCACCCCGCCACATGTCGCCTGTATGGTCGTGAGTCGTCTCCTCAGTCGCCCAAAGAGTCGTAGCGTCTTTCTGGTCGACGCTGGATTTTCAACACGGTGACCATTTTCGCCGACCTGCAACGACCTATGACGGGCGCCGGCAGTCGCCGAAAATGTTGGGTAAGTGGGACAGGCCCGTAACTGTTATTCCCTTATCAGGTACCTGTACACTGCGGCTGGTCGATTGTAACCACTGATTTTCCGCTGACTAGTTAGCACGCAACAAAGGCTTTTCACCGTACCTCGGCACACTTGGCAATAATACTAAACTAAACTAAATCCTTAAAAACTATAGAACTATAGTTCCGTATAGAAGCAAAGAACTGCAGGTGCTGGTTTATACCAAAGATAAGCACAAAGTCATGGAGTAACTCAGCGGGTCAGGCAGCATCTCTGGAGAGAAGGAATAGATGGCGTTTCAAGCTTTTCACTGGACCTGGGACACACTTGGCAATAATAAACTAACCCAATGAAGCAAAAATATCAAAAGATGATATACCCAACCAATTAACAATACGGGAACTCACTCAAGTTGATTGTAGGCTGTTTGAAGGAAAAGGAATGCATTTTTGCATATCTTTCATTCATTGTTCTTTATCTCTCCACATCACCCACCGTCTATATGTCTCGTTTCCCTTATCCCTAACCAGTCTGAAGAAGAGTCTCGACCCAAAACGTCACCCATTCCTTCTCTCCAGAGATGCTGCCTGACCCGCTGAGTTACTCCAGCATTTTGTGTCTACCTTTTGTAAAAAAACAGCATCTGCAGTTCCTTCCTATACAACCTCCATTAGTTTAGTTTAGTTTACTTTTTTTTAGTTTGGTTTCTATACAGCGCTGAAACAGGCCCTTCGGCCCACCGGGTCCGCGCCGACCAGCGATCCCCGATCCCCGCATATTAACACTATCCTACACACACTAGGGACAATTGTTTACATTTACCAAGCCAATTAACCTGTACATCTTTGGAGTGTGGGAGGAAACCGAAGATCTCAGAGAAAACCCACGCAGGTCACAGGGAGAACGTACAAACTCCATACAGACAGCGCCCGTAGTCGGGATCGAACCCGGGACTCCGGCGCTGCATTCACTGTAAGGCAGCGACTCTACCGCTGCGCCACCGTGACCGCCCATTAAAGGATGGTAAAACGGGGAACACATTCAAGACCAGAGATAAGGGTGTTTCGGAGGAGCAATCAGATTCATGGTGAGAGGGACTGAGCGATGCTGTGTGAAGGGTGGCACAGTGTGAAAAGATTGGGGTGAATGAAGAGCTCTTCATTGTCTCCGACGAATGCTAATGCTGACACGTTGGCGCGCTGGGAACCGACCATCTCATGACAACCAGGGCTCGCCACTCACGTAGCTCAGATAGTCGGCCTGCCTCTTGGACATCTGTGATAGATCTGTGTGAGACGGAACTGCAGATGCTGGTTTAAACTGAAGATAGACACAAAAAGCTGGAGTAACTCAGCGGGTCAGACAGCAATCCCGGAGAAAAGGAATGGGTGATATTTCAGGTCGAGACCCTTCTTCAGGCCGAGAGTCGGGGGGGGGGGGGGGGGGGGGAGGGGGAACGAGACAGACGGTGATGCAGAGAGATATTAGAGGAAACAAATGAAAGATCTGCAAGAAAGTAATGATGATAATGGAAATCCATTGTTAGCTGTGGGCTAAGTGAGAACGAGTTACAGACTTACTAATTCTTGATTAGTTTAGTTTAGAGATACAGCGCGGAAACAGGCCCTTCGGCCCGCCGGGCCCGCACCAACCAGCGATCCCCGCACATTAACACTATCCTACACCCTCTAGGGACAATTTTCTTTTACATTTACAAACGAATTAACCTACAAACCTGTAAGTCTTTGGAGTGTGGGAGGAAACTGAAGATCTCGGAGAAAACCCACGCAGGTCACGGGGAGAACGTGCAAACTCCGTACAGACAGCACCCGTGGTCGGGATCGAACCCGTGTCTCCGGCGCTGCATTCGCTGTAAGGCAGCAACTCTGTAAGGCTGCGCCACCGTGAGCGACCAGTACGGGTGTCAGAGGTTACGGGGAGAAGGCTGGAGAATGGGGTTAGGAGGGAGAGATAGGTCAGCCATGATTGAATGGCGGAGTGGACTTGATGGGCCAAAGGGTCTAATTTTGCCCTTCTGATCTTATGATATGTGACAGACAATGAAACTCAGCAGAACGACAGGCTCGGCGATCGTTTCGCTGAACACCTCCGCTCAGTCCGCCTTAACCAACCTGATCTCCCGGTGGCTCAGCACTTCAAACCCCCCCTCCCATTCCCAATCTGACCTTTCTGTCCTGGGCCTCCTCCATTGTCAGAGTGAGTCCCACCGCAAATTGGAGGAGCAGCACCTCATATTTCGCTTGGGCAGTTTACACCCCAGCGGTATGAACATTGACTTCTCCAACTTCAGATAGCCCTTGCTTTCTCCTTCCTTCCCCTTCCCCTTCCCAGTTCTCCCACTAGACTTACTGTCTCCGACTATATTCTATAATAATAATAATAATAATAATAATAATAATATTTATAAACTTTATTTCGGACTCAAGGTCCAGACAAGGGACAACATTACATAAAATGCATTACATATTAAAAATATCATAAAGTACATATAAAATCTTAGTATATCACTTATAAAAGCATCATAAATTATATATTAAAAAAAAACACAATACATGAATTAAAATCCAGAATAAAAGAATGATCAATGTCCTACAACGAGACAACGATACCAGTGTCTCCACAACTGGGATTTGTAGCGTGTCGTGCTAAACCTTATGTTTGACAAGGCCACAATAATTACATTTTTATCCTCGCCCCCCTCCCCTGACATCAGTCTGAAGGAGGGTGTCGACCCAACACGCCGCCCATTCCTTCTCTCCAGAGATGCTGCCTGTCCCGCTGAGTTACTCCGGCATTCTGTGTCCACGACGACATCGGTGTTGGTTGAAGCTGTCTCTCGACACGTCACACACAGCCCGCTCAATGCCAACAGCACCGGCCGCTGTTGAACAGGCTCAGGGTATTTTTAGGCACTCGGTTGCGACGTCTCGCCCTGTAAGTGTTAACACACTCAACGGGCGAAGGTGTTGGCAGGCGGGATGTCACCAGCTTCCTACTTGTACGTGACGCCAAATATTGCTTCGTTTTTTTCATCTTTCGTTTTTGAGAAACGGGGCCATCGAGCCAGCCCGCACTGACCAGCGATCCCCGCACATTCACGCTATCTTACACACACTATGGACGCTTCTACGAGGATGTTGCCAGGACTAGGAGGGTATGAGCTATAGGGAGAGGTCGAGTAGGCTGGGACTCTATTCCTTGTGTGAAAAAGTTACCTCATAGGTTCCTATTAAATCTTTTCCCCTTCATCTTGAACCTATGTCCTCTGGTCCTCGATTCCCCCACTCTGGGCAAGAGAATCTGTGCATCTACCCGTTCTATTCCTCTCATGGAGGATGAGGTGTGATCTTATAGAGGTGTACAAAACCATGAGAGGAATAGATTGTGTACATGCACTGAGTCTCTTGTCAGGGGGCCTGCTGTGAAGAGGGATGTCTAGGAGTGGGGGTCAATTAAAGCAATGTAGGGGAGTCGAGGACCAGAGGACATAGGTTTAAGGTAAAGGGAAAATTATGTAATAGGGATCTGAGAGGTAACTTTTTCACACAAAGGGTGGTGGGTGTATGGAACGAGCTGCCAGAGCAGGTAGTTGAGGCTGGGAATATTGCAATATTTAAGAGACATTTGGACAGATAGGACAGGGTTGGAGGGATATGGACCAAACACGGGCAAGTGGGACCAGTGTAGCTGGGAAGTGTTGGCCGGCGTGGGCAAGTTGGGCTGAAGGACCTGTCTCCGCACTGTATCACTCCTTGACTCTAATTTGCATTCATACCAAGCCAATTAAATATTTACCTGTTTACCAGTGTTTCGGCAGCTTGTCACGTCGACACGCTATACCTCTCCGGTGCCATTCAGCCCGGGAGGCTGGAAGGGAAGGAACGATAATCTGGGAGGGAAATATTCGCAGAAGTTACAGGAACGCACCCAAAGGCCACAGAGACTAATCAACTGGGCTGACGGATTTTCAAAGTTACAGTGGGGTGGGAGATTGCAACCTTCACATAGCCCACCCTGTTTTGACGAATGCAATCAACCTGACTTACACAAACAGACAGGTCAAATAGAACAGGTTGCCCTACAACTAAAGGCTGTGCACGCCTTAAGCAAGAAGAAGAGAAAGACAGTTATAGTGTGTGTAAGAAGGAACTGTAGATGCTGGTTTCAACCGAAGATAGACAAAAAGCTGGAGTAACTCAGTGGGACAGGCAGCATCTCTGGAGAGAAGGAATGGGTGGCGTTTCAGCTTGAGACTCTTTTTTTTTTTTTTTTTTTTTTTTTAGTTTCAAAAACTTTATTGACACAATCATATAATACAACACATCAAACCATAATCAAAAATGGCACTATATACAACCATTATAGTACAACAATACAATCATTGTTCACAATACACTGAACCCCACGCGGTGACCAGCGCCCACGGAAGGCCTCCAGAGTCCCCGTGGACACCGCATGTTCCCGCTCCAGGGACACACGTGCACGGACGTAGGCCCGGAAAAGGGGCAGGCACAGCTTGAGACTCTCTCTCTCTCTCTCTCTCTCTCTCTCTCTCTCTCTCTGGAAGGATATGAGGTTTACAAGAATGATCCCAGCAATGAGTGGGTTAACATATGATGAGCGTTTGACAGTATTGGGCCTGTACTCACTGGAGTTTTGAAAAATGAGTGTGAATGCACTGAATAGTGAAGGGTTTGGATGGAGTGGATGTGGAGAGGATGTTTCTACTAGCGGGAGAGTCTAGGAGTGGGGGTCAATTAAAGGAATTAGATGAGAGGAATTTCTTTAATCAGATGGTGGTGAATCTGTGGAATTCTTTGCCGCAGAAGGCTGTGGAAGTCGATTAACATTCAAACCCACACAGTCTTTAGAGCATGGGAGGAAACCGGAGCATCCGGAGAACATCCACTCGGTCACGTGGAGAACGTATAAACTCCGTACAGACTGCACCCGTAGCCAGGATCGAACTCGTGTCTCTGGCGCTGTGAGCCAGCGGAGGTTTAAAATGGCTAGTTAACCCACCAACCCGCACAGCTTTTGCACGTGTGGAGTGTCCGGTGCAAACAGGGAGAACGTGCATACTCCACACAGACAGCAGCGAAGGTGAGGATTGAACCTGGGTTACTGGGGGCGCGAGACAGCAGCTCTGCCAGCTGCACTGTCGTGCTGTCTCCTTGTATCGCCGGTTGCTTTTATCCGGGCTCTTGTCCCTAGTGGGTGTAGGATAGTGTTAGTGTGCGGGGATCGCTGGTCGGCGCGGACCCGGTGGGCCGAAGGGCCTGTTTCCGCGCTGTATCTCTAAACTAAAGAGCCAGCAGATGGAATGCAAACCAATCTACGGATGCCAGGAGTCTGTAGTTTGATCTGCTGAGTGCTTGCCACATTTTCTACTCTTGTTTCAAGTTTCCAAGAACTCCGATATTTCGCTTTTGTTTATTTCATGCAATACCTCGTACTAAACTTGAAACAACTGTCTCCTAATTATGCACTGAGTGCGATATAGAGATGAGCGGGCAGGAGTTGCAATTCTACCATTTAGTTTAGTTTAGTTTTAGAGGCACAGCGCGGAAACAGGCCCTTTGGCCCAGCGGGTCTGCGCCGACCAGCGCTCCCCGCCCGCACTAACACTATCCTACACACACTAGGGACAATTTTTACATTGAAATCAACCCAATTAACCTGTAAACCTGCACGTCTTTGGAGTGTGGGAGGAAACTGAAGATCCCACGCAGGTCACGGGGAGAACGTACAAACCCCGTACAGACAGCGCCCGTAGTCGGGATCGAACCCGGGTCTCCGGCGCTGCATTCGCTGTAAGGCAGCAACTCTACCGCTGCGCCACCGTGACCACCCTTTACTGTCAGACACAGAGCAGCTATAGAACTGGGTAGACGAAAGTGCTGGAGAAACTCAGCGGGTGCAGCAGCATCTATGGAGCGAAGGAAATGGGCAACGTTTCGGGCCGAGACCCTTCTTCAGCCTAAAGAACTGTGCTTCCAGCCCCATGTAAGATCCCAGATTTGAGCACAAGCTTCCAGCTACCTCTCCTCTGCACTTTACAGTTGAAACCCTGGGCAAGAGTTGAACCCACGCCACTCCAGAGATGCTGCCCTGACCCGCTGAGTTACTCCAACACTTTGTGTCCACCTTCGTGTTCCTTAAAATGGCTGCACGCCTGTACCCTTGTAAAGTTAGACTCGGCACGGGGGCGCAGCGGGAGAGTCGCTGCCTCACGGCGCCAGAGGCCCGGGTTCCATCCTGACTACGGGTGCTGACTGTACGGAGTTTGCGCGCTCTCCCTGTGACCGCGTGGGTTTTCTCCGGGTGCTCCGGTTTCCTCCCACAGTCCAAAGACGTGCAGGTTTGTAGGTTGTGTACGAAGGAACTGCAGATGCTGGTTTAAACTGAAGATAGACACAAATTGCTGGAGTAACTCCGCAGGACAGGCAGCATCTCCAGAGAGAAGGAATGGGTGAAATCTGAAGAAGGGTCTCCACCCGAAACGTCACCCATTCCTTCTCTCCAGAGATGCTGCCTGTCCCGTAGAGTTACCCCAGCATTTTGTGTCTATCTCAGGTTTGTAGGCAAATTGGCTTTGATAAAAATTACAAATTGTCCCCAGTGCGTGTAGGATAGTGTTTGTGTACGCTGGTCAGCACGGACTCGGTGGGCCGAAGGGCCTGTTTCCACACTGCAAATCTAAACTAAACTAAACTAGTTTAAACTAGTGTGCAGGAAGGAACTGCAGATGCCGAAGATAGACACAAAACGCTGGAGTAACGCAGAGGGACAGGCAGCATGTCTGCATCAAGACGGACTCGACCCGAAACATCACCCATTCCTTCTCTCCAGAGATGCTGCCTGTCCCGCTGAGTTACTCCAGCGTTTTGTGTCTATTTTAGTGTTCTTTTAAATGGTTGCTTGTCCTTTTCACAGTGGTAACATTAGATTTAAGGTGGATTTTCCTGCTGAGGAGGTCGGTAAGCGTGATCTCACTCAGCTGGCCGAGGTTAGGGTAGAGAGGCTCGATCAGTAGCTTGTGTTGAGACTTAAGGAGAAACACACACAAGCTTCTCCACTGCTCCCGCCGGCTCTCTACTGACGCCTAGTGACAGCTGCAAGTGGCTCTTACTCCAAAATGCTGGAGTAACTCAGAGCGGGTCGGGTTCTCTGGAGAGAAGGAAGATAGGCGACGTTTCGGGTCGAGACCCTTTGTCGCACACAATTGGCCATAGTGTGTGGAGAGTAGATGTGAACAGGACCAGTCCCCGAAAACACCTTGCTCCCAGCTGGGGCAACACTAGAAACAACAGCGTTTTCAGGCAACTGAACCATCCTACCAACAGCTCAGATGCTGGTTTACATCGAAGAGAGACACAAGATGCTGGAGTAACTCGGTGGGCCAGGCAACTAGACATTGGTCCTGACCTACTAGTTACCTCCAGGGAGACCCTCAGACTATCTTTAATCAGACTTTATCTCGAACTAAACTTTATTCTTTAGACATTAGAGATACAGTGCGGACGGAAACAGGCCCACCAAGTCCAGCAATCACCCAGTTCACTAACACTATCCTACACACACTGGGGACTGTTTTTACAACTTACTGAATCCAATTAACCTACGATCTGTATGTCTTTGAGCGAAGGAGGAAACCAGAGCACCTGAAGAAAGCCCACGCGGTCACAGGGAGAACGTGCAAACTCCTTACGGACAGCACCCGTAGTCAGGATCGAACCCGGGTCTCTGGCGCTGTGAGGCAGCAACTCTACCGCTGCGCCACCTTGCCACCCTCTTATTCCCTCTAACATATATCTGCACACTATAGGGAGCTTGATTGTAATCATGTATTGTCTTTCCGCTGGCTAGATAGCTTGCAAGGAAACGCTTTTCACTGTACCTCGATGCACGTGACAATAAACTAAATCAGCACGACAAGATGTTGCCAGGATCTTGGAGAATTATATCGAGAATCATAATTCAAGGAGCACAAGGAACTGCAGATGCTGGGTTGCAATAAAAGACGCAAATTGCTGGAGTAACTCAACGGGTCAGGCAGCATCTCTAGAGAACACGGATAGGTGACGCCTCACCTGTGTCCACCTATCACTCACCAGGCTTTGTCCACCATACCAACCTCTCATCCACCTTTCCTCCCCCACCCCAATCAATGAAGAAGGGCCCTGATCCATCACATGTCCTATCTATTTTCTCCACAGACGCTGCCTGACCCGCTGAGTTACTCCAGCACTTTGTGTCTTATACTGATGGTCAGTTGTCCTGAAATCTGAAGTCAGAGGGGAACGCAAGAAACTGCAGATGCTGGAGTCTGAAGCAGAACACAAATGCTGGAGGAACTAAGCAGGTCAGGCAGCATCTGTGGAGGGAATGGACAGACGACGTTTCGGGTTGGGACCATTCTTCAGACACGTGGAGTGGAAGGGAGGTAGCTGGTATAAAGAGGTGAGGGGAAGGGTGTAGGAAGGATACTCGTTCAGAAGAAGGGCCTCGTCCCGAAACGTTACCCATCCCTTCTCTCCATATGCTGCCTGACCCGCTGAGTTCCTCCAGCACTTTGTGTTTTACCTCAGGTGGTGCATTTCTCCGAAGTGATACCAAGGTTCCTCAGGAGAGGGCGATAGAAACCATTTATGGTCCGAGGCCGTTGAAGACCAAGTGCGGAGAGAAGGTTCTTTGCAAACTCTCTCCACCACCAGGTGGTGCCATGAGCTTGCAAGAGCAACAAGCCTCAGGAGATTCCGCCTCAGAAGCCAGAGCGAAGACAAATATCATCACAAATTGATGACTTTGAAAGGGATAACACCTCCGCTCTGTATGCAATAACCAACTTGATCTCCCGGTGACTCAGCACTTCAACTCCCCCTCCCATTCCCAATCCGACCTTTCTGTCCTGGACCTCCTCCATGGCCAGAGTGAGGACCCACCGCAAATTGGAGGAGCAGCACCTCATATTTTGCTTTGGTAGTTTACACCCCAGCGGTATGAACATTGACTTCTCCAATTTCAGGTAGTCCCTGCTTTCTCCCTTCTTCCCCTCCCCTTCCCAGCTCTCCCACAGTCTAATGTCTCCGCCTCTTCCTTTCTTCTTCTCACCCCCCCCCCCCCCCCCCCCCCCCCCCCCACATCAGTCTGTAGAAGGGTCTCGACCCGCAGCGTCGCCCATTTCCTTCGCTCCATAGATGCTGCCTCACCCCACTGAGTTTCTCCAGATTTTGGTCTACTTTGAAAGGAACAGTCCTTTGCACTGCAAATTGTGGGCCCATGAAGTGAGTGGGCACAAAAGAGACTGCGGACACTGGAATCTGCAGAGTGGCACAGTGGCGCGGCGGGTGGAGCTGCTGCCTCACAGCGCCAGAGACCCCGGTTCGATCCTGACCTCGGGTGCTGTCTGTGTGGAGTTTGCACGTTCTCCCTGTGACCACGTGGGTTTCCTCTGGTGGCTCCGGTTTCCTTCCACATCCCGAAGGCGTGCGGGTCTGTAGGTTAATTGTAGGTTAAGTGGAAACAGGCCCTTCGGCCCAGCTTGCCCACGCCGGCCAACATGCCCCATGTACACTAGTCCCGCTTGCCTGCGTTTGGCCCTTATCCCTCTAAACCTGTCCTATACAGGTACCTGTCTAAATGATTTTAAATGTTAAGACTAGACTAAGTGGGACCCATTGGGTCCCAGTCACATGGGAAGCCTGGTCACCCCAACGCAACCCGTTCCCCAACTCAATATTCCACCACTCTGGGAAAGGGGTGTGGGGGAGGGGTGTGTGGAGGGGGTGTGGGGGAAGGGTGTGTGGAGGAGGTGTGGGGGCGAGGGGGGTGGGGGAAGGAGGGGAAGTGGGAGTCGAGGAAAGGGGTGGGGTTGGGGGTGGGGTGGTGGGGGAAGGGGTGGGGGAAAGGGGGGTGGGGAAGGGGTGTTGGGGGAAGGGGTGGTGGGGGAATGGGGGTGGGGTGTGTGGGTGAAGGGGGGTGTGGGAAGAGGGTGAGGGGGAAGGGGGAATGGGGAAGGGGGTGCTACGGCTCCGACCGCACTCACCGGCTGCAGGTCCCGCCCGCGAACACAGCAGCCCCCTCTGGGGAAAACAGCAGCCCGCGAACAGAGGGGGTGTGTGGGAAGGGGGGGGGGGTCGTCACATCAGATGCAGCTCACCCCGCTTTCGACCTCACGCGCAGCTCCTGGTCCCACTCCGACTTCACTCAGAGGTTTCCGGTTCAACTTACTCTCTGCCCACACGCAGCTCACAGACTCAGCCCCGCCTCCGAGGCTTTATTCTCTGCAGGTACCGGAAGGTACGTTACCTTCATGGTGACTGACAGGCGAGAAGACCAATCAGCTGATCTCACTATTTTTTAAACATTCATAACTTTTTTATTATTTCACCAATCGGAAAAAACCTTGGTGCGGTTGGAGGAGAGGAGGACGGTGAGTAAGATGGCGAAAAAATCATAATGGTATAGGGTAGAGTTTTTTCAAAAATGTATTTACAACATAGAGCTGGTTGGGGTGTGGGGGGGTGGGGGGCAGAGGAACAACTCCAGGACTGCTTGGAGTTTGTAGACTGGGCAATCTTCAGGGACTCGGCAATGGACCTGAATGAATACACCACAGTTGTTACAGGCTTCATAAAGAAATATGTGGAGGACGGCATCCCAACAAAAACCTTCTGAGTGTTTCCTAGCCAGAAGCCTTAGATGAACCATGAGATCCGCACTCTTCTGAAGTCCAGATCCCGGGCATTCAGGCCTGGAGATACAGAGGTCTATAATAAGTCCAGACACGACCTTGGTAAGGCCATCGAAAAGGCCAAAAGGGACTTCTGCTCCAAGCTGGAGGATGAGACGGATGTTTGGCAACTGTGGCGGGGCTTGAATGCAATCACCTCCTACAAGGCAAAATCAGGAGGCAGCTCAAATGTCAATGAAGCCTCACTCCCTGACGAGCTCAATGCGTTCTACGCACACTCTGATAGGGAGAACACTGATGTGCCTTCCCGAGCCCCCATTCACCGTGATGGTATTTCAGTCACAGTCACAGAGGCCAGCGTCAGAAGATCCTTCAAGGGGGTGAACCCTCGGAAAGGTCTGGACCTGATGGTATACCCGGTCGAGTTCTCAAAACCTGTGCGGACCAACTGGCTGGAGTTTTTACGGACATTTTCAACCTCTCACTTCTGAGGTCTGAGGTTCCCACCTGCTTTAAAAGGGCATCAATAATACCGGTGCCCAAGAAGAGCAAGGTGACGTGCCTCAATGACTATCGACCTGTGGCACTAACGCCTGTGGTGATGAAGTGCTTTGAGAGGCTGATCATGGTGCAAATCAACTCCTACCTCGACAAAAACCTGGACCCACTGCAGTTCGCTTACCGCCACAACAGATCAATGGTGGATGCGATCTCGCTGGCTCTCCACTCTGCTCTGGACCACTTGGACAACAAAAACTCATATGTCAGGCTGTTGTTCATTGACTACAGCTCGGCATTTAATACCATCGTCCCCTCCAAGCTGGTTACCAAACTCTCAGTTCTGGGTCTCTGCGCATCCCTCTGCAATTGGATCCTCAACTTCCTCATCCACAGACCACAGTCTGTCCGTATTGGTGAAAATGTGTCATCCTCATTAACAATCAGCACGGGAGCACCTCGTGGCTGCGTGCTCAGCCCCCTGCTGTACTCACTCTATACTCATGACTGCGTATCCGGACATAGTGCGAGCTCCATCATCAAGTTCACTGACGACACCACTGTTGTGGGACGTATCACTGATGGGGATGAGTCAGAGCATAGAAGAGAGATCGAGCGACTGTCCATATGGTGCCAGCACAATAACCTGGCCCTCAACACCAACAAAACCAAGGACCTGTTGTGGACTTTGGAAGAGGTAGGATAGGGATCCATAATCCCGTTTATATCAACAGGACGATGGTGGAAATGGTCTTCAAATTCCTGGGCGTGCATATTTTTGAAGTTCTTTCCTGGTCCCAGCACACTGATGCAATCATAAAGAAGGCACATCAGCGCCTCTACTTCCAGAGAAGATTACGGAGAGTCGGTATGTCAAGGAGGCCTCTCTCAAACCTTTGCAGTTGCACAGTAGAGAGCATGCTGACCGGTTGCATCGTGGCTTGGTTCGGCAACTTGAACGTCCAGGATCAGAAAAGATGGCAGAAAGTTGTGACCACCGCCCAGTCCATGATCGGCTCTGACCTCCCCACCATCGAAGGGAGCTATCGCAGTCGCTGCCTCATGCCAACATCATCAAAGACCCACACCATCCTGGCCACACACTCATCTCTCCGTTGCCATCGGGAAGAAACTACAGGAGCCTGCAATCTGGAACATCCAGGTTCAGGAACAGCTACTTCCCCATTGCCATCAGGCTATTAAACTCGCCATCAAACAAACTCTGAACAATAACAGCCTATTGCACTTTATCTGTTTATTTATTGTGTATATATATGGTCTATGGTATACAGACACACTGAACTTTTATCTCCTGTTCTGTATTATGTTTACATATTCTGTTGTGCTGCAGCAAGCAAGAATTTCACTGTCCTATCTGGGACACATGACAATAAAACTCTCTTGACTTGACAGGAAGTGGTCAAGATCAGACTTTTAGTAATAGGACAGACAGACAGACAGACAGACAGACAGACAGACAGACAGACAGACAGATAGACAGATAGACAGATAGACCCCGTCTCATCCATATCTGCTATATCTAAACTAAATTTAAATAGCTTAAGTGTGGCACCATGACAATATCCATGTAATTTATGCATATGAGCTGTACTCATTCTCGCATATGCTCAGACTCGTGCATATAATTATGTAAATCAGTCAGTGACGTTTGACTTGGAAATAAATAATTCATGTTTTTTTTTATCCAAACACGAGTGTGTGTGGAGCCATCTTTCTCCCTACTAATATCTGCTAGTTTTACCTATATCATAAGTAGACACATATCAAAACACACAGCGGTAGGGTTGCTGCCTTACAGAACCAGAGACCCAGGTTCGATCCTGACTACGGGTGCTGCCTGTATGGAGTTTGTACGTTCTTCCCCGTGACCTGCGTGAGTTTTCTCTGGGTGCTCCGGATTCCTCCCATACTCCAAAGACGTACATGTTTATAGGTCAATTGGTAAAATTGTACATTGTCCCCAGTGTGTGAGGGATAGTGCTTGTGTACGGGGGGATCGCTGGTCGGCGCGGACTCGGTGGGCCGAAGGGCCTGTTTCCGCGCTGTATCTCTAAACTAAAACTAAACTAATCTAAAACTAGCTAAGAAGACAGAAAACTGGAAGGATTCTGTGGGTCTCACAGTCTCTGCAGATAATCTCATTGCATCTCATTGAAACATATAAGATTGTTAAGGGCTTGGACATGTTAGAGGCAGGAAACATGTTCCCGATGTTGGGGGAGTCCAGAACCAGGGGCCACAGTTTAAGAATAAGGAGCAAGCCATATCGAACGGAGACGAATAAACACTTTTTCTCACAGAGAGTGGTGAGTCTGTGGAATTCTCTGCCTCAGAGGGCAGTGGAGGCTGGTTCTCTGGATGCTTTCAAGAGAGCGCTAAATAGGGCCCTTGAAAATAGAGGAGTCGGGGGATATGGGGAGAAGGCAGGAACGGGGTACTGATTGGGGATGATCAGCCATTGAATGGCGGTGCTGGCTCGAAGGGCCGAATGGCCTACTCCTGCACCTATTGTCTATTATCTATTGTCTAATAGGTTTAGGTGGTCGTCGGAAGGAGGAGTGGAATAGAAACTTGAGGGAGATTGATGGAGGGATGTGTGGATATTCTGAGGAGGTGTGGTTAGAGTAGGTAAGCGGAGTGGAAAAGGGGTGTGGACTCTTATACATCGGCGAGACCAAACGTAGACTGAGCGATCATTTCGAGGAACACCTGCGCTCAGTCCGCCTGGGCCTACAAGATGTCCTGGTTGCTAAGGCTACTTTCATTCCCATTCCCATTCCCGCACTGACCTTTCTGTCCTAGGCCTCCTCCATTGTCAGAGTGGGACTAAATGCAAATTGGAGGAGCAGCATCTCATATTTCGCTTGGGCGGCTTACACCACAGTGGAATGAATATTGATTTTTCCAACCAAGTAACCCCGGCATTCCCTCTCTCTCCATCCCTCCCCCACCAAAGTTGCACCAGCTTCTCGTTCTCGCCTAGCAAACAGTTAACGATGGCCAGTTTCCTTTATCATCGTTACACGTTGCATATTTTTCATTCATTGTTCTATACCTCTCTACATCTTTTAGGACCGAGATGAGAAGATCTTTTTTCACACAGAGAGTGGTGAGTCTGTGGAATTCTCTGCCACAGAAGGTAGTTGAGGCCAGTTCATTGGCTATATTTAAGAGGGAGTTAGATGTGGCCCTTGTGGCTAAAGGGATCAGGGGGTATGGAGAGAAGGCAGGTACAGGATACTGAGTTGGATGATCAGCCATGATCATATTGAATGGCGGTGCAGGCTTGAAGGGCCGAATGGCCTACTCCTGCACCTGTTTTCTATGATTCTATGATTCTATTCCTTTTCTCCAGAGATGCCGCCTGACCCGCTGAATTACTCCAGCATTTTGTGTCTACTTTCGGAGATAGATGGAACAGGATGAGGGTGAGAGCAGTATGAAGCATCACCCTGAAGAAGGATCTCAACCCGAAACGTCACCTATCCATGTTCTTCAGAGATGCTGCCCGACCCGCTGAGTTACTCCTGCACTTTGTGTCCTTTTGTGTATTAACCAGCATCTGCAGTTCTTTGTTTCTACGTTCAATTAGATTAGATTAGATTTGATACGTTGAATGTCACATGGGACAAGTCACTGTTGGATGCTGTGTTTTGCATTCCTCGGTATACAAAGGGTCACTACCTAAAGGACGTTGACAAAGTTACAAAGTACCCCTTCTTTTTGCCTCACTAGTCCCCCCTCCAAACTCCCTTAGTTTTTAATGCCCCCTGCCACCACCCCTCAACCCCCCCCCCCCCCCCCCCCCCCCCCCCCCCCCCCCCCCCCCCCCCCCGCCAACCCCTGCCGCGACCAGTCCGTCTTTGTTCTTGACAGCCATCCTATGTGACCTTTGGATTCGGGCCTTGGGACTTTGACCTCCGATGTCAGCCTCTGACCTCAGAACTCCGACCTCCAACATCGGGACTCCGACCTTCGACCCCGGAGCTCGGAGGTCCAGCATTTGATCTAGCATCCTACAATAAAAAAGAATTAACGGTAGATAAAATCCTTTGAGAGCCACTGCCTCTCTAATTTATTGCAAAGGTTAATAATAATTTGGTTCAATGTGAAACACAAAAGTTTTTGAGTCTGAATAAGTCAAATCCGGGAAGAATGAGGCTTGACTTGACTATGGCCAGGTTGTGAAAGAATATTTATGGCAGACCGCATAAATATTCCCGTTATGGCCCAAGAAACAGGAAAAGTGTGGGAGCCATGGCTGTAAAGGGATATTAAGAATAATATTAGATCTAAGGACAGGGGTTAGAATGTTGCCAAAAACAGCAGCGAACTCGAGGATCGGGAATTCTCAGAATTACCCAAATCTGGACAAAGATATTGAATGAAAGGAGCTTCATGAGAAGCATAAAAACATAGTGAAAGCTTGTATAGAAGCATAACAATGGGAACAATTAGTGTGTCGAACGTGGCTGCAGATGCTGGTTTATTAATGAAGGTAGACACACGTCTGAAGAAGGGTCCCGACGTGAAACGTCACCCATCTTTTTTCTCCAGAGATGCTGCCTGACCCGCCTGAATTACTCCAGCACTTTGTGTTGGCGTGGATGGCTGTTTGATCTTCGGCATGGACTCGATGGGCCAAAGGGCCTGCTATCTGTGTCTATCTCACGAAGAACAAAGATACAGCAGGCTCTGTAGGACTGGCCAGTACGTAATTAACTCCAAAGAGGTACAGGTTTGTAGGTTAATTGGCTTGGTATAAATGTGAAAATTCTCCCCAATGTGAGTAGGCTCGTGTTAATGTGCGGAGATCGCTGGTTGACACGGACCCGGAGGGGCGAAGGGCCTGTTTCTTGTGCTGTATCTCTAAACCTAAAACTGAAACTAAAAAAACTCCTGTGTAGGAAGGAACGGCAGATGCTGGTGTAAACCGAAGATGGGCACAAAAAGCTGGAGTAACCCAGCGGGTCAGGTAGCATCGCTGGTCTGAAGAAGGGTCTCGACCCGAAACGTCACCCATTCCTTCTCTCAACTTAATTAACTCCTGTTGGCAGTCCCATCCCTTCCATTGCCAGACGAATCTCCAGCACACGTTCATGTATCAGGTCAGGTCAGTTTCTACAATTAAAATATAAAAGATTAGGCCACTTGGATGATTTCCCGGGCAGTATTTAGCAGGATAATTATCAATTCCCATCCACTTTCTTCTCATGTTTTATGTATTGTGAGTTGCTGGTGTGCTCGATATTCCACTGCTGCTCCTTATGTTATTTTGACCAAATGTCACTCTGCCCATTTCTCCCAGTTCTTTTCTCTGGGTCACTGTTTCCTTTCCTTTGGCTCTTCCTCCTGGCAGCCTGGGGACAAGATGGCGGCACCTCGCGGCAGCAGCCTCTGCAGTCCGTCTGTCTTTTTCTTCTTTTTGTCCTGCTAAGTTTTAGTTTTAATATTATTTTTAACTGTGTGTATGTGTGGGAAACTTTTTAATCTCTTCCCTGCACGGGGACGAGACTTTTTCCTTGTCGAGTCTCCGTTGTCGTTGGGGCCTAACATAGTGGAGCCGGCGGCGACCTCAAACCGGAATCGACCTGGGGCTCCAGTCACGGAGCCTGCGGACTCACCATTGCGGAGCTGGCCGACTTCGGAGTGTGGAGCGCTGCAGTGGCGCGCGGCTGCGACCCGACTTCGGAGATCGGAGGCCCTGTGGACGGTAACATCGGGAGCTCGCTGGTCTCTGGTGGGAGACCGCTTTTTGGAGCTCCAGCAATGACAGACTTCGCCCGCCCGAATTGTGGGGTTTAAATCGACCCGGAGGGGGGCCTTACCATCGCCCGCCGGGGGGGCTCTAACATCTAACATCAGGAGCCTCGATCGGCTCGATGCAGCAGTTTGGCTGCGGGAGAGGAATGGGCACAGAGAACGGGGAAGAGATAAGACTTTTGCCTTCCATCACAGTGAGGAGGTTTTTTGGGGATTCACTGTGATGGATGTTTGTGTGGAATTGTGTTAATTGCGTGTTTTGTTTTTTTTTTGTTTGATGGCGACTGCAGAAACGCAATTTTGTTTGAGCTTATGTTCAAATGACAATAAACGATTCTGATCCTGATTTTGATTCTGTCTCCTCTGTTCTTGTGTGCAAGAAGGAACTGCGGGTGCTGGGTTTCACCGAAGATGGACACAAAGTGCTGGAGTAACTCAGCGGGACAGGCAGCACCCCTGGAGAGAAGGAACGGGTGACGTTTCGGGTCGAGACCCTCCTCTCCTTTTGGCTGGTTGAACTGACTCTCCCTCCCTTAGGGGTACAGCATGGACACAGGCCCTTCGGCCCACCGACCAACGATCACCCATGCACTTAATTCAATTCTATCCTACACACTAGGGGACAATTTACTGCACTATGCCAATGAACTGCACGCCCTTGGAACGTGGGAGGAAACGGAGAAAACCGACGCGGGTCATGGGGAGAACGTACAAACTCCGCACAGGCAGCAGCATGGCGGAGCGGCGGTAGAGTCGCTGCCTTGCAGTACTTGCAGCGCTGGAGACCCGGGTTCGATCCCGGCTACGGACGCTGTCTGTAGCGAGTTCTCCCCGTGACCCGCGTAGGGTTTTCTCCAAGATCTTCGGTTTCCTCCCACAGTCCATAGGCGTACATGTATGTCAGTCAATTGGCTTGGTGTATGTGTAAAATTGCCCCTAGTGTGTGCAGCATGGTGTTAGTGTGCGGGGATCGCTGGTCGGCGCGGACTCTGTGGGCCGACGGGGCTGTTTACGCACTGTCTCTATAAACTAAAGTAAAACTAAAGCGCCCGTGGTCAGGATCGAACCCGGGCCTCTGGCGCTGTGAGGCAGCAAATCTACCGCTGCGCCACCGTTCTTTGTAATCAAGAACAGCTAGAAATCTAAATGATTCACTAAGGAGCATGTGGGGCAACACATTACAGCTTTGTCTCTCGAAGGTTTGGATGAAAATCAATACCAGCCCCCTCAGCAAATTGCATTTGGTTTCTCCTTTCATTACTTACTTACTGCCTATTATGCCTTACTGCCCAGTATGTTCCCAATGTTGGGCAAGTCCAGAACCAGGGGCCACAGTCTTAGATTAAAGGGGAGGCCATTTAAGACTGAGGTGAGAAAAAACGTTTTCACCCAGAGAGTTGTGAATTTATGGAATTCCCTGTCACCGAGGGCAGTGGAGGCCAAGTCACTGGATGGATTTAAGAGAGAGTTGGATAGAGCTCTAGGGGCTAGTGGAGTCAAGGGATATGGGGAGAAGGCAGGCATGGGTTATTGATAGGGGACAATCAGCCATGATCACAATCGATGGCGGTGCTGGCTCGAAGGGCCGAATGGCCTCCTACTGCACCTATGTTTCTATGTTTCTATGCCTCCTGCCATGTAGGGCAGCAACGAAGGTCCTCCATTCCTGTCTATTCAGGGCTAGCTTCTGGACACTACCCCAGGTCAGGTCCATTGTTTTCACCATTGACATTCATCCTAGTATTTGTCAATAGCCCTGGAAGTCCATCACGCCCAGTAGAGTTGATTCCTTCAGTTGCTGTTTCCGTAACATATTTGTTTTACGAGACAGGGTTGTTAGCCCTGTGCTCAACCTCCAACCTGGAGGACCAGTGGATCGCTCTTCATCTCGCCTCTACCCTCCGACCTGTCCAGCATGGGAGACCCTAACAGGAGACGAATCTCCCGCTGGTGTAGCTCTAGGGGTCACTGAGACACACAAGCTCCCCAACCATGACAAGGTTGCAATCCTATTATTGAGGATCAAATATTAAATTCATTTATGCATTTAATTCTATCATCAGGCATCAATGTTCCTTGTTTGGTTTTGCTACTTAACATCGGGTTATTAAACTGAGCTATGGAGTGCCTACCTTAAATGTACAGGTTAATCAATTATAGTGCGGAGGCGTTGCTGGGCAACAACGTTAGATCCAAGATAGTCTGCTTGGTGTCTGAGTGGTAGGAGTACCATGTTTAAGAAAGAACTGCAGATGCTGGAAAAATCGAAGGTAGACAAAAATGCTGGAGAAACTCAGCGGGTGAGGCAGCATCTATGGAGCGAAGGAATAGGTGACGTTTCGGGTCGAGACCCTTCTTCACACTGGGGGTGGGGGGGAAGAAGAAAGGAAGAGGCAGAGACAGTGGGCTGTGGGAGAGCTGGGAAGGGGAGGGGAAGGAGGGAGTAAGCAAGGACTACCTGAAATTGGAGAAGTCAATGTTCATACCGCTGGGGTGTAAACTGCCCAAGTGAAATATGAGGTGCTGCTCCGCCAATTTGCAGGGGGGGTCACTCTGGCCATGGAGGAGGCCCAGGAGTTCCATATTATCTAGGATTGTGAGTCCCTCTAAAACTGAGAGCTAAATATCGTCTTATCTGAGGTAACTGCACCGAAACCCGATGAGTTACTCCAGCTTTTTGAGTCTATCTTCAATTTAAACCAGCGCCTGCAGTTCCTTCCCACTCAAAACAATAGAATGAATGAATGAGTTTATTGGCCAAGTATTCACATACAAGGAATTTGCCTTGGTGCTCCACCCGCAAGTGACAACGACATACAGTGACAGTTAAGAATGACACATAAAATATTAAACATTAATAGTAAGATTAAATGAGAACTTACCAGTTTGAAGTTTGATCTTGATTTTATGAGGAGTTACGATGAGCGATTACGTGAAGAAGGCTGTCAGTCCGCTTGCGCGTCAAACTTCAAAGCAGTGGTGCGAAATCACAGATAAGAGAGGTTGACCTGTAGATAGTAAGATTTGGAGAACTAGAACAACGATGACCTGATAATATGAGGGTTGGGAGCGGTGGGCAAGTAATCGCTCATCGTAACTCCTCATAAAATCAAGCATGCCATATCGGGCAACAATGTCGGTAAACACGTCATGATTCCACATCCATTCTGTGTTATCATTGAATTTCCGTGATCTCGTGTCCGCCACCATGTTGTATCTACCTGATAGGTAGATTGCTGTGACCCAAATGTTACTTGCAATGCACCAATGCCAAAGAAGGTTTGCCAATTTGTCACAAGATACAGACTTTATTCCACCCATGTGATTGACATACGCCACCGCCGTGGTGTTGTCAATCTGTAGTTGAACATGCACATGTTTCATATTGCTGCAATAAACCTTTAGCCCATAGAGTGCTCCCAATAACTCTAAGTAGTTAATACCATGTTGCTGAAGAATTAAGGACCTGCATATTCCATCTACCCCCGCAGCTGGAGATGGTATCTGTTGCTCCCCAGCCCAGGCCACTTGCATAGGTTTGTAAGATTACCGATGGTATATCAATTAGAATTTTCTTAGAGCAGTGATGTATATTCGTTGCCCACCAGTGTAATTCAGCAATGGCCTCTGGTGGCAATTGCATGGGTCTTCCGAACTGGCCTGCATGGGATTTGAGTGCCCGTTCCTTTGCACGTTGTAAATTTTGATAGTGCAAAGGTCCGAAGTGTACAGCTGGAAAAGCTGCCACAAGCTTGCCAATTACACTTGCTGCTTGTCTGATTGTTGGCTGCTGTTTAATAATTAGCTTATTGCAGGCTTCCATTAACTCTGATTGCTTGCCACTTGGAAGTGTCACCGACATTTGAACTGAGTTAATTGTGAACCCCAGGTAATCAATTACCCTGGTTGGAGACAAGTTTGACTTAACTGGATGGATTAGAAACCCCAATCTCTCAAACATGAGTTTGGTAGCTGAAACAGATGATTCAGCTGATTCCTTGGTGTCCCCAATTATTAAAATGGCATCCAAATAAAGCATAGCCATGTGATTCTGAGCTCGTAGTAGCCCCAGAACAGGTTTTAGTAATTCTGAAAATAGTCTGGGAGCTGAAGTCAGCCCATTAGGCAATGCTTTGAATTGCCACAGTTGCCCCATCCAGTTAAATTTCAAATATCTGCTGTGCTCCCTGTGAATGGATACTATGCATCTTTAAGATCAATGCATGCCATATAACATCCTATGGAAACCAGTTGGATGGCTGTGCCAAAGTTATCCATTTCAAAATGTTTATACTGCACATAGGTATTGAGTTCTGTCAAGTCTAGGATGATACGACATCCTCCATCCCTTTTCCGCTTGGTGAATATGTTGGATACAAATTGGTGTGATTCCTGGTTCAACCTCTGAATCACCCCTTTTGTATGTAAAGCTGAATTTCAGCTTGTACCTCAAATCTTTCCTGTTGTGAGAACACATATGTGTGGTTTGGTAAATTTTGTGTGGGTGGTGATGAATCAAGAAGGAACTCAATTTTGAAACCTTGTATACTGTGTAGTATGAACGGGTCTGCTGTGATCCAATTCCATTCATTCAAGAAATGTCGCAATCTCCCCCCAACTTGTGAGTGAGTGATGTGTAAGTGTTCCCCAAGGAACTAGGTTCCTTAGACGTTACTGGCGGTGTGGTCCTGGCTTCCATCCTCGTGGCTTGGGAAGGGAGCCTGATGGCGGGTGCCCCCCGCGCACCCGAGCCATGGGCCGGCTGGGGCCTACCCCCAAAAAAGACCTTGGTGCTTCCAGCTCCAGTCTTCCTCCTGTCCTGGAACCCCTTGGCTGGTTTTGCCTGGCGTTGAAGGCAGCATAGGGGTGAGCCCGGTGTGATGAGCCCCTGGGTGTTGTTTGGGCTCGGCTCATGAGGCGAATGGTCTTGGCCTCATCATCCAGCTCGTGGACCTGCTTCGGCAGGTCTGCCCCAAATAGATAATTAGCCGGCTGGACGTTGCTGGCTTTGCACAGCATAGCAAATTTTGGATTGAGTGCCGGCCGCATTGCGTTTTTACGCAGACAGTTGATTTCGAAATGGGCATTACAGAGAAGCCCCACAGTGTCCTGCTGTGTCTCCGTCAGCAGCCCCCCATCTACAGACCTCGCAAAGGCCGTTATGCCTGAGGCCAATCATTTTAACATTTTTTGGAGCTTGACTTCCTGGGCTCTTACACCCGCTCCAAAATGACCCCGGATGGAGTGGTTGATGGCCGGCACATTGAGGGAGGCACAGTTGGCAGGAGTATGATATCTGCTGGAGGTCTCCTCCATAGCCAGGTCTTTGAGCTGATGAGATGCCAGGTAATTTATCGTAGTGGCCAGCTCTTCATCCAGGGGTGCTCCTGTTGGAGTTGGGATGGAAAATCTGGATGCCAGAAGAGGCACTTCGACCCCATGCCCCCTGGGAGTGTTCACTTGATGTGCCTCCCTGCTCTGAGTCAGGATAATACTGACTCTGTGTACGCCCCTCTCCAGAGAGGGAGACACTTCGCAGCCCTGTGTACGGTGCTGCTGGCGCGGGCTCCCGTGGAGACCCGAGCTGATACTGCTCCCTCCTCTGGAGCAGATCGGTCTGGAGCCACCTCTCCAATAGGTGCCCCATCTGGGAAAGTCGCCCGTAGACGCTTCCCAGTGAAGGAGGGGATCCCTCCGGCCCAGACTCGTCTGAGTCTACGGGTCTGGCAGACTTGTGAGTGGCCTTGCGCCCCGGCGGGACTGCCACGGTGCTCTCCTCAGGCACCAAGTCCGCTGCCGCTGGTTCCACCGCCAGCGGCATGGAAGGCGATACAGACAGTCGCCCGCTACCCGCACCTCCGCGGTCTCCAGTAGCCAGCTTCCCTGCAGACCCGTGTCCTGACCTTCGACATGGTAGGGTTCTACTTGCTAGAAAAACACGAACCTGCCAACACGACCTCAGAGTAGTTTTTGAAAACACTTAGCTGGGTTTTTTAAATTACCGCTGGAAGGACGCGACGCGCCTGCCAGTCAGTCGTTGGCGAATGCTTCAGACGTAATGACTTGCAAGCGTGACTCCGAAGTAAAATAATAAAATATTGTTGATTAAACATGTGAATTAAATAAAATACCAGAGCAAAAGTTCAGTTTAGTTTATTTTATTTCATTGTCACGTGTACCAAGCTACAGTGAAAAGCTTGTATGTCGCGCCATCAGCGGAAAGAAATACATGAATACCATCGAGTCGTTCACAGTATACAGATACACGATAAGGGAATAACGTTTAGTGCAAGATAAAATCCAGTAAAGTCTGATCAAACGGTCCTCAAGAAGGTAGATGGTAGTTCAGGACTGCTATCTAGCGCTTTGATCTGTCATTTCACACCTTACCCTTCCATATCTTTAGATTCTCTCTCCCCTGTGCCTCAATCGGAAGAATGGTCTCAACCTGAATCGTCACCCATTCCTTCTCTCCAGAGATGCTGCCTGACCCGCTGAGTTACTCCAGCATTTTATGTTTATCTGCAGTGTAAACCAGCATCTGCAGTTCCTTCCTACACATTTTGTCCGCTCTCTAGTTGTTGGTGGGATGGTTCAGTCGCTTGATAACAGCCGGGAAGAAACTGTCCCTGAATCTGGAGCTGTGCGTTTTCACACTTCTATACCCCTTTCCTGATGGGATAGGGGGTCAGAGTGAGTGACCGGAGTGAGACTTGTCGTGTCATAGAGTCATGGAAACGGGTCCTTCGACCCAACTTGTCCATGCTGACCAAGATATCCCATCTGTGCTAGTCCCCACCTGGCCACGTTTGGCCCATATCCCGCTGAACCTTTCCTCTCCATTCATAAGACATAGGTGCAGAATTAGTCCACTCGGCCCATCATCGAGTCTACCCCACCATTCAATTCTGGCTGATCTATTTTTCCCTCTCAGCCCTGTTCCCCTGCCTTCTCCCTGTAACACTTGACGCCATTACTAATCAACAACCTATCAATCTCCGCTTTAGAAATACTCAAGTTTTTTGGGCGTGTTTCCGATGTTGGGGGAGTCCAGAACCAGGGGCCACAATTTAAGAACAGAGTTGAGGAAAAACCTTTTCACCCAGAGAGTTGTGAATCTGCGGAATTCTCTGCCTCAGAAGGCAGTGGAGGCCAATTCTCTGGATACTTTCAAGAGAGAGTTACAGTAGGTAGAGCTCTTAAAGATAGCGGAGTCAGGGGATATGGGGAGAAGGCTGGAACGGGGTACTGATTGTGGATGATCAGCCATGATCACAGTGAATGGCGGTGCTGGCTCGAAGGGCCGAATGGCCTACTCCTGCACCTATTGTCCATTGTCTATTATCTATTGTCTATTGTCCTCAGCCGTCTGTGGCAGTGAATTCCACAGAGTCACCACCCTCTGGCTATATAAAGCAAAGAGTAGGAGTAAACGGGTCATTTTCAGAATTGCGGGCAGTGACTAGTGGGGTACCGCAAGGCTCAGTGCTGGGATCCCAGCTATTTACAATATATATTAATGATCTGGATGAGGGAATTGAATGCAACATCTCCAAGTTTGCGGATGACACGAAGCTGGGGGGCAGTGTTAGCTGTGAGGAGGATTCTAGGAGGCTGCAAGGTGACTTGGATAGGTTGGGTGAGTGGGCAAATACAAGGCAGATGCAGTATAATGTGGATAAATGTGAGGTTATCCACTTTGGCGGCAAAAACAGGAGGGTAGATTATTATCTGAATGGTGGCCGATTAGGAAAAGGGGAGATGCAACGAGACCTGGGTGTCATGGTACACCAGTCATTGAAAGAAAAGGCATGCAGGTGCAGCAGGCTGTGAAGAAAGCGAATGGTATGTTGGCATTCATAGCAAAAGGATTTGAGTACAAGAGCAGGGAGGTTCTACTGCAGTTTTACAGGGTCTTGGTGGGGCCACACCTGGAGTATTGTGCACACTTTTGGTCTCCTAATCTGAGGAAAGACATTCTTGCCATAGAGGGAGTACAGAGAAGGTTCACCAGACTGATTCATGGGATGGCAGGACTTCCATATGAAGAAAGACTGGATAGACTCGGCTTGTACTCACTGGAATTTAGGAGATTGAGGGGGGATCTTATAGAGGCTTAAAAAATTCCTAAGGGATTGGACAGGCTAGATGCAGGAAGATTGTTCCCGATGTTGGGGAACTCCAGAACAAGGGGTCACAGTTTAAGGATAAGGGGGAAGTCTTTTAGGACCAAGATGAGAAAATCTTTTTTCGCACAGAGAGTGGTGAATCTGTGGAATTCTCTGGCACAGAAGGTAGTTGAGGCCAGTTCATTGGCTATATTTAAGAGGGAGTTAGATGTGGCCTTTGTGGGTAAAGAGATCAGGGGGTATGGAGAGAAGGCAGGTACAGGATACTGAGTTGGATGATCAGCCATGATCACATTGAATGGCGGTGCAGGCTCGAAGGGCCGAATGGCCTACTCCTGCACCTATTTTCTATGATTCTATGATTCTATCATTCCTCCCCATCTCCATTCTAAGGGTACGTCCTTTTATTTGGAGGCTGTGCTCTCTAGTCCCGGTCTCTCCCACTAGTAAAGTACTGAAGGAGAGTTGCCCTGTTGGAAGTGTCAATGTTCACTTATACGGAAGGGTGGTCAACATGTCGTACATGCTCAATAAACAATTTCACACCGTAATTTGGATAAAGGTTCTCCTTGTTGTCCAGGCTTTTGTCCATCTCCCAACAAAGAGGATTACTTGGTCACGATCTTCCACGACAAGTGAAGATGGGACATCTTGACCAGCATGGGTAAGTTGGGCCGTATGACTCTATGACTAGGGCTGTATGACTCTATGACTATCACGGAACAACAGTAAACCCATTTTACTTCCATGAGTCCGCTCTGGCATCCAGTGCGATGATATTCGTGACTGATCTCGCATGATCTTGTTAACAGAAGGTTGTTCACCGCAGACTAAACAATTGAACTAACACCGTTTGTCATTTGTGGACAGGAGTTTGATGGGCTGTGAAGAACAGCAGATACACTTTGCGTACCTTGGTCAGTAGTGTTGGAGAGGGTAGTCAGCACGTATTCCATACGTCTTGTCCCGTTCTTTCCTGCATTACTTGGAAATATCCGCGTATCCATGTGTACCGAAAGCGAGCAGTAATTACTAGATCCAGGATTTTGCCATAAATGCGAAAAGTGCCTTTTCATGCCTTTTTTTAAAAAATGATTTCAGGAAGATAAAGCCTTTTTCACGATTGAGTGCCTTTCTTTTGCTTTTCAGCCTTTTTTTTTGTCGTTTTAACGTAACTTACAAGAAAATGTACAGCACCGGGGCGAAACCCGGCTGTAAGTGGGTGTTAAGTGGTGATTGGAGAGGGGTGCGTGGGGGAGGGTCCAGTCTTTGCAGACTGGAGTCATGCTTTAAGTAGGTGTGAAGTGGTGAATGGGGAGGAGTAGGTGGGGAAAGGTCCAGTCTTTTCAAACTGGAGTCAAGCTGTGAGTGGGTGTGAAGTGTTGGTTAGGGAGGGGGTGTGGCGGTACCAGGGTTAAGTTTCTGTTTATCGAACCTGCAGTAGAGCTCGTTCAGGTCGTTGGTTAGTTGACGATTGTCCAAGGAGCGGGGGGGTTTTCTCTTGTAGCTTGTGATTTCTTGCAAGCCCTTCCACGCTGAAGAAGAGTCATTTGCTGAGAATTTGCTCCTCAACTTCTCAGAGTACCTTTCCTTGGCAGCTCTGATTCCTCTTCTCAGCTTGTACTTGGCCTGCCTGTAGAGGTCTGCATCCCCGCTCCTGTAGGATCTACCCCTGCAAGCGTCAAAATGCCTAAAGTCAAGTCAACGCTTTGTAAAAAACTGAACGATTTGGTGAGAGTGTACGGGAGTGATATGTTTTTGACAGACAACTGTGTGCAGTTTTGCAAAGCATGTGAGAAAGCAGTGAAACATGAGAATAAATATTTCGTCTCCCAGCATGTACAGACAGCTAAACACAAGTCGGAGGCAGAGAAACTGAAGGTAGGAGATATGCAAGCTTGTCACCTCACAACATTTACTGCTGGCTCCAGTCACAAATCTGAGTTTGAGTGATCTGTGCAAGGCATTCATTGATGCTGGAATTCCACTGTGGAAATTGGAAAACAAATCTCTCAGAGGTTTTTTTAGAGAAATACACAGAGGAACGTATACCGAGCGAGTCATCGTTACGGAAAAATTATGTTGACAACAACTTCAACACTGTTGTGCAGAAAATTAGAGATGAAGTTGCACGCAACTGTTTGACTTCTCCAACACTTCCGATGTCAAGAAATACTCCTTTGATGGTTGACCTGCCTCCAGTGTACCGATGACCACATTGGCAAGATATATCTCCCCACAGCATCAGTTGTCTCGTGTATTGAGATCCATATTTAGTGAGAGACTTCACAATGGCAGGGGCAGTAATGTTACGCAAAGGGACCACCGCCGGAAAGCGGGTAGACGCACACATCATTGTCAATAAAAACTTGTTGCCCACCCTTGTCCGAGGTAGAGGACCCACACAATCAACTAGAATCCGTTCAAACGGCTCCCCGACCACAGGGATTGGATATAAAGGCGCAGGAACAATCGATTGGTTTGGCTTACCCGCCACCTGGCAAATGTGACAACCCCTGCAGTGCTGCTTCATGTTCCCTTTCAACCCTGGCCAAAAAAAATTCCGTAAGATACTGTCAAACGTCGTATTGACCCCCAAATGTCCACCCAGAGGTCCATCATGAGCCAAACAGAGTATCTCGTCCCTATACCGACGAGGTTTCACAATCTGATCAACCACGCTCCAATCATCCTGCCCTGACATATCCAAGGGAGACCACTTTCGCATCAGTAAGCCACTCCTCAGAAAATACCCCTTTGCTGTGGAATCCATATCCCCCTCAGGCACCGCGCAGTCGAACAGATCCGACAAACCTGGATCACTCTTTTGCTCCTCAACCAGCCGGTCACGTGACAGCGACACCGGCACATTTTCAGACAAGACCCCATCTTGAGATGTAGAAACACCCTCCAAAACACAGGATCCATCATCCTGATCCCCAAAAATGCTCTCACTCAGGTCCACTACATCCTCAAACTTTGCCTGGCTCTTAGCCATAGCCCTTGTGACAGCACAAGCTGTGAAGACCGTCGGATGCTGCATAGCCAATATATCCCCAGAAAATCAGCACCATCGGAACAGCCGTCACCTCAGGAGTAATTAAAACTACCTCCTGCCAAGTCATTCCCCAAAATCACAGAAACTCCCGCAACGGGAAAACACGGCCGTAACCCATCGATTACCCGGCCTGAAACCAACTCGGACTCGAGACTCACAGTATGCAAAGGCACTACCATGTCCTCCAACCCGAATCCTACCACAGGGACACTGGACCCAACCGATGACTCCCCAGGAAACGGCAGTACACTATCCAATATAATGGACTGAGCAGCACCAGTATCACGCAAGCTGGATACTGGAACTCTATGACCCCCATCCTCTAGAGAAACAAAACCTTTCGTGATGAATGCAGAATAATTCCTACACTCATCAGACGCAGGCATCCCAGGAACCACAGGTGCTCTTTGTATACCCACCAAAGCCACAGGCTTTGCATTTTTCCTTTGCAGGACAGGACACGACTTTAAGATGTGCCCGCTCCCTTTACAATAGTAGCACACAGGCCCTTCCTTAGTCCTGAAATCTCCGTCAACCTTATCAGCTCGGACCTCCCCCTGTATCAATGTGCTGACACTAGCAGGCTCAGAAACAGCTTTGACACTGCCACCGGCGACACCACCACGATTTAATGCACCAAAACTATAGGATCGCCCAACAAACTCAGTTTTATGAGTCAATACATACTCATCTGCTAACACCGCGGCCTTAGACACCTCCGTCACTTTGTGCTCATTAAGGTAAGTAGCAACCCTCTCAGGGAGACAGTTCTTAAAGTCTTCCATAATAATCAAGGCCCGCAGCAGCTCAAAATCCTTCACTCCTTGAGAAGCGCACCACCTGTCAAAAAGTGCCTCCTTCTCCCAAGCAAACTCCACATAAGTCTGACTATCAAACTTCCTAAAGCACCGGAACTTCTGCCGGCACGCCTCTGGAACTAATGCATAAGCCCTTAAAACCGTAGACTTCACACACTCATAGTCCCGACTGTTGTCAACAGATAACGACGAGTACACCTCCCGTGCTTTACCCACAAGGACACTCTGCAATAGCAAGGACCACATGTCCCTAGGCCACTTCAAGGACGAAGCCGTCCGTTCAAACACAGCGAAATACTTGTCCACATCCTTCTCATTAAACGGGGGAACCAGGCGGATGTTCTTGCTCATATCAAACTCCCGTTCCCTAGTAGAAACACGGGAGGCATTCAACTCCTTCTCCTGCAGCTCAAGGCGTTTCATTTCAAGCTCTGATTGGAGCTCTTTCTCTCTTAAGGCCCTCTCCCCCCTTTTCATTTCAAGCTCTTTCTCTCTTAAGGCCCTCTCCTCCTTTTTCCTTTCAAGCTCAAATTGGAGCATGAGCTCTTTCTCTCTCAATTCAAGCTCTTTCGCTCTTAAGGCCCTCTCCTCCTTCAATCGAATGGGGTCCCCCATTTCCTGACTAGGCTTTGTAGAAGATAGTATTGCACCAGCAGGCAATACCCCACTCCTCACCAACGCAGACCATAACTCCAACTTTATAGCCTCTTTCTTCAAATGCTTATCAATAGGAACCTTATAGGTCTCTGCCAGCATACACAAATGTTCCTTCGTACATTTATCAAACAGCTCCCAACTAGGAGCCTCAGTAAATTCCTGCACTTTAAACTCCATATCAAATGTAGGACCAAACCACCAGCCAAACCCTGGTCACAAATGTTACCACAAACGGAAGAGAAAAAAAAATCTCCTCACAGCACAGAATTCCTCAGTCACCTCACAGCACAGACTTCCTTAGTCACCAGAAGCCTACCGAAAAAAAACCCCAAAACTGTCTAGGGTCCTCAATGCTTAGGACGAGCCCCCATTTTGTTACGTCTCCCGAATGCAGGTACTTCAGAGCCGCGTCAAAGAGTCAAAAACCAGGCTCAAGTTCAAGAAAATAGTCTTTTATTTTGTTAAAACCCAAACCTGATCCAAACAACCCAGACAAGGACAAGAATACACTAATAAACAAAGATAACAGTGCTCCAGCCAGCCTCGCAATGGGCCATCGAACTAGAGTCTCTAACCTGCCTAAATGGAAATATCCCTTAAACAAAATACACGAAAACCCTCAGGTCAGCCCTTATCTGTCCCAATTAAATATTAATTAACAAATGTAGGTAATAATACACAAAGTTCTATGCCATGTGGCCAGGCCTCCTGCAGCTCACACCAGCAACCTGCTCACAAGCCAGGGTTGATGAAGAGAGAATTCTGGGAGATTCTGGTATTTAAGCTTCCGATGAGTCACCGTCACCTGATGCAGCTTGGCCAATTGGGTACAAGAGCCCTTAACCCCTTGATTCCTGACTCCCAGCCACGGGGCCTGCACTCAGGAGAGAAACAAAAGAGTTAAGTACATAGCATTCACCAGAGGGGGGGGGGGGAGTACCAAACATCTTGTACTCAAATCCTTTTGCTATGAATGCCAACATACCATTTGCTTTCTTCACAGCCTGCTGCACCTGCATGCCTACTTTCAATGACTGGTGTACCATGGCACCCAGGTCTCGTTGCATCTCCCCTTTTCCTAATCGGCCACCATTCAGATAATAGTCTACTTTCCTGTTTTTGCCACCAAAATGGATAACCTCACATTTATCCACATTATACTGCATCTGCCATGCATTTGCCCACTCACCCAATCTAGCCAAGTCACCTTGCAGCCTCCTAGCAACCTCCTCACAGCTAACACTGCCCCCCAGCTTGGTGTCATCCACAAACTTGGAGATGTTGCATTCAATTTCCCCATCCAGATCATTAATATATATTGTAAATAGCTGGGGTCCCAGCACTGAGCCTTGTGATACCCCACTAGTCACTGCCTGCTATTCTGAAAAGGACCCGTTTACTCCTACTCTTTGCTTCCTGTTTGCCAGCCAGTTCTCTATCCTCATCAATACTGAACCGTGAATACCGTGTATTTTAAGTTTGTATACTAATCTCTTATGTGGGACCTTGTCAAAAGCCTTCTGAAAGTCCAGATATAACACATCCACTGGTTCTCCCTTATCCACTCTGCTAGTTACATCCTCGAAAAATTCTATAAGATTCGTCAGACATGATTTACCCTTCGTAAATCCATGCTGACTTTGTCCAATGATTTCACCACTTTCCAAATGTGCTGCTATCCCATCTTTAAATACTGACTCTAGCATTTTCCCCACTACCGATGTTAGACTAACTGGTCTGGAATTCCCAGTTTTCTCTCTCAATCCCTTTTTAAAAAATAGGGTTACATTAGCTACCCTCCAATCCTCAGGAACTACTCCAGAATCTAAAGAGATTTGAAAAATTATCACTAATGCATCCACTATTTCTGGCGCTACTTCCTTAAGTACCCTGGGATGCAGCCTATCTGGCCCTGGGGATTTATCGGCCTTTAATCCATTCAATTTACCTAACACCACTTCCCGGCTAACCTGGATTTCACTCAGTTCCTCCATCTCATTTGACCCCCGGTCCCCTGCTAATTTCCGGAGGACTATTTATGTCTTCATTAGTGAAAACAGAACCAAAGTAGTTATTCAATTGGTCTGCCATGTCCTTGTTCCCCATGATCAATTCACCAGTCTCTGACTGCAAGGGACCTACATTTGTTTTAACTAACCTTTTTCTCTTCACATATCTATAAAAACTTTTGCAGTCAGTTATTATGTTCCCTGCCAGTTTTCTTTCATAATCTATTTGCCCTTTCCTAATTAAGCCCTTTGTCCTTCTCTGCTGGACTGTGAATTTCTCCCAGTCCTCTGGTAAGCTGCTTTTTCTGGCTAATTTGTATGATTCATCTTTTGTTTTGATACGAACCCTGATTTCCCTTGTTATCCACGGATGAACTACCTTCCCTGATTTATTCTTTTGCCAAACTTGGATCAATAATTGTTGTAGTTCATCCATGCAGTCTTCCATAGCATATCCACCGTCAACCCTTTAAGAATCACTTGCCAGTTTCTCTTGGCCACTTCACGTCTCATACCCTCAAAGTTACCTTTCTTCAAGTTCAGAACCCTTGTTTCTGAATTAACAATGTCACTCTACATCCTAATGAAGAACTCAACCATATCATGGTCACTCTTGCCCAAGAGGCCATGCACAACAAGACTGCTAACTAACCCTTCCTCATTACTCAATACCCAGTCTAGAATGGCCTGCTCTCTCGTTGGTTCCTCTACATGTTGGTTTAGAAAACTATCCCGCATACATTATATCTATATGTAGATTGAAGTCACCCATTATAATTGTTTTACCTTTGTTGCAAGCATTTCTAATTTCCTGTTTGATGCCATCCCCAACTCCACTACTTAGGTGGCCTGTACACAACGCCCACTAGCGTTTTCTGCCCCTTAGTGTTTTGCAGCTCTACCCATATCGATTCCACATCCTCCAAGCTAATGTCCTTACTTTCTATTGCGTTAATCTCCTCTCCAACCAGCAACGCTACTCCACCTCCTTTTCCTTTCTGTCTATCCCTCCTGAATATTGAATATCCCTGGATGTTCAGCTCCCAGCCTTGGTCACCCTGGAGCCATGTCTCCATGATCCCAACTTTATCATAATCAATAATAACTATCTGCACATCCATCTTATTACGAATGTTCCTTGCATTGAGACACAAATCCTTCAGGCTTGTATTTACAACACTCTTACCCCTTATACAATTATGTTGAAAAGTGGCCCTTTTTGATTTTTGCGCTTGATTGTTCTGCCTTCCATTTTTACTTTTCACCTTGCTACCTATTGCTTCTACCCTCATTTTACACCCCTCTGTCTCTCTGCTCTTGCTCTCATTCCCCTGCCACACTAGTTTAAATCCTCCCTGACAGCACGAAAAAACACTCCCCCAAGGACATTGGTTCCATTCCAGCCCAGGTCTAGACCGTCCTGTTTGTACTGGTCCCACCTCCCCCAGAACTAGTTCCAATGCCCGAGAAATTTGAATCCCTCCCCCTTGCACCATTTTTTAAGCCACGTATTCACCTGCAATATCCTCCTATTTCTACTCTGACTAGCACTGGGAGTAATCCAGAGATTATTACCTTTGAGGTCCTACTTTTAGGTTTATCTCCTAGCTCCCTAAATTCGCCTTGTGGGACCTCATCCCGTTTTTTACCTATATCGTTGGTGCCAACGTGCACCACGACAGCTGGCTGTTCACCCTCCCCCTCCAGAATGTTTTGCAGCCGTTCAGTGACATCCCTGACCCTTGCACCAGGGAGGCAACATACCATCCTGGAGTCTCGTTTGCGGCCGCAGAAATGCCTATCTATTCCCCTTACAATTGAATCCCCTATTACTATAGCCCTTCCACTCTTCTTTCTCCCCTCCTGTGCTGCAGAGCCACCAATGGTGCCATGAACCTGGCTGCTGCTGCCTTCCCCTGATGAGCCATCTCCCCCAACAGTATCCAAAATGGTATATCTGTTTAGGAGGGAGATGACCACAGGGGACTCCTGCACTACCTGCCTACTGCTACGCTGGCTAATGGCCACCCGTTCCCTTTCTGTCCGCTTAACCTTTACCTGCGGTGTGACCAACTCACTGTACGTGCTATTCACGAGTTTCTCAGCATCGTGGATGCTCCAGTATGAATCCAACCGCAGCTCCAATCGTTCAATGCGGTCTGCCAGGAGCTGCAGCTGGACACACTTCCTGCAAACGTAGTCACCAGGGACACCGACCATATCCCTGATCTCCCACATGTTGCAGGATGAGCATGGGGCCGATCTCAACTGACATGGCTTGCCCCCAAATTAAATCAACTCACTCACACTATAAAAATCTTAATCCTTTAAACTAACCTTTACTACAAAGAACTGTACCCTTAGCTCGCTGAACCCTTAGCTCGCTGAACCCTTAGCTCGCTGAACCCTTAGCTCGCTGAACCCTTAGCTCGCTGAACCCTTAGCTTGCTGAACCCTTAACCAGAAAGCAGAAATGCAAACCTGAGGTTACGATCTTGTGTTTATTGCTTCCAATCTTGCAAACTTCCCACAAGATATCACTTCCCTTGAGAAACATGGCGAAACATTAGTGAATAACTTGCAGGTTTTCAACAAAGTAACTGACGATATTCATAAAGTTCCTGGCGATGTAGGTAAAGACATACAAGGAAAATGTGAGTGATTTTAGCTACAAAGATCTTGAAGAAATACAAATCATAGCTAAAGTTCTCAAAGGTAGTTGTTATGCACAAGATATCAACATGAATATAGAGTTTGTAGCTTGTTTCGGGTATGCACCAGTGACCTCAGCTGGGGTAGAAAGATGTTTTCACAACTGAAGCATATTCTGTCTGACAGACGGCTTAGTTTAACACCAGATAATTTGAAAGAAATGCTAGTAGTTATGTGTAACCAGGCAACTTTGGTCATTTAATGTAGTATACCTTTATTATTTTCATTTTAAACCATATTTTGGTGTGGAAATAAATGCCTTTTTATGCTTTTTTTGGTTAATAAATGCCTTTTGTGTAATTTTATTATGCCTTTTTGCCTGCCTATTTCAGAGATTTTTAGCGCCTAAATATCCTGGCTCAAGTAATAACATTGCCGGGAATACAGTGAATGTCAGTGATGCATCCAAGTTCTGTCCAGACTCTGGGAACATTGGAAAAATGTGTCTCTTCCACTTAATCCCACTGAAAGCATTGACAAACTGGGAAGCTGTTCAAATTCATCCATTTACGTTTTGGACTGTCCAACAAGCGGAACTGTTTCTCGTCATCCACTCCATCAAACTCTATCCTTGCCTTCGAATGAATGAAAGATACAGCAGAGAAACAGACCCTTCGGCCCACCGAGTCCATGCCGACCACCGATCACCTGTCCACACCAGTTGTATGGTGGCCGATTAGGAAAAGGGGAGATGCAGTGCGACCTGGGTGTCATGGTACACCAATCATTGAAAGTAGGCATGCAGGTGCAGCAGGCAGTGAAGAAAGCGAATGGTATGTTAGCTTTCATAGCAAAAGGATTTGAGTATAGGAGCAGGGAGGTTCTACTGCAGTTGTACAGGGTCTTTGTGAGACCACACCTGGAGTATAGCGTACAGTTCTGGTCTCCAAATCTGAGGAAGGACATTATTGCCATAGAGGGAGTGCAGAGAAGGTTCACCAGACTGATACCTGGGATGTCAAGACTGTCTTATGAAGAAAGACTGGATAGACTCGCTTTATACTCTCTAGAATTTAGGAGATTGAGAGGTGATCTTATAGAAACTTACAAAATTCTTAAGGGGTTGGACAGGTTAGATGCAGGAAGATTGTTCCCGATGTTGGGGAGGTCCAGGACAAGGGGTTACAGCTTAAGGAGAAGGGGGAAATCCTTTAGGACCGAGATGAGAAGGACGTTTTTCACACAGAGAGTGGTGAGTCTCTGGAACTCTCTGCCACAGAGGGTAGTGGAGGCCAGTTCATTGGCTATATTTAAGAGGAAGTTAGATGTGGCCCTTGTGGCTAAGGGGATCAGAGGGTATGGCGAGAAGGCAGGTACGGGATACTGAGTTGGATGATCAGCCATGATCATATTGAATAGCGGTGCAGGCTCGAAGGGCCGAATGGCCTACTCCTGCACCTAATTTCTATGTTTCTATGTCCCACTTCCTAGTCCACTCCTTAGACACTAAGGGGTGGTGAATCTGTGGAATCCATTGCCACAGAAGGCTGTGGAGGCCAAGACAATGGATAACTTGATGGCAGAGATAGATAGATTCTTGATTAGTACGGGTGTCTGGGGTTATGGGGAGAAGGCAGGAGAATGGGGTTGAGAGGAAGAGATAGATTAGCCACGAATGAATGGTGGCATAGACTTGATGGGCCGAATGGCCTCAATCTGCTCCTATCACTTATGAACCTATGAACACCAGGGGCAACTTACTGAGGTCCAATCAACCTACAAACACACTCGTCTTTGGGATGTGGGAGGAAACCGGAGCACCCGGTCACAGGGAGAACGTGCAAGCTCCACACAAACAGCACCCGAGGACTGGCGCTGGGAAGGCAGCAGCACCACCAGCTGCACCACTGTGCCATCTCCTTAACTGATGCAGGGTGAGGCCCACCGACAGGTGGTCCCTAAGGCCCCACAGTCAGCGTTCAATAGCACCCAGGAAGATGAAGCTGGCCTGCTACTGCCTATACTAGTTTTAGTAAGTCTAGTTTAGTTTAGTTTAGTTTAGTTTAGTTTAGACTAGACATACGGCATGGAAATCGGCTCATTGGCCCACCAGCAATCCCCACACACACTAGGGACGATTTGTAATGATACCAAGCCAATTTTACTTCGGAGTCACGTGAGTGACTACGTGAAGAAGCCCCGTCAGGCGCATGCGCGTCATTACGTCCGCGCATGGCGCACTGAACCGGCTGGAGGGCACAGCTCCACCAGCGGTAAGTAGAACTTGCAGGTAAGTGTTTTAAACAACTGTCCCTGCAGAGTATTTAACTCCGTAAAGCTGGCTCGAGTAGTCAGTCAGAGTTTTAGAGATGGATAGGTCCGGACGGAGTGTTCGCTCAAAGCGTGGGTCCAGCGGCGACTCGCACTTTCGATCGGGTCGGGAGATAAGCGCGGCAACTCCGGTTCCGATACCGGGTGCCGTTTCACCGGCAGCTGAAGTCAATAGCGAATCCTCTAGGATAGTTCCTCAAACTGAGCAGGCTGAGCCTGCTGAGAGCCACAGGAAGGCTAAACGAAAATCAAGCAGGCCAGTATTATCAGACGCGTCTGATCAAGCTGGTGACTCTCCCCCAGGTACTAAATAACTGTCGGGCAGAATGCAGCACATGGAGAATATGCTCCAGTTTGTGATACACCAAGGGGCTGAGGCCCCAGTACTTCCCCAGGCTGCTGAGCAGCAGGGCCCTTATGAAGGGGACTATATGCAATGCCGCCAAGGGGAGTTCCTTCCAGCGCCTGGTATAGGACTGGGGGATGCCTCCCTGGATTATCAATTGGGAGATGCGGGGCAGGATGCAGCTGACCCTGAGTCTGGTGTCCCTGCTTATGTGCAAACACCAGAGCACAAGAGCCACGCTCCGGGTGTCCCGGACATAGCGATGATCTTTGCTATTCCGGAGGGAACTGGTGAGGCAATGGAGGTGTACCTTACAAATAACATTAATTATTTAGTTTCTCACCAGCTACAGCTATCGGTCATCCAAGAGACCAGTAATAAATACAAAACACCTGTCAACTGTGCATCGTTAAAAGTGCCTACGGTGAACCCAGCAATATGGGCACCTGTGACTCCTTCTATGAGGGGTCAGGAGGTACGTTACCAACACGTCCTCCAACTGGTGGCGGCTACGATCACTGCATTTGGCACCATGGTCCGAGGGACCGTGTTAACTCAATTACAAAAAGACATGTTGGCTATGATGTGCAACGCTTTCTTTGAGGTTAATTGTATTCGAAAAATCGCCATCAGGCCGACCCTGAATCAAAAGTTTTCTGCGCTCTGTAAGGCGACCAATGTCCAAACGCCTGACCTCCTCTTTGGTAATGATCTCGTGAAACAAATTTGGGATATTGACAAGGAGGCAAAAACCATAGGGTCCGGGTGCTGGGCCCAGCAGGGGGAGACCAGGGTGGCAACGAGGATATCCACCATGGTAGTTTGCCTACAACCCCAGTACGGTCAGACAACAGCCTTACAAGCCACCCGGAGACGTACAGGGACTTTGTGTTCAGGTTAAGCATTCTGGTGTGCAACCTCCTATTGGAGGTAGATTACAATTGTTTTATAATGAATGGTGCTGTATAACATCTGATATGTTTATACTAAATACTGTGTCCAGTTCTCCCATTGAGTTTATCTCAGGGATAGATCCACCTCACCAGCACAAGCCTAGTAAAATGTTGGTGTTTTCTGCTCCAGAGACTGAGCAGGTAAATGTGGAGATTCAGAATTTATCCCGAAAAGGTGTGATTGAAAAAACCATTCATCATCCTCAACAATTTGTGTCTAATATTTTTCCCAGACCTAAAACAGATGGTGGTTGTAGAGTAATTCTGCACCTCACTCAATTAAATGCTTCAGTTCTCTATAGGCATTTTAAATTGGACACATTCGTTACTGCAAAGCAGCTGATGTCACAGGGTTGTTATATGGCCACCATTGATTTACAAGATGCCTGTTATTCGGTGCCAATTCATGCTCATTATCGCAGGTACTTGAAATTTAATTGGATGGGGCAGCTGTGGCAATACAAAGCATTGCCTAATGGATTAAGTTCAGCACCTAGGCTATTTACTAAATTGGTCAAACCTACCTGTGCTGGGGCTATTGAGAGCCCACAATCACATTGTCATGGCTTATTTAGATGATATCTTAATTATCAGCAACACTACAGAGTCAGCAGAGGAATCGGTTGCAGCAACCAAAAATGTGTTTGAATCATTGGGGTTTTTGGTCCATCCAACCCAACAAATTGAGTATTTGGGTTTTCTTATTGATTCAGTTCATATGACAGTCACATTACCAACAGCCAAGGTAGTCGATATTGTTAATGTCTCTATTTGCCTTACACAAAACCTTTATCCCTCCATCCGAGATGTTGCCAAGGTCATTGGGAAATTGGTAGCAGCCTTTCCTGCAGTACAGTTCGGACCTTTGCATTATCAACATTTGCAAAGAGCAAGAGAACAAGCATTGAAACAAAATGCAGGCCATTTTGATCGGCTTATGCAGTTACCCACCACGGCTCTAGCAGAATTGCAGTGGTGGATTGTTAATGTTAGTCAAGCCACCAAATCACATTTTGGTGGACGAACCTTCAGTGATCTTACAGACTGATGTTAGTGCTCTCGGATGGATGGGGGTGGGGGGGGGGCTACGGACACAGAGTCTAGCTGTGGGGGTAGATGGACTGAACAAGAAGACTTGCTTCTCCACACACATGGGATTAATTATCTGGAATTATTGGGGGCATTTTATGGGTTAAAAGCATATTGCTCCACAATGACTGATTTACACGTTCAACTCCAGATTGATAACACCATGGCAGTAGCATGTATAGTAATCACATGGGAGGAGCTAGATCAGTGTTATGTGATAACTTGGCTAACGTTATCTGGCATTGGTGTATTTCAAGGAACATCTGGGTTTCAGCCATCTATCTACCAGGTATAGACAATGTGGTAGCAGACCTTAGGTCGAGAAAGTTTAATGACAATATAGACTGGATGTTGAATGCTAAAATATTTCAAACGATTGTCACTCGATTTGGATTGCCAGATATTGATCTCTTCGCATCCAGACTGAATCACCAGTTGCCTAAATATGTCTCCTGGAAGCCAGATCCAGGTGCAGTAGCTGTGGATGCGTTCTCGTTACACTGGGGACACTCATTCTTTTATGCGTTTCCTCCATTCTGCCTGATCGCGAAATGTCTTACCGAAATAGAGCGTGACTCCTTCACCGGCGTTTTGGTGGTCCCAGATTGGCCAACACAACCATGGTTCCCATTGGTACTGAGAATGATGGCACAACCATTCATGAGGATTCCCAGCTGCAGTCATTTGTTGGTGCATCCGGTTACAGGAGAAAGTCACCCGTTACACGACCGTATCAAATTGTTGGTCTGCAGGTTCTGACCAGACCATTCCAAGGGCTTGGATTATCGAACAGGACCATGGAGGTTATCACTGCAGGCTGGAGAAATAGCATTAAAAACCCATACATGGTGCACATCAAGAAATGGGAGATGTTCTGTGTACAATCCAATATATCTTATGAAACAGCTAGCATGTGTGATGTGTTGGAGTTCCTTGCTAATTTGCATTTTGATGAGCACCTCAGTTACAGTGCTATTAACACTGCTCGCAGTGCTTTGTCCTCTTATTTAGGGCAGTCTTCAGAACAACAACCTATCGGGTCTCATCCGTTAGTATCCTGATTTATGAGAGGAATTTTTTTTTTTTTTTTTTTTGAATATATATTTTTTATTAATTTAGACAGTGGATTAGCAAACATGTATTATGATAGCAATATTTCATGCTCAACAAGCATACATTATTAATATTATCAGTGATAATATTGACTCTATATCAGTATAATTTGACTCTAATAGTTTTTTTTTTATAGAGAACAGTAGGAAAAATAGAATAATAATCTACATCAAAGAAGAAAATCATAAAGAAAGGAATAATTTAGTTTTAATACATCGTAGGAGATAAGATCAAAGAATATAAGATATAACTTTTCATCTATTCCTAAATCCAAGTTTCAGTTAGGGTTCCCTGCCGAACCATTCTACCCTTTTAAGTAATCAATGAAAGAAGACCATGTTCTAACAAAAACTTCTTGTTTGTCCATTAAGGCAAATCTGATTCTTTCCAGGTGTAGGGTCTCCGACATTTCCATAATCCACATTTTAATTGTGGGGGATATAGGGCGTTTCCAAAATTTTAATATTAATTTCTTCCCAATTATTATACTGTAGTCTAGGAAATTTCTTTGGCTTGTTGTAAGAGTTAAACTTTGTTCTGATGTTCCAAGTATTATTAATTTTGTGTCCGGATCCAGTTTAGTATTAATAACTTCAGAAGTTATTTTAAAGATCTCAGTCCAGAAATTCTTAATTTTTATACAATTTGCAAAAGTATGTGTTAAATTAGCCTCTAGATGTTGACATTTATCGCAGGTAGACGATATTTGTGGGAAGATTCTATTTAATTTAACTTTGGAATAATGTAATCTATGTAAAACTTTAAATTGTATTAGAGCATGTCTGGAATTTAGCGAGCATTGATGTATGTATTGTAAACTTTTATCCCATAAATCTTTCGTTATGGATTGATTTATTTCATTTTCCCATGTGTGTCTATATGATTCCGTTGATGGTATCTCACTGTCTAAAAGGGTGTTGTAAATGTAAGTTATTAATTTTTCTGTATTAGGATGCTTATTCAGACATTCATCTAAGATTTCTGGTTCCCTATTCCTATAATCTTGTGTATTTGACCTAACATAATCTCTGAGTTGTAAGTATCGAAAAAAATTATTTGAGTGTAACCCATAAATCTGTTGCAGTTCTTGAAATGAAAGATAAGTGCCTTTTTTGTAAAGGTGTTCCACCCTTTTGATTCCATAGTTTTTCCACTGTGTAAAGCCTTTATCTAGTATGGAAGGTTTGAATAAGGGATTATTTACAATAGGGAGATAGATTGATATATTATCAAGTTTTAGAGCCTTTTTAAGTTGTTTCCAGATTCGTATACCACTATATATTATAGGGTTTTCCCCATAAGTTTTTTTGTGCAATTTTGTCGGTGCAAGTATAATCGAACCGATTTCAAAAGGTAGACAGTCCTCCTTTTCCATCCTTAACCATTCTGGTTGTGGATCCGTTTCTTCCAACCAAAAATTCATGTTTTTAATATAAACTGCCCAGAAATAGAACAAAAAGTTTGGTAGAGCTAAACCTCCATTAATCTTTGATTTACATAAATGTTTTTTATTTATTCTATGATTCTTGTAGTCCCAGATGAAACTTGTAACAGTGGAGTCTACTTTTTTAAAAAAAGATTTTGGAATATATATCGGGATGGATTGAAATAGGTACAATAATTGCGGTAGAAAAATCATTTTTATAGCATTAATTCTACCGAACATTGAGATAGGAAGTGTTTTCCAGTATTGAATATTCTTATTTAGTTTATTCATTAAAGGTGGAAAGTTTGATTTAAATAAAGAGCTATACCCCTTAGTTATATAAATACCTAAATATTTAAATTTTTCGTCAACTATTTTAAAAGGTGATTGTTGTAGTATATGTATATTATGATCCGTTATTGACATGATTTCGCTTTTATTCCAATTAATTCTATATCCTGAGAAGTGACCGAATTGAGTTATTAGATTTAATAAATTTGGAATGCTAATTTCCGGCTTTGTAATATATATTAGTACATCATCTGCATATAGAGAAATTTTATTCGTTGTACCTTTAGTATTGTACCCATGTATTTCTGGATTAGATCTGACATTTTCTGCAAGTGGTTCAATTGCTAAAGTGAATAATAATGGAGATAACGAACATCCTTGTCTACAACCTCTGGAAAGATGAGAGGAATTTTTAACAAAAACCCTCCTCAGCCCAGATACACAGCAATCCGGGATATCAGTATAGTTCTCACACTGCTTCGGCAATGGGCTCCAATTACGTCACTATCTTTGCAAAAATTCACTATTATGCTAATAGCGCTGGTTTCAGCACAACATGTACAATCATTACACTTGTTAAGAATAGATTGTATGCATTTCTCTCTCGATGACATTACATTTTATGTCTGTGATTTAATCAAACAAAGCAGACCAGGAATGTCAGGAATCAAGGTGACGTTTAAAGCATATCCTGTTGACCAACTGTTATGTGGAGTTAAACATTTAACACAATATATAGCGTTAACCAGGAGTCTCAGAGGTTCTGAGACAGGACTGCTCATTAGTCACAAAAAGCCATATAAACAAGTGTCCAAACTATTTCTAGATGGTTGAAACAGGTTCTCAATTATGCTGGAGTCGACACGGATGTGTTTCAATCTCACTCCACCAGGGCGGCGTCTACATCCGGGGCGAAGGCTCAGGACGTGCCGCTAGATCAAATCCTCGCGGCTGCAGGGTGGTCTAGAGAGTCAACTTTTTCTCGTTTTTACGACAAACCTGTTCAGACAGTGCCACGGTTTGGGCCTGCTGTTTTGGATTGCATTTAATTCTGTTGCTTTGTTTGTATCGATTATTGTTTGTAATTTCCCCCTGGGACAGAGGGGTTATTACTGTTTTTTGTTATCATTCTTAAAATAGTTATTGAATAATTCATGCAATGTTCAATATATTATTTATTTACTACTGTGTCAACCGAAGCAGCTTGTCGTATGGAGTGCATCTACGGCATGGAAACACAGAGCTTTGAAATCTTCACGTAGTCACTCACGTGGCTCCGAAGTAAAATAGTAAGATTAAACGAGAAGGTACCAGTTCGAACTTTGATCCTTATTTTATGAGGAGTGACGTTGAGGGATTAGGTGCCCTCCGCTCCCACCCTCATAATCTAAGAGATCATCTGGTAGCTCTAGTCTTCTTACAGCCTTACTATAGAAACATAGAAATTAGGTGCAGGAGCAGGCCATTCGGCCCTTCGAGCCTGCACCGCCATTCAATATGATCATGGCTGATCATCCAACTCAGTATCCTGTACCTGCCTTCTCTCCATACCCCCTGATCCCTTTAGCCACAAGGGCCACATCCAACTCCCTCTTAAATATAGCCAACGAACTGGCCTCAACTACCTTCTGTGGCAGAGAATTCCACAGATTCACCACTCTCTGTGTGAAAAACGATTTTCTCATCTCGGTCCTAAAAGTCTTCCCCCTTATCCTTAAACTGTGACCCCTTGTTCTGGACTTCCCCAACATCGGGAACAATCTTCCTGCATCTAGCCTGTCCAATCCCTTAAGAATTTTGTAAGTCTCTATGAGATCACCCCTCAATCTTCTAAATTCTTACTATGTTACTTCAGCTATTTGTTTTCTGTGTTTTCACGCCGCTGCTTTGAAGTATGACGAGCATGCGCCTGGCGGGGCTTCTTCACGTAATCCCTCAACGTCACTCCACATAAAATAAGGATCCAAATTCGAACTGGTAAGTTCTCATTTAATCTTACTATTAACCTGCACGCCTCTACGTCTTTGGAGTGTTGGAGGAAACCGGAGCACCCGGAGAAAACCCACGCAGGTCACGGGGAAAATGCACAAACTCTGTACAGACAGCGCCCGTAGTCAGGATCGAACCCGGGTCTCCGGCGCAGGAAGGCAACAACTCCACTGCTGTGCCACCGTGCCTCTACGCAAACTACCAAATTCTTAAATTTGCATGCTTTACAGGTAAATCAGATGACATCTTCTTTAATGGAAAGTATCGAAAATCAACAAGGAGTGTAGAGCAGCAGTAGATCTGTAACATACTTTAATCTCTCTCCAATTTAATGATGATTTATTAGTATGGGTGTCAGGGGTTATGGGAAGAAGGCAGCTGAATGGGGTTAAGAGGGAAAGATAGATCAGCCATGAGCGATGGGCTGAATGGCCTAATTCTGCTCCTATTACTTATGAATGAAAGAATAGCTTGGCGCTGAGCTGGGCATTTTGGTGGGCTTGGACGAGTTGGGTCGGAGGGCTTGTTTCCGAGCTGCATACCATCATGACCTATATTTACCCATTCATCTTTCCTTGTGCATTACCAGTAATTGATTAACCTAATGTGTTAGTTCATAGATATCAGGTGGAATCTCACCATGGGAGCAAGTTTAATTTCAATTATTTACCTAAATTAAAATACATCTGGAATTAAATATTACTGCCAGCAACCGTGAGCATAAATTGGACTGGCATAAAACCAGACATCTGGTTAATTAATGTCCTAAAGAGAAGAAAATCTATTCTCCGCATTGTTGACTATTAACTGTCCCCCGCAATGGCCACGCTAACCATTCACTTGGAACACAATGAGCGCAGGAGCATAGGTGGAAGATCTAACGAGAGTATAGAAGTTTGGAGGTCAGGTTGCAGTTTAGTCTCATTTCGTTTAGTACAGAGATACAGCGCGGAAACAGGACCTTCAGCCCATCGAGTCCTTCACCATCGAGTCCTCACCGACCAACATTCCCCGCACACTTACACACACTAGGGACAATTTACATTAATACCAGGCCAATTAACCTGCAAACCTGTATGTCTTTGGAGTGTGGGAGGAAACTAAAGAGATCTCGGAGAAAACCCATGCAGGTCACGGGGAGAACGTTCAAACTCCGTACAGACAGCACCCGTAATCGGGATCGAACCCGGGTCTATCGCACTGTAAGTTTAGAGTTTAGAGATACAGCGCGGAAACAGGCCCTTCAGCCCACCGGGTCCGCGCCGACCTGCGATGCCCGCACCTTAACACTATCCTACACCCACGAGGGACATTTTTTACATTTACCAAGCCAATTAACCTACATACCCGTACGTCTTTGGAATGTGGGAGGAAAGCGAAGATCTCGGAGAAAGCCCACGCAGGTCACGGAGAGAACGTGCAAACTCCGTACAGACGGCACCCGTAGTCGGGATCGAACCCGGGTCTATCGCACTGTAAGGCAGCAACTCAACACTAACGACAAAAATATGTCGATGAGGCTGCATTTAGAGTAATGTGGTCAGTTCTGGGCAGCATGTTACAGGAAAAAAAATATTAAGTTGGAAAGCCCAGATAGCCCTGCTATCTCAGTCAGACATAAGAGCACAATCAGTTATAGCATGGAACTGACGACTGGAATGTAGTTCTGATTTAAACTCATAGCTAGCAACCCTGCCCAGTAGGCCAGCAGCACAATCGAGGACGAGTTGCACCCCGGCCACTCCCTCTTCTCCTCTCTCCCATCGGGCAAGAGGTACAGAAGTGTGAAAACGCACACCTCCAGATTTAGGGACAGTTTCTTCCCCGCTGTTATCAGGCAACTGAACCATCCTACCAACCATTAGAGAGCAGACAAAATGTGTAGGAAGGAACTGCAGATGCTGGTTTACACCGAAGATGGATGTAAAATGTTGGGCTAACTCAGCGGGACAGGCAGCATCTCTGGAGAGAAGGAATGGGTGACGTTTCGGGTCGAGACCCTTCTTTAGAGTGAGACACGGGAGTGTTGAGAAGGGTAAGGTGTGAAACGACAGGTCAAAGCACTAGAGAGCAGTCCTGAACTACTATCTACCTCACTGGTGACCCTCGGACTACCTTTACTGGCTTTATTTTGCACTAAATGTCATGTATCTGTACATTGTGAATTGTAATCATGTATTGTATTTCCGCTGAATGGTTAGCACGCAACAAATAGTGTTTCACTGCACCTCGGTGCACGTGACGATAAAGCCAAACTGATAAACTGATGGGGACCAAGGCTGATTGATTTGACTAGCTGGTTAACTGATGTCCCACATCAGTATTTGTCTCTGCATGGGAAACCAGACTCCAGCCATCACTTGTACAAAAGCACGGTGGAGCTGCTGCCTCACAGCTCTGTCCTCCAGCTCCTGCGGACTTCCGCCGCTGGAAGTCTAGGGTTTGGGTGTGTGTGTGCTTTATCATCCTTCCTTACAATGCCGTGTGCGACAGTGATCGCAACTTCGACTGGATGTCCGTTGACTCGCTAGGAGCTCATCAGCCCTTTGACAGGTCTTGTTTTTGGTTCTGCTGGGGGTCCACAGCCCCCTCCTCACCTGGCAAACCAGGTTGGGGAGACGGTTCAGTCGCCGACTATCCGACCATGGCGCAGGTAGCACGGGGTTACGTGGTACCAATGAAGAAAAGGAATAGGTGCCGTTTCGGGTCAAGAGCCTTCTTCAGAAGGTTAATTGGGTTGGTATAATTGTAAATTGTCCCAAGTGTGTGTAGGATAGTGTAAATGGCCTGTCTCACTTTCACGACCTAATTCACAACCTTTTTGACTCCTTAACATTTTTCATCAGGCTAGAAAAACGGCCCGACTTACTTGATGCCATGAGTACCTACGACTAGCATCATGACCTACCTACGACCTACCTACAACCTCCTACGAACTCCTACGACCTCGTGACGACCATGCTGCGAGTATGTCAAGGGCAAACTCAGCAGAAGTCGTGAATTAGGTTGTGAAAGTGGGACTGGCCCTTTAGTTTGTCGGTGCAGACCCAGCGGGCTGAGGGGACTGTTTCCACGCTGTATCTCTAAACTATAAACGGAACTAAACAGAACAAAGTGTACGCACTGCTTCCTTCCAAGAAACGGCTTGCCCCGGTTGCAACACTGAAGTCACCTCAAGGTTAGTCGAATTAAAGTCAATGGATTTCGGAACTGTGGCCTATCTGTCCCTTCACCCTCTGCCAAATCAGCAGCAACTTGTCAGAGTATGTTGAAGTTGTCCAGATGCCTTGTTGATACAGATGCAAATCATCCTGGAGGAAACCATGAGGGAGTGCACCGTCGGTTTACAAGATTCATTCCCGGGATGGCGGGACTGTCATATGCTGAGAGAATGGAGCGGCTGGGCTTGTACACTCTGGAGTTTAGAAGGATGAGAGAGGTTCTCATTGAAACATATAAGATTACTAGACTAAGTGGGACCCGTTGGGTCCCAGCATCACACGGGAGGGCTGGTCCCCCAATGCAATATTCCATATCTCCACCAATTCCAATATTGCTGGCCAGTGGTGGGGGGGGGGGTTCTGGAGTGCTAGTATGTGTGTTGTGGGTCAAAGGGACTTTTTTCCAGAGGGCTAGTATGGATATTGTAGGCCGAATGGATTCTTGGGCTGGCAGCTCAGTCACTCTGGCCAGGCAGCTCAGTCACTCTGGCCAGGCAGCATTTTAGAACTAATAGAGACACTTTTTGCAAGTATTTTAGAACCAATAGAGACACTTTTTGCAAGCATTTTAGAACCAATAGAGACACTTTTTGCAAGCATTTTAGAACCAATAGAGACACTTTTTGCAAGCATTTTAGAACCAATAGAGACACTTTTTGCAAGCATTTTAGAATCAATAGAGACACTTTTTGCAAGCATTTTAGAATCAATAGAGACACCTTACAAGCATTTTAGAACCAATAGAGACACTTTTTGCAAGCATTTTAGAATCAACAGACAATTTTTGCAAGCATTTTAGAATCAATAGAGACACTTTTTGTAAGCATTTTAGAATCAATAGAGACACCTTCGACAAGCATTTTAGAACCAATAGAGACACTTTTTGCAAGCATTTTAGAATCAACAGACAATTTTTGCAAGTATTTTAGAACCAATAGAGACACTTTTTGCAAGCATTTTAGAACCAATAGAGACACTTTTTGCAAGCATTTTAGAACCAATAGAGACACTTTTTGCAAGCATTTTAGAACCAATAGACACTTTTTGCAAGCATTTTAGAACCAACGGACATTTTTTGGAAGCATTTATAAACCACATTAAGGGCACTCACAGTTGAGTAGACATGTGTTCAGTGCTATTCAGAGCTCAGAGAGATGTGACCCTCTGGCTTCCTCCATCTTGCAGAAACTGAGTGAGGCACACCACTGGCTTCCTCCATCTTGCAGAGACTGAGTGAGGCACACCACCTCCTGGTTTTATAGTCCCTCCCCCTCCCTCCAGCAGGGGCAGCAGAGAGAATGGCGAATTTTTAAAAAACATTAATATCGCTCTGAAAAATTTGCTGGTCCAGGAAGGCGGAGAGGGGCTCTGAGCGAGCTTGCCAAAAATGATGGCTGTAGGTGGCGCCGTTCTCTCGGAAATCACACCACAGTGAGCCAAAAGCGGTCAAGATCAGACTTTTAGTAATATAGAGTAAGGGTTTGGACACACTAGAGGCAGAAAACATGTTCCCGATGTTGGGGGAGTCCAGAACCAGGGGCCACAGTTTAAGAGTAAGCCATTTAGAACAGAGATGAGGAAACACTTTTTCACAGTTGTGAGTCTGTAGAATTCTCTGCCTCAGAGAGCGGTGGAGGCCGGTTCTCTGGATACTTTTGAGGAGAGCTAGATAGGGCTCTTTAAGATAGAGGAGTCATGGGATATGGGGAGAAGGCAGGAACGGGGTACTGATTGGGGATGTTCAGTCATCACTTCATTGAATGGCGGTGCTGGCTCGAAGGGCTGAATGGCCTACTCCTGCACCTATTGTCTCAAACCAGCATCTGAAGTTCACAGGTTCATGTTATAGGAGTAGAGTTAGGCCATTCGGCCCATCGAGTCTGCCATTCAATCATGGCTGATCTCTGCCTCCCATATCTCTTGATTCTGCTAGCCCTAAGAGCCACTCTCTTTTGAATACATCCAGTGAATTGGCAATCCGCTGCCTTCTGTGGCAGAGAATTCTACAGATTTACAACTCTCTGGGTGACATTTATTTACCAGACCACAACAGATGGTCTTCTCTTCTGAAATCTTGCAATGCAGAATTCACTCTGAACCGCACCAGGGTGACAGCTGAGGTTTTTTCTTCTTCTACCAAACTGTCTGGTCTGTTACTTGAACCCACAACGTTCTGACTCAGTGGCTGCTGGTTCACTCGATCCACAGCTGGGGTTGGAGATCGAACCGAGAGAAAGACCAGACTCCGCACCAGGTGACTAAGCTGCTCCATTCAACGTTGCTCTTCCAAAGCAACTCCAATCTGAGCGTCAATCTACGGTCAGAGAGTCGCAGGGTCGGGCAGCACGGAAACAGGCCTTTTCGCCTCTACTGGTGAGGCGGCACGGGAGAGTTGCCGCCTAGCAGCACCAGAGACGCCATCGACACTTAAACGCTGCCTCAGCAAAGCCAGAAGCAGCATAACCAAGGACGAGTATAATCCTGGCCACTGAAGATAGCAATGTTACAAAATTTTGAGATTTTAAAAATCAAGTCTGAAATTTACCCCATCAGATAAAGCATAAAAGTAAGTTTAATTTGACACCTAATTCACTTTCATATCTTCAGTATTAAAAAAGTTATGGCCATTTTCATACTCGGAGATTAGCAACTTGTTTCCTATTGCTTTTCTAAATTCCAGCGAGTACAAGCCGAGTCTATCCAGTCTTTCTTCATATGAAAGTCCTGACATCCCAGGAATCAGTCTGGTGAACCTTCTCTGTACTCCCTCTATGGAAAAATGTCTTTCCTCAGATTTGGAGACCAAAACTGTACGCAATACTCCAGGTGTGGTCTCACCAAGACCCTGTACAACTGCAGTAGAACCTCCCTGCTCTTGTACTCAAATCCTTTTGCTATGAATGCCAACATACCATTCGCTTTCTTCACAGCCTGCTGCACCTGCATGCCTACTTTCAATGACTGGTGTACCATGATACCCAGGTCTTGTTGCATCTCCCCTTTTCCTAATCGGTCACCATTCGAATAATAGTTCCTGTTTTTGCCACCAAAGTGGATAACCTCACATTTATCCACATTATACTGCATCTGCCATGCATTTGCCCACTCACCCAACCTATCCAAGTCACCTTGCATCCTCCTAGCATCCTCCTCACAGCTAACACTGCCCCCCAGCTTCGTGTCATCCGCAAAATTGGAGATGTTGCATTCAATTCCCTCGTCCAAATCATTAATATATATTGTAAATAGCTGGGGTCCCAGCACTGAGCCTTGTGGTACCCCACTAGTCACTGCCTGCCATTCTGAAAAGGACCCGTTTACTCCTACTCTTTGCTTCGTGTCTGCCAGCCAGTTCTCTATTCACATCAATACTGAACCCCCAATACCATGTGCTTTAAGTTTGCATACTAATCTCTTATGAGGGACGTTGTCGAAAGCCTTCTGAAAGTCCAGATATAACACATCCATTGGTTCTCCCTTATCCACTCTACTAGTTACATCCTCAAAAAATTCTATAAGATTCGTCAGACATGATTTACACTAGTACTATCCTACACACACGAGGGACAATGTACAATTTGAACCTGTTTTCACATGCATGTTCAGCAGCGCTGAACAAGAGGGAATATCCCCACAGCCCCCTTTCCCCAAAGATGATTCACTGGGATAGATAGATAGAGACTCATAGATTAATACAGTGTGGAAGCAGGCCCTTCGGCCCAATTCGCTCACATCGGCCCAGCTACCCTAGCCCAACTTGCCTGCACTTGATCTATAACCCTCCAAACCTGTCCTATCCATGTACCTGTCCAACTGTTTCTTAAACGTTGGGATAGTCCCAGCCTCAACTACCTCCTCTGGCAGCTTGTTCCATACACCCACCACCCTTTGTGTGGAAAAAGTTACCCCTCGGATTCCTATTAAATCTTGTCCCCTTCACCTTGAGCCGATGTTTTCTGGTCCTCGATTCCTCTACTCTGGGTAAGAGACTCTGTGCATCTACCCGATCTATTCCTGAATAGGACGAAGCGTGTTAATTTGTGAAGTTGTAAATCTGTTGTTAAACTCTGTAAACAAACAACTTGTGCCATCTCTGCCAAGACTTGTGCAGTGCCAGAACCACTATCATTTTAGCTTCCTAAGGATCGGAGACAACAAATGGTTGTCTTCCTCCCCTGCATTTAATTAAGAAAATTGTGGTCAGTGTGACACGGCAAGAACTTGTGCTGGGAAAATAATTAATCAGCATTTTGCTGTGAGCTTCTTGAAAACCTGATCGCTGAGCCCAAGGTTTTCCTGACACTCTGCTGTGGAAATCAGAATGGGGCTGATTCATCGCAGCCGTTCAGCTCAACACGCAAGGGTTTCCTCCCTTCCCTCCCACACACACCGCCCCCCTTGTCTCACTTGCATCCCCTCCCCCAGTGTACTCACCACTCAATGTCCTGTCAATGGACTCCATCCAACACAGGGATCCAACAAGAGATGAACTCAAAGGAACAGCGGATGCTGCTGCCTTAAACCGAAGGTGGATACCAGCACCCGCAGTTCCTCCCGACAGGAGGGCCTATAATATCGGGCCGCCGTTGCGGCGACTGGCTGCGGAGGCCTCAAATAGGCCCCGACCTCGGGTGGTCTAGGAGGAGGAGGGGGCCTGGACTTTTTGGTGACTTCCCTCACAGTGGAAAGTGTTGATTCTGCTGTGGGGGGGGGGACGTTCATGTTGAATCCTCTAGTGTATTGCGTCTTTTTTCTTCCTTTTCTTTATTATTTTATATGGATATATGGTCATCTATTTTTTTTCTCTGTAAAGCACTTTGGCTTCCACACGATTTGGCTTCAACATAAGGGGTTGGACAGGCTAGATGCAGGAAGATTGTTCCCGATGTTGGGGAGGTCCAGGACAAGGGGTCACAGTTTGAGGATAAGGGGGAAGTCTTTTAGGACCGAGATGAGAAAAACATTTTTCACACAGAGAGTGGTGAATCTGTGGAATTCTCTGCCACAGAAGGTAGTTGAGGCCAGTTCATTGGCTATATTTAAGAGGGAGTTAGATGTGGCCCTTGTGGCTAAAGGGATCAGGGGGTATGGAGAGAAGGAGGTTGGATGATCAGGCCATGATCTTATTGAATGGCGGTGCAGGCTCTAAGGGCCAAATGGCCTACTCCTGCACATATTTTCTATGTTTCTATGATTTGATTTTTAAGTGCTATATAAATAAAAATTACCTCATCTACCGGCCTGTGATGCAATCTTCGAGGAACTACGCACCTGCTCCTTTGGCACCAGCAGCCCTAAGCCAGTGGAAGCTGGTCAACGGTCCAGAGATCACTCACATGGGTGGCACGGTGACCCAGCGGTAGAGTCGCTGCCTCACAGCGGCAGAGACCCGGGTTCGATCCTGACTATGGGAGCTGTCTGTATGGAGTCTGTACGTTCTCCCCGTGACCTGCGTGGGTTTTCTCCGGGATCTCCGGCTTCCTCCTACACTCCAAATTCGTACAGATAATAGACAATAGACAATAGACAATAGGTGCAAGAGTAGGCCATTCGTCCCTTCGAGCCTGCACTGCCATTCAATGTGTTTGTAGGTTAATTCCCTTGGTGTTAGTGGCGTTGCAAATTGTCCCTTGTGTGTGTAGGATAGCCGGGATCGCTGGTCGGCACGGACTCGATGGGCCGAAGAGCCTGTTTCGGCGCTGTATCTCTAAACTCAAACCGTTTAGGACTGAGATGAGGAAAATCCCAGAGAGTTGTGAATCTGTGGAATTCTCTGCCACAGAAGGCAGTGGAGGCCAATTCACTGGATGTGTTCAAGAGAGAATTACATATAGCTCTTAGGGCTAACGGAATCAAGGGATATGGGAAGAAAGCAGGAACGGGGTACTGATTCTGGTTGATCAGCCATGATCATAATGAATGGCAGTGCTGGCTCGAAGGGCTGAATGGCCCACTCCCGCACCTATTTTCTATTTTTTTATGTTTCTGTTTCTAACTAAATAAATGTTGTCCGGTTGACACTGAGACCGGAGGCTACAGAATGCAGTGGGAGTCAAAGGTTATGGGGAGAAGGCAGGAGAATGGGGTTGAGAGGAAAGGATAGATCAGCCATGATTGAATGGTAGAGTAGACTCGATGGGCTGAATGGCCTCATTCTGCTCCTGTGACATATAAACCTTTGAACTTCAGACGTCAGAAGGAGGTGCAATTGTACGAAATCTGTGGAATTCTCTGCCTCAGAGGGCGTTAGAGGCAGGTTCTCTGGACGCTTTCAAGAGAGAGCTAGATAGGGCTCTTAAAGATAGCGGAGTCAGGGGATATGGGGAGAAGGCAGGAACGGGGTACTGATTGGGGATGATCAGCCATGATCACATTGAATGGCGGTGCTGGCTCGAAAGGCCGAATGGCCTGCTCCTGCACCTATTGTCTATTGTCTATTGACCAGAAAGAGCTCCCAACTGTCTAATTTCTCTTGATGCCTGCACTAACCATTGAATGCGGGGGTTTTCTGAAACTGAATGAGTCAAGGAGTAGGTCACACCTCACACCTTGCCACACAGCAGGAATAGCCATGAGTATCATTGGGAACAATTCAGCCCATTGATTATTATCCCCTCCAGTAATGACATTTTTTGCGTATTACTTCCCTTAGGTTTTGCGAGGATGCCACAGTGGAGCAGCGATGGCGAGCACTCAAATAGTCTCCGGGGTTGGGGGCCATCTTGGAAGCCATATTGGTGTGTAGTAACAGCACGGTGGCGCAGCGGTAGAGTTGCTGCCTTACAGCGCTTGCAGCGCCGGAGACCCGGGTTCGATCCTGACTACGGGCGCTGTCTTACGGAGTTTGCACGTTCTACCAGTGGCCATGTGGGTTTTTTCCGTGTGCTCCGGTTTCCTCCCACACTCCTAAGACGTACAGGTTTGTAGATCAATTGGCTTTGATAAAATTGTAAATTGTTCCTATTGTGTGTAGGATAGAGATAGGATGGATTTAAGAGAGAGTTAGATAGAGCTCAAGGGGCTAGTGGAGTCAAGGGATATGGGGAGAAGGCAGGCACGGGTTATTGATTGGGGATGATCAGCCATGATCACAATGAATGGCGGTGCTGGCTCGGAGGGCTGAATGGCCTCCTCCTGCACCTATTTTCTATGTTTCTATGTCTCTATGATAGTGCTAGTGTACAGGGATCACTGGTCGGCATGGACTCGGTGGGCCGAAGGGCCTGTTTCCACACGAGCTCTAAATTCCAAAGTCTAAATGTCCTTAGGAATACCATATGGAACTCTTTCTAGGTTTGACCAGTGATGTAGTGCAGATCATTTTTGTTTAGTTTAGAGATACGGCGCGGAAACAGGCCCTTCCGCCCCCCGAGTCTGCGCCGACCAGAGATCCCCGCACATTAACACTTTCCTACCCACACTAGGGACAACTTACACGTACAACAAGCCAAATTGACCTACAAACCTGCACGTCTTTGGAGTGTGGAAGGATAACGAAGATCTCGGACAAATCCCACACGGTCGGGTGGAGAACGTGCAAACTCCGTACAGACAGCACCCGTAGTCGGGATCGAACCTGGGTCGCCGGCGCTGGAAGCGCTGTAAGGCAGCAACTCCACCGCTCCGCCACCGTGCTGATACTATACACCAAGATGGCATGCAAGACACAGAAGGCAGATCTACAATTATATATTACAATCGCTCCACTTAAATCTCTACTCCTACACCAACATTTCTTAAGGGCCTGTCCCACTTTCACAACTTAATTCAAAACCTCTGCCGAGTTTAAAGGACCTAAAAAACAAATCAAGATCGTGGTAATCTACGAACTCCTACCACCTTCCACGACTATGTTCACGAACTCCTACGAACTCCTATGAGTATGTCAACGAATTCCCACGACTATATCAATGCCTTCTTTACCAGTAAAAAGTTGCCATTTTTTTTCATCCCGTCCATTTTTTTACTCGTGGACATTTTTTTTGGTGCTGGAAAAAACTTCCCGACTTACCTGATGCCACGAGTACCTATGGCTGGCATAACGAGCCACTACGATATATCTACAAACTCCTACGACCTCCTACGGACTTGCTTCGAACATTCTGCGAGTTTGAATCAAGGGGAAAACTCGGGAGAATTCGTGAATGACCTCGTGAAAGTGGGACAGGCCCTTTACTTGATCTATGATCTTCTTAAAAACCCCCTCAGATACGGACTAACTTTGATCGGACTTTGCTGGCTTTACCTTGCACTAAACGTTATTCCCTTATCATGTATCTCCACACGATAAAGGGCTCGATTGTAATCATGTGTTGTCTTTCCGCTGACTGGTTAGCGCGCACCAAAAGCTTTTCACTGTACCTCGGTACACGTGACAATAAACTAAACTGAAATTGAAAACGATATTTTGAAGTCGGTGGGAACAATAAGCAGAAGAGTTGATCAGTAAACTTTGGACTGAGGTCATCCGATTCAGTTCAGCTTATTTCCAGTAATATTGCACACAGATCTTCTTTAAGTGAGTGAAATGATTCACCCATTTCTTTTCTCTCGAAACCAGGTCACTGTTAGCACCAAAGCCAATACATCTGGAGCTCCCTCATCCAGTGACAATGATGTTTCAGGCTACCTAAATTTTCCGTCAATCTGCCGTCCCATCAACTGGCCAAGTATGTGCACATACAAGGAATTTGCCTTGGTGCTCCGTCCGCAAGTAATAACACGACATACAGAAAACAATTAAGAATGACGCATGAAACATTAAACATTAATAATAAAACAGACTCAGTGTATCTACCCGATCTATTCCTCTCATGATCTTATGCACCTCTCTCAGATTACCCCTCATCCTCCTCCTCCTCCTTGGAATAGAGTCCCAGCCTAGTCAACCTCTCCCTACAGCTCACACCCTCCAGTCCCGGCAACATCCTCACGAATCTTCTTTGTACCCTTTCCAGCTTGACAACGTCTTTCCTCTAACACGGTGCCCAGAACTGAACATAATACGCTAAACATGGCCTAAAAATTGAACCACTGTGTTGCCCTATTGCTCCCCTGTGTCACCCAACTTTAGTAGGTTAATCGGTCACTGGAAATTGACTTGAGGTAGTTTAGTTTTTGTTCTGAGATACCGTGTGGAAACAGGCCCTTCGGCCCACCGAGTCCGCTCCGACCAGCTCTCAGCCCACATACTAGCACTCTCCAACACACCAGGGACAGTTTGCAGAAGCCAAATTAACCTACAAACCTGTCCGTCTTGGGAGTGTGAGAGGAAACCGTGAGCGCCCGGAGAAAACCCCACGCAGGTCACTGGGAGGAAGTGCAAACACCCGTACAGACATCACCCGTCGTCAAGATCGATCCCGGGGTCTCCGGCGCTGTGCGGCAGCAACTCTACCGCTGCGCCACCGTGCCGCCCCGTGGAAGTCCATGAAAATACATAGAGAATGACAAATGGGCTGAATAGTTGATGGCCAGCGTGGGCTCGAAGGGCCGAAGGACCAGTTTCCGTGCCGTGTCTCTCCTTATTCCCATGACTGAATGTGTTTAACCCGCAAGTTGTTTGGGAAGAATTAGGTTTGTTGTGCCAAAGGAATTGTTCAGACTTCCTCCTATCATTAAGCCGGAACATTGTGAGACCCAGATAAAATACCATCAGATTATTTCAACAGTTTGCAAATTATTTTGCAATATCAAGCAATCATTCACATTTCAATCCAACTTTAATCTCGTTTGGCTGCTCCTCTGGTCTCTGGCTCCCTAGAACATTTATGAACGGCTTGTGACATCCTTACAGAAGCAATTTAACAATCAGAGCGCAACTTGCAAATCACAAGGGAAGGATCAAATCATAAAAACACTTCAACTGTGCATTGCTGACTTATTTGGAGTATTGTGAGCAGTTTTAGGCCCCATATCTGAGGAAGGATGTGTTGGCTCTGGAGAGGGTCCAGACAATAGACAACAGGTGCAGGAGTAGGCCATTTGGCCCTTCGAGCCAGCACCGCCATTCAATGTGATCATGGCTGATCATTCCCAATCAGTACCCCGTTCCTGCCTTCTCCCCATATCCCCTGACTCGGCTATCTTTAAGAGCTCTAGCTAGCTCTCTCTTGAAAGTATCCAGAGAACCGACCTCCACCACCCTCTGAGGCAGAGAATTCCACAGATTCACCACTCTTTGTGTGAAAGGTTTATGAGAATGATCCCTAGGATTTGTGGGTTAACGATGAGCGTTTGACGGCACTGGGCCTGAACTCGCTGGATCATTCAGAAGGATGAGCGGGTACCTCATTGAAACGTACAGAATAGTGCAAGGCCTGGATAGAGTGGATGCGGAGAGGATATTTCCACTAGTGGGAGAGTCTAGGACCAGAGGGCATGGCCTCAGAGTAAAAGGATGTTCCTTTAGGAAGGGGATGAGGAGGAATTTATTGAGTTGGAGGGTGGTGAATCTGTGGAATTCATTGCCACAGTAGGCTGTGGAGGCCAAGTCAATGGGTAGTTTTAAGCCACACATTGGCAGACTCTTGATTAGCAGAGTGTCACGGTAATCGGTAATATCACTCTATAATATTTTTAAGGCAGAGATAGATAGATTCTTGATTAATAAGGGTGTCAGGTGGTTATGGGGAGAAGGCAGGAGAATGGGTTGAGAGGGAAAAGTAGATCAGCCACGACTGAATGGTGGAGTGGACTTGAAAGACCTATTTCTGCTCCAACTTACAACCAAGAATGTTCACAAAGTCATACTCATAGGAATATCTCCCTCCCATGTTCAAAGCCACATTGATGTTGACTCTGATAAAGGGTCTCTTCAGACATTTGGAATAGTGTATGCGCTTCAAGAAGTTGAGACCCAAAATGGTCATCTATTTTTTTCACACAAAGGGTGGTGGGTGCAAGGAACAAGCTGCCCGAGGAGGTGGTTGAGGCTGGGACTATCCCAACGTTTAAGAAACAGTTAGACAAGTACATGGATAGGACAGGCTTGGAGGGAAGTGGACCAAGCGCAGGCAGGTGGGACGAGTGTAACCTGGACATGTTGGCGGCTGGTGTGGGCAAGTTGGGCCGAATGGCCTGTTTCCACACTGTATCACTATATGACTCTATGACTCTGATGAACAGTATTCAGTGACTCTATATTTGTGTGTGCGTGTGTGTGCGTGTGCGTGTGCGTGTGCGTGTGCGTGTGCGTGTGTGTGTGTGTGTGCGTGTGTGTGTGTGTGTGTGTGTGTGTGTGTGTGTGTGTGTGTGTGTGTGCGTGTGTGTGCGTGTGCGTGTGCGTGTGCGTGTGCGTGTGCATGTGTGTGTGTGTGTGATATACTGTATATATAGAAACATAGAACATAGGTGCAGGAGAAGGCCATTGGGCCCTTGGAGCCAGCACCGCCATTCATTGTGATCATGGCTGATCGTCCCCAATCAATAACCCGTGCCTGCCTTCTCCCCATATCCCTTGATTTCACTAGCCCCTAGAGCTCTATCTAACCCTACTTGGAGCAGGGAATTCCACAAAATTACTCTCTGGGTGAAAATGACTCTCACCTCTCTTAAATCTTCCACTTTACACAGTGACTTGGCCTCTAGCGTGTCCAGCCCTTATAAGAATGCAGTGAATACAAGGTCTTTTTCAATCTTTCCTCATATGACAGTCCCGCCATCCCAGGGATCAATCTCGTGAACCTACGCTGCACTGCCTCAATCACAAGGATGTCTTTCTTCAGATTAGGAGACCAAAACTGTACACAATACTCCAGATGTGAGCCCTATACAACTGCAGAAGAACCTCTTTACTCCTATACTGAAATCCTCTTGTTATGAAGGCCAACATTCCATTAGCTTTCTTCACTGCCTGATGTGCCTTGGCTCCAACTTTCAGTGACTGGTGTACAAGGACACCCAGGTCTCGCTGCACCTCCCCCTTACCTAACCTAACCCCATTGAGATAATAATCTGCCCCCTTGTTTTTGCCGCCAAAGTGGATAGCCTCACATTTATCTATATTATACTGCATCTGCCACGCATCTGCCCACTCACTCAACCTGTCCAGGTCACCCTGCAACCTCCTAACATCTTCTTCACAGTTCACACTGCCACCCAGCTTTGTGTCATCTGCAAATTGCCAGTGTTGCTCCTAATTCCCTCTTCCAAATTATTAATATATATGGTAAACAGTTGCGGCCCCAACACCGAGCCTTGCGGCACTCCACTCGCCGCTGCCTGCCATTCTGAAAAGGACCCTGTTCACTCCTACTCTTTGCTTCCTGTCTGCCAACCAATTTTCTATTCATTGTCAACACCCCACCCCAATACCATGTGCTCTAATTTTAGTCACCAGTCTCCCATGCGGGACCTTATCAAAGGCTTTCTGAAAGTCTAGATACACTACATCCACTGCCTCCCCTTCATCCATTTTACTTGTCACATCCTCAAAAAACTCCAGAAGATTAGTCAAGCATGATTTCCCTTTCATAAATCCATGTTGGACTTGGACTAATCCTTTTACTGCTATCCAAATGCCCCATTATTTCCTCTTTAATAATTGACTCCAGCATCTTTCCCACCACCGAAGTCAGGCTAACTGGTCTGTAATTCCCCGTTTTCCCTCTCGCTCCTTTCTTGAAAAGTGGGATAACATTAGCTATCCTCCAATCCACAGGAACTGATCCAGAATCTATTGAACATTGGAAAATGATCACCAATGCGTCCACTATTTCTAGAGCCACCTCCCTGAGGACCCTGGGATGCAGACCATCAGGCCCAGGGGATTTATCATCCTTCAGTCCCATTAGCCTACCCAATACTATTTCTTGCCTAATGAAAATTTCTTTCAGTTCCTCTACCCCCTTAGATCCTCTGTCCTCCAGTACATCTGGGAGATAGTTTGTGTCTTCCTTAGTGAAGACAGATCCGAAATACCTGTTCAACTCTTCTGCCATTTCCTTATTGCCCATAATAATTTCACCCGTGTCAACCTTCAAGGGACCCACATTTGACTTTGCTACTCTTTTTCCCTTAACATATCTAAAGAAGCTTTTACTGTCCTTCTTTATATTCCTGGCCAGCTTCCCCTCATACTTCATCTTTTCAGCCCGTATTGCCTGTTTTGTTTCCTTCTGTTGTCCTATGAAAGTTTCCCAATCCTCTGGCTCCCGGCTACTCTTTGCTGTGTTATACATCTTTTCTTTTAGTTTTATTCTATCCCTAACTTCTCTTGTTAGATTAGATTAGATTAGATTTTATTACTTGTCATTTGAACCTCCGTTTCCACAGCCATACAAACAAAACAATTCCTACAAAACATACAAATAATTCAATTTACAGAAAACATCCATCACAGTGAATCTCCTTCTCACTGTGATGGAAGGCAAAGTTCTTCTCTCTCCCCCGCACCATTTCTCTCCCGATGTTGAAGCCCCAGGCGGGCGATGTTAAGTCCCACGGTCATTGAGGCCGTGCCGGGCGATGTACGCTCTAGGCCCAAAAGTCACAAAGTTGGTGCCCTCGGCGGGCGATGTACGGCCACGCTCCGGGTCTTTCCAACCCCGCGACACGGACTGGAGAAGTTGCATTGCGGGAGCTCCGGTAAGCGGTCTCTCACCCGGACCCGCGAGCTCCCGATATCCCGACAGTCCACCGGTCTGCAGCTGCAGCTGGAGCTCCGGAGTCGGGCTGCAGCAGCGAGCCACCACCGCTCCCCACGCCCCGAGGCCGGCCAGCCCCACGATGGTGAGTAGTCCGCAGCTCCACAGGCTCTGCGACTGGAGCCCCCAGGTCGTCCCGGTCGGAGGCCGCTCCACGGTACTAGGCCCCAACAACAACGGAAACCCGGCAGGGAAAAAGTCGGGTCTCCCGTGCAGGGAAGAGATTTTTTTAAGTTTCCCCCTCCTCCCCACCCCCCACATATACACAGTTAGAAACAGTACAAAAAAACCACAAACAACTACATTTAGCTAGTCAAAAAATAAAAATTTTAAAAAGACAGACAAGGTGTAGGGGCCGCTGCAACGTGAGTTGCGCCGCTTCCTACTCCCCTTAGAATCTTTCTTCCTTTTTGGAATGAAATGATCCTGCGACTTCCGGATTATGCCCAGAAATTCCTGCCATTGCTGTTCTACTGTCATTCCTGCTCGGATCCCTTCCCAGTCTACCTTGGCCAGCTCCTCCCTCATGCCTTCATAGTCCCCTTAGTTCAACTGCATCACTGACACTTCCAATTTAAACTTCTCCTTCTCAAATTGCAGGTTAAAACTAATCATATTATGATCACTACCTCCAAGCGGTTCCTTTACCTCGAGTTCTCTTATCATATCTGGTTCATTGGACAACACTAAATCCAGAATTGCCTTTACTCTGGTCGGCTCCATTACAAGCTGCTCTAAGAATCCATCTCGGAGGCACTCTACAAACTTTCTTTCTTGGGGTCCTGAACCAACCTGATTTTCCCAGTCTACCTGCATATTGAAATCCCCCATCACCACAGTGGCATTACCTTTGTTACATGCCAGTTTTAACTCCTGCTGCAACTTACACCCTACATCCGGGCTACTATTTGGGGGCATGTAGATAACACCAATTAGTGTCTTCTTGCCTTTACAATTCCTCAACTCAATCCACAGTGACTCTACCTCGTCAGTCCCTATGTCTTCCCTCGCAAGGAACTGAATTCCATCCCTCACCAGCAGAGCTACCCCCCTCCCCCTCTGCCCACCTGCCTGTCCTTTCTATAGGAGGTATAACCCTGAATATTAAGTTCCCAGGCCCGATCCTCCTCCAGTAATCCCCACAATGTCATATCTACCAACCTCTAACTAAGCCTCAAGCTCATCTACTTTACTTCTTATACTTCGCACATTCATATACAATACTTTTAATTCCTTATGCATCTCACCTTTCACATCGATCCCTATTACACTTGGCCATACTCTCCTATCCCTTTGTGAGCTTCCTTTCCCGTTAATTCTGGGGTCATTAACCATCCCTTTACTCTCTTTCCCTTTAACTCCATCTTCGACTATCCCATATAACCCCCCACCCTCCTTATTCAGTTTAAAACCACCCGTGTAGCAGTGGCAAACCTGCCTGCCAGAATGCTGGTCCCCCACCTGTTAAGATGCAGTCCGTCCCTTTTGTACAGTTCCCCCTTACGCCAAAACATATCTGTGATAAGGGCCTGTTTCCACACTGCATCACTTGACGACTCTATGAGACTATTAGCTGGTCTGACCTCAGGCCTGTATAAATGTCCATATGACATCAGTAATTGCCCAAGAAGGGAGACTCTGTTAAAGCTACAATGAGGTAAGATGTTGTATGGACATTCAGTGAGATAAAATTAGACTTTAAAATGTTGGCAGTGTTTAAAGTTCCTGACATTTGCGCAGGACGGTGGCGTCACCCATTCCTTCTCTCCAGAGATGCTGCCTGTCCCGCATTTACTCCAGCATTTCGTGTCTATCCTGGGTGTAACCCGGCATCTGCAGTCCCTTCCTGCACATGACCTCCCATCTTCGACACTCCTCCTAGACGTTCCTCCAGCACTTTGTCTTTTGAACAGCTTGAGCAACGGACGCAGCACCTTCCCACGAAATATACTGCTGTAAACCTACAGCTCTTGTGCCCAAAAACTCTAACACCAAGGCAGCGACAGTCACAGGTCATCCTGACTTGGACAATGATGTCCATATCAAGTGCAAGGACATGTTCAAATTCAGGTTCAAGTTCGAATTGCTTGTCACACGTACCAATTAAGGTACAGTGATATTTGAGTTGCCATACAGTCACACTCAGTAAACAGCAACAAGACACACAGCCACATAAGACCACATCTGGAGTATTGCGTACAGTTTTTGGTCTCCTAATTTGAGGAAGGACATCCTTGGGATTGAGGCAGTGCAGCGTAGGTTCACGAGATTGATCCCTGGGATGGCGGGACTGCCACATGAGGAAAGAGTGAAAAGAGTTTAGAAGGATGGGGGGGGATCTTCTAGATACGTATGCAAGGAAAATGTTCCCAATGTTGGGCGAGTCCAGAGCCAGTGGATGCAGTCTTAGAATAAAGCATTTAAGACTGAGGTGAGAAAAAACTTTTTCATCCAGAGAATTTGTGGAATTCCCTGCCACAGAGGGCAGTGGAGGCCAAATCACTGGATGGATTTAAGAGAGCGTTAGATAGAGCTCTCGGGGCTAGTGGAATCAAGGGATATGGGGAGAAGGCAGGCACGGGTTATTGATTGGGGACAATCAGCCATGATCACAATGAATGGCGGTGTTGGCTCGAAGGGCCGAAACATGTTTCTATGTTTCTGTAAGATAAAATTTAACATAAACATCCACCACAACCGAGTTCACATTCCTCACTGTGATGGAAGGTAATAAACTTCAATCATCTTTCTCTTTGTTCACCCGTGGTCGGGGCTGTTGAACCCTCCGCAGTCGCCGCTGCCGACGGTCCGATGTCCGAGGCCCTCGCGTCGGGATGATGGAAACTCCGGCGTTGGGACGGATCGGAACACTCCGCGCGGCATGGAGCTCCCGAGTCGGCCTCCTCTTACCGGAGACTGCGGGCTTCACGGTGATCACACGCGATGGTAAGTCTGCGCTGCGCCCGCGGCTTGAAGCTCCGGTCCGGTCTTCAGGAAAGGACCGCTCCATGTTGTTAGGCCGCAGGGGGGAACGGATATACGATACGGAGACAAACCGCACCTCTGTCAAGAAATGAAGTGATTGAAAAAAAGGTTTTCCCCAATTCCCCCACCCCCCCCACATAAAACACACCACGAAACACAAAAACATACTTTTAAAACATACTTAAAATAGTAAAAACTGTGGAAGGCTCAGACAGACTGTAGGCGAGGCAGCCAGTGCTGGTGGCGCCACCCTGTGTGTGGCAGGTGTGGCCATTTGGTTCGTCATTGCTGCTGGGACCAAACAATGGCACCTCTATCTAAAACCACATTGAGAGGGCAATTTCTTGAGGGCAATTAGAGGTGGGGGTTAAATGGCCAGTGACGCCCAAACCACGGGCCTGTCCCACTTTCCCGAATCCTTTGCCGAGATGAAAGGACCTTAAAAAAAGAATCAAGATTTTTGTGATCTACGAACTCCTCCTCCCAACTATCCTTTTACTCGTGGACATTTTTTGTCATGCTGGATGATCCGACTTACCTGATGCCCCGAGTACCTCCGGCTGGCATTACGAGCCGCTACGATATATCTACGGACTCTTACGGCCTCCTACGGACTCGCTACGGACTCCTATGGACTCGCTACGGACATTTGAATCAAGGGGAAAACTCGGGAAAATTTGTGAGTAACTCGGGAAAGTGGGACAGGCCCTTTAGATGATCATTCGATGTTCCAGAGTCAAGTGTGTATTATGTCATATGTTTAGTTTAGTCTGAAGAAGGGCCTCGACCTGAAACGTCACCCATTCCTTCTCTCCAGAGATGCTGCCTGTCCCGCTGAGTTACTCCAGCATTTTTGTGTCTATCTTTGATTTAAACCAGCATCTGCAGTTCCTTCGCACAAATTTAGTCTAGTTTGGAGTTACAGCACGGAAACAGGCCCCTTGGTCCACTGAGTCCGCGCTGACCAGCGATCCCCGTACCCTTAAACACTATCCCACACACACTATGACACTTTTAAAATGTTTCCGTAGCTAATTGTGTGTGGGTGGAAACCGGAGCACCCGGGGAAAACCCACGCAGGTCACGGGGAAACACTCTCCGTACAGACGGCACCCGTAGTCAGGATCGAACCCGGGTCTCTGGCGCTGTACGGCAGCAACTCTACCGCTGCGCCACCGTGCCGTGCTGTCCCGAAAGAGAACAATGAAATCCTTTCTTACGCAACTTACATTCAATAATGCTTCCTCAATTAAATTCACCTCATAACTGCTGCTGCTGGTTTTAGCTGAAATAAGACCCTGGCAAATCTCCCAAAGATTCAATCCGTCAGTTGTGCAAGGGACGGATCATCAAACGCTGTGGTGTATTTCAGGGCAATGTGCACAGATGCTTTCCGTAACTTCTGCTTACTTTGCGAAACCAAAAGTAATTGTGCAGGAATATTGCCTTTGATGTGGCCTTTTGTAAAGCAGACAGCCTTGTCTATCCATGGTGGCCAGGAAGCCAGGAATATTAAATTAAAATCAGCCATCACTTTTCGCAACTATTTGATATTTTAGAAATAGCTTTGAGTTTGTGTTTAGTTCATTGTCGCGTGCACCGAGGTACAGTGAAAAGCTTCTGCTGCGTGCTAACCAGTTAGCGGAAAGACAATACATGATTACAATCTAACCATTCACAGTGTACAGATACAGGATAAAGGGAATAAGGGGAATAATGTTTAGAAACATAGAAACTTAGAAATTAGGTGCAGGAGCAGGCCATTCGGCCCTTCGAGCCTGCACCGCCATTCAATATAATCATGGCTGATTATCCAACTCAATATCCTGTACCTGCCTTCTCTCCACACCCTCTGATCCCTTCAGCCACAAGGGCCACATCCAACTCCCTCTTAAATATGGCCAACAAAATGGCCTCAACTACCTTCTGTGGCAGAGAATTCCACAGATTCACCACTCTCTGTGTGAAAAACGATTTTCTCATCTCGGTCCTAAAAGACTTCCCCCTTATCCTTAAACTGTGACCCCTTTTCCTGGACTTCCCCAACATCGGGAACAATCTTCCTGCATCTAGCCTGTCCAACCCCTTAAGAATTTTGTAAGTCTCTATGAGATCACCCCTCAATCTTCTAAATTCCAGCGAGTACAAGCCAAGTCTATCCAGTCTTTCTTCATATGGAAGTCGTGCCATCCCAGGAATCAGTCTGGTGAACCTTCTCTGTATTCCCTCTATGGCAAGAATGTCTTTCCTCAGATTAGGAGACCAAAACTGTATGCAATACTCCAGGTGTGGCCTCACCAAGACCCTATACAACTGCAGTAGAACCTCCCTGCTCTTGTACTCAAATCCTTTTGCTATGAATGCCAACATACCATTCGCTTTCTTCACAGCCTGCTGCACCTGCATGCCTACTTTCAATGACTGGTGTACCATGACACCCAGGTCTCGCTGCATCTCCCCTTTTCCTAATCGGTCACCATTCAAATAATAGTCTACCTTCTTTTTTTTGCCACCAAAGTGGATAACCTCTTTATCCACATTATACTGCATCTGCCATGCATTTGCCCACTCACCCAGTCTATCCAAGTCATCTTGCAGCCTCCTAGCATCCTCCTCACAGCTAACACTGCCCCCCAGCTTCGTGTCATCCGCAAACTTCGAGATGTTGCATTTTAATTCCCTTGTCCAAATCATTAATGTATATTGTAAATAGCTGGGGTCCCAGCACTGAGCCTTGCGGCACCCCACTAGTCACTGCCTGCCATCCTGAAAAGGACCCGTTCACTCCTACTCTTTGCTTCCTGTCTGCTAGCCAGTTCTCTATCCACATCAATACTGAACCACCAATACCGTGTGCTTTAAGTTTGTATACCAATCTCTTGTGTGGGACCTTGTCGAAAGCCTTCTGAAAGTCCAGATATAACACATCCACTGCTTCTCCCTTATCCACTCTACTAGTTACATCCTCAAAAAATTCAATAAGATTCGTCAGACATGATTTACCCTTCATAAATCCATGCTGACTTTGTCCAATGATTTCACCACTTTCCAAATGCGCTGCTATCCCATCTTTAATAATTGACTCTAGCAGTTTCCCCACTACCGATGTTAGACTAACGGGTCTGTAATTCCCCGTTTTCTCTCTCCCTCCCTTTTTAAAAAGTGGGGTTACATTAGCTACCCTCCAATCCTCAGGAACTACTCCAGAATCTAAAGAGTTTTGAAAAATTATCACAAAGGCATCTGCTATTTCTGGGGCTACTTCCTTAAGTACCCTGGGATGCAGCCTATCTGGCCCTGGGGATTTATCGGCCTTTAATCCATTCAATTTACCTAACACCACTTTCGGCTAACCTGGATTTCACTCATTTCCGCCATCTCATTTGACCCACGATCCCCTGCTACTTCCGGCAAATTATTTATGTCTTCCTTAGTGAAGACAGAACCAAAGTAGTTATTCAATTGGTCTGCCATGTCCTTGTTCCCCATGATCAATTCACCCATTTCTGACTGCAAGAGACCTACATTTGTTTTAACTAATCTTTTGCGCTTCACATATCGATAAAAACTTTTGCAGTCAGTTTTTATGTTTCCTGCCAGTTTTCTTTCATACTCCATTTTCTCTTTCCTAATTAAGCCCTTTGTCCTCCTCTGTTGGTCTCTGAATTTCTCCCAGTCCTCTGGTAGGCTGCTTTTTCTGGCTAATTTGTGCGCTTCATCTTTTTCTTTGATACTATTCCTGATTTCCCTCGTTATCCACGGATGCGCCACCTTCCCTGATTTATTCTTTTGCCATACTGGGATGAACAATTGTTGTAGTTCATCCATGCAGTCTTTAAATGCCTTCCATTGCATATCCACCATCAACCCTTCAGAATCAATTGCCAGTCGATCTTGGCCAATTCACGTCTCATACCCTCAAAGTTACCTTTCTTTAAGTTCAGGACCTGTGTTTCTGAATTAACAATGTCACTCTCCATCCTAATGAAGAACTCAACCATATTATGGTCACTCTTGCCCAAGGGGCCACGTACAACAAGGCTGCTAACTAACCCTTCCTCATTACTCAATATCCAGTCTAGAATAGCCTGCTCTCTCGTTGGTTCCTCCACATGTTGGTTTAGAAAACTATCCCGCATACATTCCAAGAAATCCTCTTCCTCAGCACCCCTGCCAATTTGATTCACCCAATCTATATGTAGATTGAAGTCACCCATTATAACGGTTTTACCTTCGTTGCACGCATTTCTAATTTCCTGTTTGATGCCATCCCCAACTCCACTACTACTGTTAGGTGGCCTGTACACAACACTCACTAGCGTTTTCTGCCCCTTAGTGTTTCGCAGCTCCACCCATATCGATTCCACATCCTCCAAGCTAATGTCATTCCTTTCTATTGCATTAATCTCCGCTCTAACCAGCAACGCTACCCCACCTCCTTTTCCTCTCTGTCTGTCCTTCCTGAATATTGAATATCCCTGGATGTTCAGCTCCCAGCCTTGGTCACCCTGGAGCCATGTCTCCGTGATCCCAACTATATCATAATTATTAATAGCTATCTGCACATTCAACTCATCCACCTTATTACGAATGCTTCTCGCATTGAGACACAAAGCCTTCAGGCTTGTTTTTACAACACTCTTGGCCCTTTTACAATTATGTTGAAAAGTGGCCCTTTTAGATTTTTGCCCTGGATTTGTTTCCCTGCCACATTTCACCTTGCGACCTATTGCTCCTATCCTCATTTTACACCCCTCTGTCTCTCTGCTCACACATTTAAGAAACCCTCCACTTCTTATTCTCCGTTTGTTATTTCTTTCTTCTTTCCTCCCTACGTGTTGCGTCTGACTGCTTCTCTTCTCTGCCTCCTGCCTCACAAACGGACTACTTGCCTTCTCTATTTGAGTCCCTCCCCCTACCGATCTAGTTTAGCGCAAGATAAAGCCAAGAAACATTGCCTATCAGGGAGAAACTTCTAGATACGATAGGGTTCCGACCTGAACCGTCACCTACGATGCGATGCTATACAATGCGATACAATACGATCAAATTGTATATATCCCACGCGTTTAGGAGCAAGGAGGTCCTATTGCAGTTGTACAGAGCCCTGGTGAGACCACACCTGGAGTATTGTGTGCAGTTTTGGCCTCCTAATTTGAGGAAGGACATTCTTCTTATTGAGGGAGTGCAGCATAGGTTCACCAGGTTAGTATCCAGAACGGCGGGACTGGCATATGATGAAAGAAAGGGTCGACTGGGCTTGTATTCACTGGAATTTAGAAGGATGAGAGGGGATCTGATAGAAACGTATACAATTCTTAAGGGATTGGGCAGGCTAGATGCAGGAAAAATGTTCCCCATGCTGGGGGTGTCTAGAACCAGAGGTCACGGTTTAAGGCATAGACCATTTAGGACTGAGATGAGGGAACATTTTCTCGTCCAGAGAGTTGTCAATCTGTGGAATTCTCTGCCACAGAAGGCATTGGAGGCTAATTCACTGGATGTTTTCAAAAGAGAGTTAGATTTGGCTAATGGAATCAAGGGATATGGGGAGAAAGCAGGAACGGGGTACTGATTCTGGATGATCAGCCATGACAATAGGCAATAGACAATAGACAATAGGTGCAGGAGTAGGCCATTCGGCCCTTCAAGCCAGCACCGCCATTCAATGAGATCATGGCTGATCATCCACAATCAGTACCCCCTTCCTGCCTTCTCCCCATATCCCCTGACTCCGCTATCTTTAAGAGCTCTATCTAACTCTTGAAAGCATTCAGAGAATTGGCCTCCACTGCCTTCTGAGGCAGAGAATTCCACAGATTCACAACTCTCTGGGTGAAAAAGCTTTTCCTCATCTCCTTTCTAAATGGCCAACCCCTTATTCTTGAACTGTGGCCCCTGGTTCTGGACTCCACCAACATCGGGAACATGTTTCCTGCCTCTAGCAATTCCAATCCCTTAATAATCTTATATGTTTCAATAAGAACCCCTCTCATCCTTCTAAATTCCAGTGTTATCAAGCCCTGCCGCTCCATTCCATCAACATATGACAGTCCCGCCATCCCGGGAATTAACCTGGTGAACCTACGCTGCACTCCCTCAATAGCAAGAATGTCCTTCCTCAAATTTGGAGATCAAAACTGCACGCAACTGTTCGTATTGGCTCGAAGGGCCGAATGGCCAACTCCTGCATCTATTTTCTAAAGGGCCTGTCCCACTTGCGTGTCATTTGCGCGTCACGCAGATGGCGCGCAAAGATTTTGTACATCCCAAAATCCTGGGGCGGCCGTACGCGACCGTGCGTCACTGCCTACGTCACCACGCACCTTGCCGCACATACTGCGCTCCATGCGCGCGTCGTGCGTCGTGACGCGTGAGTGATGTCGCATAATGGCGAGGAAACGGGACAGGCCCTTAAGTGTCTATGTTTCCAGCATCAGGAGTCAGTGGCAGATTTCTCAGAAACAGTGGGGACTTTTTTTATTCGGCCGACATCCTCCAGAACTCTTAATCATTCTCTGGCACTGACTCGCGGGAATTTTTGCCGCTGCAATTTTTTAAACTTATGTTGTCCTCCTTCTTTGCCACCTTTCCACTTGCACCATGCTGATGTTTTCACAGCTGTGGTAGTTTTGCATGCAGAGTCCAGTCATCCCACAACGTCACCGGAGCCTTCTCCAAGGGTGCCACGCTACGCAGGGCAGACGCGTGGTGAACTGACTCACGCCCAAACATCTCGTAAACTCAGCCGCAATCAAAGGAAGAGAAACGAGGTTGCTTCCACCGACCACAGCTTGAAATTCAAAGGGCTTTGAAACGTACCAAAGGCAATTGCAACAATGGTTTGCAAGAGCGTTTTATCCCAGTTGTTGCTTCAATGCACATTTGCTTTGAAATTCAATAGCATTGCCCTGTTTTCGTTTTGTGCTATGGGATTGAAAATCAATTTAACCCGTAGCAAATCGCAGCAGCTGTGAACATCAACCAGCCACTTCCCGCTCCCCATCCCTCCTCCAATCCCAAGGCAATTTCGCAGTCAGGGATGCAACGGATCTGCCCGCTTCAGATGCTGCTTCAAACCGAAGAGGGACACAAAAAGCTGGAGCAACTCAGCGGGACAGGCGGCATCTGGGGGGGGGGGTGATAGGAATGGGTGACGTTTCCTTTTCTCCGGAGATGCTGCCATTCTTCATCTGGTGTTCCTTCTGGAACACTGCAAGAGAACTCGGACCGTGTTCGAGGTGCGGGATACTTTGCAACTCTGTCGGGCACCATTTATGTGGCGACTCTTTGCATCCCTTGGATATGCAAAAACAAAGAATTTCACTGTGGTTCATCACATGTGACAAGAAAGTATCATGTCCTTCATTCCTTCATCATTCATTCCTTCATTCATTCATTCATTCATTCATTCATTCATTCATTCGACATTCATCCACGTTGTACTGGGGGCGCTTTTCCTTGGCATTTCTCCAGTCTTGGAGCATACGGCATGGGAACAGACCCTCTGGTCCTCTTTGTCCATGCCGACCAGATTGGCATGTTGGCCAAGTCCCATTTGCCTGCATTTAGCCCACAGCCCTCTGTATCCATCCAATTCATACATCTGTTAAATTCATTCATCATCATGCCCCAGTGGACAACCCTCAACCGCTTGAGGACAGGCGTCGGACGCTATGGAGTCGCGATGACAAGGTGGGGCCTCGTGGACAGCGCCTTCCTGCGAGTGTGGGGACCCAACACAGACAGTGGAGCACATCGTCACCAGTTGCCCCAAACACCGGCCAGCGAATGGTGAACGAGGTCTGATTGACCTGGACGCTGACACGTTAGCCTGGCTCGCCTCAACGGAGCTGCAGGTCTAAAAGACACACGACAGAGGCAGAAGATCATCGTTGAAAACATTAGCGACGCAGTGGTGCTGGTTTCCGACGGGAACGGTGAGGGATGCACCACACATCTCCGTCCTCCAGTTCCTGCGGACTTCTGCTGCTAGAAGTCTAGTATTTGGATGTCTGTGTTTCATCATCGTTCATTACAACGCTGTGTACGACAGTGATCGCAACTTCTACAGAAGTGTGGATGGCCGTTGTCTCGCTAGGAGCTCACCCGCCCTTTGACGGGTCTTGTTTTTGGTCCTGATGGGGGTCCACATCACAGCCCCCTCCTCACCTGGCAAACCAGGTGGGGGAGACGGTTTAGTCGCCGACTATCCGACCATGGAACAGGTAGCACGGGGTTACGTGGTACCCGTGGCGGGAGGAACTCCCCCCCGACCTGACCTGACCTGACCTGACCGCCCGATCAGAAGCGAGAGCCCCTCAGGGCTCGCCTCCCCACACCACCGGGTAAGTGACAAAACAAACAGATGATGATGATATTTGTAAAAAAATATATTTTAAAAGTCATCATTGTATCTGCTTATATAGCTTCCTCTGGCAGCTCATTCCAGATTTGGACTACCCTCTCTGCCCCCCTCCTTCTCTGCCCCCCTCCTTCTCTACCCTCCTCTCCCTCTCTACCCCCCTCACCTTCTCCCTCTCTAACCCCTCCCCCTCCCTCTCCCTCTCTAACCGTGCCTGCGCAGTTGGGGGCTATGCGTGAGTGGATAGGGTGGGGGATGGGGTAAAGGAGCAAATTAATAATATTAATATAATATCAAATGGGGGGGGGGGGTTAGTGTGTGTGCGTGTGCCGCCGCAGGCCACCCCCCTGACCCCGTCCCCCCACTTCCCCGCAACCGCATGTTGAGGGGACGGGAACCCAACGGGTCTAGTATCTTTTAAAAGTCATAATTGCATCTGCTTCTATCGCTTCCTCTGGCAGCTCATTCCAGATATGGACTAGCCTCCTTGTGAAAAAGATGTCCTGAGCTCCCTCTTAAATATCGTGCCTCTCACCTTAACTCTATGCCCTCTTGATTTAGAATCCTCTACATTGGGAAAAGTACCGTGAGTGTTCACTTTATCCACTCCCCTCATGGTCTTGTACACCTCAATGAGGTCACCACTCAGCCTCAAATTCTCCAGCGAAAAAAGTCCCGACCTATCCAACCTCTCCCTATAACTCAAGCCTGCAAATCCCCTCTGCATCCTTTCCAACTTAATTACATCCTTAAACTCTTGGGTCACTTTTCCCACTGTGGGTTGATCAAAGACCAGAAGGCACAGTTTTGGGGCGTGAGTTGCCAAGTTGTAAAGAGATGTGCAAGGCAAATTATCTACACAGACAGTGGTGGGTTTCAGAGATAAGGAAGGGCATTGATTATAAGTGTCAGCAAGTCATGATGCAACTCTGTAGGACTTTAGAGGCCGCAATTGAATCATATAACATGTTAAAAGGACTGGACAAGCTAGATGCAGGAAAAATGGTCCCAATGTTGGGGGAGTCCAGAACCAGGGGCCACAGTCTAAGAATAAAGGGGAAGGCCATTTAAAACTGAGGTGAGAAAAAACATTTTTCACCCAGAGAGTTGTGAATTTGTGGAATTCTCTGCCACAGAGGGCAGTAGAGGCCAATTCAATGGTTGAATTTAAAAGAGAGTTAGATAGAGCTCTAGAGGCTAGCGTAATCAAGGCATATGGGGAGAAGGCAGGCACGGGTTATTGATAGGGGACGATCAGCCATGATCACAAAGAATGGCGGTGCTGGCTCGAAGGGCCGAATGGCCTCCTCCTGCACCTATTTTCTATGTTTCTATGAATGTGCTGCTAGGGATGGTGGCGGAGGCAGATACAATTGTGACAAGGCTTCTGGATTGGCAAAATGTGTAGGAAAGGATTACAGATGCCGGTTTACACTGAAGGAAACCAATGCTGGAGTAACTCAGCGGAACAGCCAACAATGGACCATTGTGGCCTCCTTGATCATCAGTGCCGGCTCTGATTCGTTCTGTACCTTTTCAGATCTCTAGTTTCCCTCTCCGCTGACTCTCAGTCTGAAGAAGGGCCTCGACCCGAACTGTCCCCCGTTCCTTTTCTCCAGAGGTGCTGCCTGACCCGCTGAGTTACTCCAGCATTTTTATGTCTGTCCTCTAGATAGGCGCTTGGATATGCGGGGAATGGCGGGATATGGATCACGTGCAGGCAGAGGAGATTAGTGTATCTTGGCGCCATGCTCGGCACGGGCATTGTGGGCCGAAGGGCCTGTTCCTGCGCTGTACGGTGCTCTGTTCTCCAAAGATGCTGACTGACCCACTGAGTTACTCCAGGCTTTGTATGTCTGCCTTCGATATAAACCAGCATCTGCAGTTCACTTCACTGCACTGTTTTATGTTCTATGTTCTCTCTCTCTCTCTCTCTCTCTCTCTCTCTCTCTCTCTCTCTCTCTGAACGGTAGAGTTGCTGCCTTACAGCGAATGCAGCGCCGGAGACCCGGGTTCGATCCCGACCACGGGTGTTGTGGGTACGGAGTTTGTACATTCTCCCCGTGACCCGCGCGGGTTTTATCCGAGATCTCCGGTTTCCTCCCACACTCCAAAGACGTGTAGGTTTGTAGGTTAATTGGCTTGGTGAATGGGGCGGGGGATTGCAACCTTCACGTGGTCCGCCCTGTTTCGACAATTGCAATCAACCCAGCGTGCACAATCAAATACGATCAAATAGAACAAGTTGTCCTCCAACTTAAGGCTGTGCACGCCATACGCAAGAAGAAGTAGAAGAAGGCTTGGTAAATGTAAAAATTGTCCCTAGTGCATGTAGGATGGTGTTAATAAGTGGGGATCGCTGGCCGGCGCAGACCCGACGGGCCGAAGGGCCTGTTTCCGCGCTGTATCTCTAAACTAAACTAAACTAAATCCTTCCCACATCTCAAAAGCTGGTGACCTCACCGCGGCCACTCTGAATACTCTCCCCTTCAGTGGGCTGGGGAGGCGGGCAGGCAGATGAAAAAGAAGGCACCCATTCTTCCAGTTTCCTGTGGGTTCGCAAGATCTGACGCCCTTTGTCTCCGCACACAAGCTCCGCTATTCAGTCTGTGTTTCACATCGAGTTGGCATTCGAATATCTCACCAGTGAGATATTTCATGGCCCTGAGTATCATTGTCCTCGTGAACGCAATGCGGGACATTCAGTAGCATAACATCCGATGGGAGAGAGAGAGTGGTTTGGTTCCCTTCCTTTCATCTATTCCAGACATTAATCAAACTTAGTGAGTCAGGCATAGGAAGAGGCAGTTAACTAATGTTTAGAAGTTGTGGTATTTTTGAAATGTTGGATTACTTCAGCGATAATCATTCAAAATATCTCAAAGCCCGACAACTTTATTAATGCCCGTGTCCCGACTACGGGTGCTGTCTGGAAACGGAGTTTGTATCTTCTCCCCGTGAGCGTGTGGGTCTTCTCCAGGTGCTCCGGTTTCCTCCCACACTCCAAAGTCGTACAGGTCTGCAGACTGATTAGCTTCTGTAAATTGTAAATTGTCCCTGCTGTGTACAGGCAGGTCTCTGGTCGGCATGGACTCGGTGGGCTGAAGGGTCTGTTTCCACTCTATATCTCAAAAGTCTAAAGTCTTCATAAGTCATAGGAGCAGAATTGTTTCTGCAGAGCAGAGCCTGAATTGTTAGGCCTCACTGACATCATCTGTCCCCTCTCAGAGGAGGTGAGTGGAATTCATGATGCAGTCACAGTCCAGTTTAGTTTAGTTTCGGCTAGGTTAGGAGCAGAATTAGGCCATTCATAGAAACATAGAAAATAGGTGAAGGAGGAGGCCATTCGGCCCTTTGAGCCAGCATCGCCATCGATTTTGCCTGCCTTCTCGCCATATCCCTTGACTCCAGTAGCCCCTAGAGCTCTATCTAACTCTCTCTTAAATCCATCCAGTGACTTGGCCTCCACTGCCCTCTGTGGCAGGGAATTCCACAAATTCACAACTCTCTGGGTGAAAAGGGAATTCCACAAATTCACAACTCTCTGGGTGAAAAGGTTTTTTCTCACCTCAGTCTTAAATGACCTCCCCTTTATTCTAAGACTGTGGCCCCTGGTTCTGGACTCGCCCCACATTGGGAACATTTTTCCTGCATCGAGCTTGTCCAGTCCTTTTCTAATTTTATATGTTTCTTTTGTTTTATTATATATTTATTTTTATTTTCAATTAGAAGTAATGTACAACAATATAAACCAAAGATAACATAATACATTTCATGTTCCACTTCTTGCTTTAAAATTTAATAATAGAAAAGTAACAGAAGCAAGAGAAAGAAAAATAGAGAAAGTTAGATAAGGCAGTGTTATTAATCGTACGTGAAAAAGTGGAAAAAGAGAGCCCATGAAGATGTAAAGCCCAAGAAAGAGAAAAAAAAGAGATTTTTTTAAAAAGAAGGAAAATATAAAGAAAAGAAAAGAAAAGATAAGGGATGTACCTGCTTCATATCGTTACACACCCCTCACCCAGACCTGAAACAGTTTATTTCCAGAGTTATGTTGCACCTTATGCTTGTAATAAGTCGATAAATGGAGACCAAATCTTTAAGAATTGGTCTGGTTTGCCTGCTGGGACGAATCTCATATCTTCGAGGTGTAACATTTCAGACATTTTTTAAATCCACATTTTTAGCGTTGGTGTCGGTGCATTTTTCCAAATTTTACATGTTTCTATAAGATCCCCCCTCATCCTTCTAAACTCCAGTGAATACAAGCCTAGTCTTTTCAATCTTTCCTCATATGACAGTCCCGCCATCCCAGGGATCAATCTCGTGAACCTACGCTGCACTGCCTCAATCACAAGGATGTCCTTCCTCAAATTAGGAGACCAAAACTGTGCACAATACTCCAGATCTGGTCTCACCAGAGCCCTAGACAACTTTGTCCCATCGAGTCTATTCCGTATTCAATCATGGCTGATCTATCTTTCCCTCTCAACCCCATTCTCGTGCCTCCTCCCCGGAATCTTTGACACCCTTACTGATCATGAATCTCGGCCTTAACAAAATAGGACATTGCTGAAGGCACATTTAGAGAATTGTGTTCAGTTCTGCTCGCCCTGTTATAGGATAAATGTCTCTAAGTTGGAAAGGGTGCAGATAAGATTTACGAGAATGTTACCAGGACCTGAGAGCCTGAGCTATACGGAGAGGTTGAGCAGGCTGGGACTTTATTCCTTCGAGCGCAGGAGGATGAGCGGTGATCTTATAGAGGTGTACAACATCATGAGAGGAATAGATCGGGTAAAAGCACAGAGTCTTTTACGCAGAGTAGGGGAATCAATAACCAGCGAACATAGGTTTAATGTGAGGGGGGGCAAAAGGTTAATAGGAACCCGAGGGGCACTTTTCTTTACACAAAGGGCGATGGGTGCATGGAACGAGCTGCAGGAGGAGGTAGTTGAGGCAAGTACTATCACGACATTTAAAAAATATTTGGACAGGTACATGGATAAGAAAGGTTTAGAGGGATATGGGCCTAGGGTTGCCTATTGTCCCGAATTAGCCAGGACATCCCGTATATTGGGCTAATTTGGTTTGTCCCAGACGGGACCGCCCTTGTCCCGTATTTGACTGCTACTACTCGGGTCGAGGGGACTGTCGGGTCGGAGCGTCCGGCCCCGCCTCACCCGTCCCGACGTAGTGCAGCCCATGGAGTGCAGCAGCAGCAGCGCCTCGCCCGTAGCCCCATCGGTCGGTCGGCAGCCCGGCCAGCTGTCCGACGTTCAGATCTTCGCTTACCGACGACACCATCACCGCCCCTCCTTCTCATGGCCGATCATCGGTTCACGAGTTGGACGGGGCGCCAGACTTTGCGCGTGACGTCGCGCGGCCCGGGCCAAAACTCCTCAGCTGGCCCGCTGGCCGGGCTTTGTGTGCAGTCCAGCACCCCGGCCAACTCATCATTCACCCAGCCACGGCTGAGTCGGTCAACGAGTTGCCGTCGGGAATTTGTCCCTTATTTTAACCTACTGTCCCTTATTTGGGAGTGAGAAAGTTGGCGACCCTATATGGGCCAAGCGCAGGCAGGTGGGACTAGTGCAGAAGGAGCATGCATGTTAGTCGACATGGGCAAGTTGGGTTGAAGGGCCTGTTTCTATGCTGAATGAGTTTGAGTTTAGTTGAGTTTAGTTTATCGTCACGTGTACCAAGATAGAATGAAAAGCATTTTTGGCTGTAAGACTCAATGGCATTGATTTGTTCGGATGGCTTTGCACTCTCCATCCGCAAATATCATCTGCTAAATCATCTCAAGCTCTGAGTCATATCGTAAACTTATGCTAAACTGAGTCATCACGCTGAATTTACACTTTAATTTATCTCATCGAGCGCGAGCAACACAGGAGTTAACACAGCAGGACGGCAGAGCAGTTTCAGGTTTCACAATAGTTGACCACTATGTGCATGAAAGAGCGGACGTTTTGGCCTCTTTCTGCATGTCGTTATAATTAACAATCCGGATAAAAAACAGTCGAATGATTGTGAACGGGATCCAGGAAGTCCTTTCACTGTGAAAGTTACACAGTGATTCATAAAGCGTAACCACTGGAGAACAACAAAGCCTGAATTGTTAGGCCTCACTGACATCATCTGTCCCCTCTCAGAGAGGAGGGGTGAGTGGAGTTCATAATGCAGTCAGTTTAGTTTAGTTTAGTTTAGGTTAATCATTTAAAATATCTCAAAGCCCGACAACTTTATTAATGCCTGTGTCCCGACTACGGGTGCTGTCTAGAAACGGAGTTTGTACTTTCTCCCCGTGACCGTGTGGGTCTTCTCCAGGTGCTCCGGTTTCCTCCCACCCTCCAAAGTCGTACAGGTCTGCAAGCTTCTGTACATTGTAAATTGTCCCTGCTGTGTACTGGCAGGTCGCTGGTGGGCTGAAGGGTCTGTTTCCACTCTATATCTCTAAAGTCTAAAGTCTTCATAAGTCATAGGAGCAGAGCCTGAATTGTTAGGCCTCACTGACATCACCTGTCCCCTCTCAGATAGGAGGTGAGTGGAATTCATGATGCAGTCACAGTCCAGTTTAGTTTAGTATAGTTTAGTTTAGTTTAGTTTAGTTTATTTAGAGTCATAAAGTAGAGTGCGTCAGAGATGGATTCTTAGAGCAGCTTGTAATGGAGCCGACCAGAGAAAAGGCAATTCTGGATTTAGTGTTGTCCAATGAACCAGATTTGAGAACACAAGGTAAAGGAACCGCTTGGAGGTAGTGATCATAATATGATTAGCATTAATCTGCAATTTGAGAAGGAGAAGGTTAAATCGGAAGTGGCAGTGATGCAGTTGAACAAAGGGGACTAATAAGGCATGAGAGAGGAGCTGGCCAAGGTAGACTGGAAACGGATCCTAGCAGGAATGACGGTGGAACAGCAATGGCAGGAATTTCTGGGCATAATCTGGAAGACGCTGGTTTATTTCATTCCAAAAAGGAAGAAAGATTCTAAGGGGAGTAGGAGGCAACTGTGGCTGACAAGAGAAGTTAGGGATAGAATAAAACTAAAAGAAAAGATGTATAACACAGCAAAGAGTAGCCGGAAACCAGAGGATTGGGAAACTTTCATAGGACAACAGAAGGAAACAAAATGGGCAATACGGGCTGAAAAGATGAAGTACGAGGGGAAGCTGGCCAGGAATATAAAGAAGGACAGTAAAAGCTTCTTTAGATATGTTAAGGGAAAAAGAGTAGCAAAGTCAAATGTGGGTCCCTTGAAGGCAGACACGGGTGAAATTATTATGGGCAACAAGGAAATGGCAGAAGAGTTGAACAGGTACTTCAGATCTGTCTTCACTAAGGAAGACACAAACTATCTCCCAGATGTACTGGAGGACAGAGGATCTAAGGGGGTAGAGGAACTGAAAGAATTTTTCATTAGGCAAGAAATAGTATTGGGTAGGCTAATGGGACTGAAGGATGATAAATCCCCTGGGCCTGATGGTCTGCATCCCAGGGTCCTCAGGAAGGTGGCTCTAGAAATAGTGGATGCATTGGTGATCATTTTCCAATGTTCAATAGATTCAGGATCAGTTCCTGTGGATTGGAGGATAGCTAATTTTATCTCACTTTTCAAGAAAGGAGCGAGAGAGAAAACAGGGAATTACAGACCAGTTAGACTGAATTCGGTGGTGGGAAAAATGCTGGAGTAAAATATTAAAGAGGTAATAATGGGGCATTTAGATAGCAGTAATAGGTTTAGTCCAAGTCAACAAGGATTTATGAAAGGGAAATCATGCTTGACTAATCTTCTGGAATTTTTTGGGGATGTGACAAGTAAAATGGATGAAGGGGTGCCAGTGGATGTAGTGTATCTAGACTTTCAGAAGCCTTTGATAAGGTCCGGCATGGGAGACTGGTGACTAAAATTAGAGCACATGGTATTGGGGGGTAGGGTGTTAACATGGATAGAAAATTGGTTGGCAGACAGGAAGCAAAGAGTAGGAGTGAATGGGTCCTTTTCAGAATGGCAGGCAGTGGCGAGTGGAGTGCAGCAAGGCTCGGTGTTGGGGCAGCAACTGTTTACCATATATATTAATGATTTGGAAGAAGGAATTAGGAGCAACACTAGCAAGTTTGCGGATGACACAAAGCTAGCAGTTCCACAGGCAACGTCTAATGTCCGCATAATAAGGGGTATGCCATTTAGGTCTGAGATGAGAAATTTTTAACCCAGAGAGTGCTGGATCTGTGAAATTCTCTGCCATAGAAGGCAGTGGAGGTTAATTCACTGGATATATTCAAGAGAGAGTTCAATCTTCAAATCTCTCTCCTGGCCCAGGGTTTGCAGGTTATCAATTTGTTCCTTCTGTTCACGAGATTCATCTTGTAACATAATCAGCTTGCCTTGAACTTCCTTCAATTTGCTCGAAACTCCTTTCTCCATTTCATCTGCAAAATCTTCTTTTCATTTCATTTTTCAGTTCTTCGTTCATTTTCGATATTGCTTCTAAGATACCAGAGTCAGAAGCTGTGCCTTTCCCACGCTCCTTCCTTGGAGAAGCTCCTCTCCCCCTTGTCTCCATCCTTTACACAGTTAAAGCGTATAAAAGTGTTATCAACACTTTAAGAAAAGTTAGACCGTGGCTTGAAATCAAGTAATAACAAGTAACATTGAAAGATTGAACGTAAAAGTTAAAAGTTAAGGGAGCAAACGAATTTGCAACCTTACAGCATGCCGTCACTAGGAGAGTCTAAGAGAGAGTTAGATATAGCTCTGAGGCCTATCAGAATCAAGGGATATGGGGAGAAAGCAGGAACGGCGTATTGATTTTGGATGATCAGCCATGATCATATTGAATGGTGGTGCTGGCGTGCAGGGCTGAATGGTCTACTCCTGCACCTATTGTCTATGTTTCGATGTATCTCTCCTTGTAGCTGAAGCCCTCTAATCCAAGCATCATTCAGGTAAACCTAAGATAGGCACAAGATGCTGGAGTAACTCAGCGGGTCAGGCAGCATCTCTGGAGAAAAGGAATTGATGTTATTTCGGGTCGAGACCCTTCTTCACACCCTGGTACCTTTCAGATTCTGGTAAACCTCCTCTGCACCCTCTCCGAATCTCCAACATCCTTCCTGTAATTGGGTGAGCAGAACAGCACGCAATACTCCACATTAATGTTTAATGTTTTACGTGTCATTCCTAACTGTCATGTTGTCACTTGCGGGCGGAGCACCAAGGCAAATTCCTTGTATGTGAATACTGGGCAAATAAACTTATTCATTCATTCAAATGCAGCCCAACCAAAGTCTTAGAGCGTTCCTCCTAGGTCTTATTAGTTTAGTTTAGTTTAGAGATACAGTGCGGGAACAGGCCCTTCAGCCCACCGAGTCCACACCGACCAGCGAATGCCACACACTGACACTACCACGGGCCGTCACGGTGGCGCAGCGGTAGAGTTGCTGCCTCACAGTGAATGCAGCGGCGGAGACCCGGGTTCGATCCCGACTACGGGCACTGTCTGTACGGAGTTTGTACGTTCTCCCCGTGAACTGCGTGGGTTTTCTCCGAGATCTTCGGTTTCCCCCCACACGCCAAAGACAATAAGGTATGTAGTTTAATTGGCTTGGTGAATGTATAAATTGTCCTTAGTGGGTATAGGATAGTGTTAATGTGCGGGGATTGCTGGTCGGTGCGGACCCGGTGGGCCGAAGGGCCTGTTTCCACGCTGTATCTCTAAACTAAACTAAACTAAACTATCGTACACACTAGGGACAATTTATACAATGCCAAATAACTTACAAACCTGTACGTCTTTGAAATGTGGGAGGAAACCGAAGATCTCGGAGAAAACCCACGCAGGTCACGGGGAAACTCTGTGAGACCTAGTGAGACCACACCTGGAGTATTGTGTGCAGTTTTGGTCCCATAATTTGAGGAAGGACATTCTTGCTATTGATGGAGTGCAGCGTAGGTTCACAAGGTTAATTCCTGGGATGGCGGGACGGTCATATGCTGAGAGAATGGAGCAGCTGGGCTTGTACACTCTGGAGTTTAGAAGGATGAGAGGATATCTCATTGAAACATATAAGATTGTTAAGGGTTTGGACACGCTAGAGGCAGGAAACATGATCCCGATGTTGGGGGAGTCCAGAACCAGGGGCCACAGTTTAAGAATAAGGAGTAAGCCATTTAGAACGGAGACGAGGAAACACTTTTTCTCACAGAGAGTGGTGAGTCTGTGGAATTCTCTGCCTCAGAGGGCGGTGGAGGCAGGTTCTCTGGATGCTTTCAAGCGAGAGCTAGATAGAGCTCTTAAAGATAGCGGAGTCAGGGGATATGGGGAGAAGGCAGGAACGGGGTACTGATTGGGGATGATCAGCCATGATCACATTGAATGGCGGTGCTGGCTCGAAGGGCCGAATGGCCTACTCCTGCACCTATTGTCTATTGTCTATTATCGATTGCCACTGTGGCCGCCCCACCCGTTCACTTAACAACCTTAAGTTTCCCAAGGCTGTCGATTGTGAGATGTATAACATTCTTCAGGATGACCCTTGACCTAGCGTGCATGTGAATCCATGGGTGGAGGTCATGGTCACTTTGACTCTCTGCATCCTTCCTGCAGCATCTTTCCAAGAGGTCACGGCCGACCTCTGTCATGTATCCCACTGTGTTGCTCACCATTGCATCGGGGGGAGGGGGGGTGGACGCCAGGGCCAAGCTTCGTTCAAGTTAGAACTACAGTCCACTCCGACCAGTGACACGCCAGTTCTATCCGACACACTAGGGACAATTTACTGCAGCCAATTGACGTACTAACCTGCACGTCTTTGGAGTGTGGGAGGAAACCGAAGCAGCCGGAGAAAACCCACGCAGGTCACGGGGAGAAAATACAAACTCCGTATAGACAGCAAACAGTTGTTTAAGAAAGAACTGTAGATGCTGGTAAAATCGAAGGTAGACCCAAAATGCTGGAGAAACTCAGCGGGTGAGGCAGCATCTATGGAGCGAAGGAATTGGCGACGTTTTAGGTCGAGACTCTTCTTCAGACTGATCGACGTTTCAGGTTGAGACCCTTCTTCAGACCGAAGAAGGGTCTCGACCCGAAAAGTTGCCAAATCCTTCTCTCCATACACGCTGCCTCACCCGCTGAGTTTCTCCAGCATTTTGTGTCTGACTGCACACAGTTCACAAGTTCACAAATTATTGGGGTAGAATTCGGCCATTCGGCCCATGGAGTCCACTCCATTTTCCGGCCTTCACCCCCATAACCCTTGACACCCGTTCTAATCAAGAATTTGTCTATCTCTGCCTTAAAAATATCCTCTGACTTGGCCTCCACAGCCCTCTGTGGCAATGAGTTCCACAGATTCACCACCCTCTGACTAAAGATTTTACTGGCTCAGATCTCTGGCGCTGTAAGGCATCAACTCTACCGCTACGCCACCGTGCCGCCCTCTCACGAGGGAATCGGGAGTCTTTAATTCTCACATGTACTGGCAACAGAACATTGAAATTGTTCACACAGTCACGGTGGCGCAGCGGTAGAGTTGCTGCCTTCCAGAGAATGCAGCGCCGGAGACCCGGGTTCAATCCCGACTACGGCTGCTGTCTGCACGGAATTTGTACGTTCTCCCCGTGACCTGCGTGGGTTTTCCCCGAGATCTTCGGTTTCCTCCCACACTCCAAAGACGTACAGGTTTGTAGGTTAATTGGCTTGGTAAATGTGGGTGTAGGATGGTGTTAACGTGCAGGGATCGCTGGTCGGCGCGGACCCGGTGGGCCGAAGGGCCTGTTTCCGTGCTGTATCTCTAAACTAAATTCTTCCTCGCTGCAGTTTTACAGGCTCATAAACACAATGACACAGGGATAAATCTACAATAAGCAATTATGTAATAAAGTAATAACCAGTAATTATATGTAATAGAAACATAGAAACATAGAAAATAGGTGCAGGAGGAGGACCAGTGCCTGCCTTCTCCCCATATCCCTTGATTCCACTAGCCCCTAGAGCTCTATCTAACTCTCTCTTAAATCCATCCAGTGATTTGGCCTCCACTGCCCTCTGTGGCAGGGAATTCCACAAATTCACAACTCTCTGGGTGAAAACGTTTTTTCTCACCTCAGTCTTAAATGGCTTCCCCTTTATTCTAAGACTGTGCCCCTGGTTCTGGACGCCCAACATTGGGAACATTTTTCCCAATTTGACAAATAAAGGTGATTGTGATTGATTTTTCCTGCATCTAGCTTGTCCAGTCCTTTTATAATTGCATATGTTTCTATAAGATTCCCCTTCATCCTTCTAAACTCCAGTGTATACAAGCCTAGTCTTTTCAATCTTTCCTCATATGACAGTCACGCCATCCCAGGGATCAATCTCGTGAACCTACGCTGCACTGCCTCAATCACAAGGATGTCCTCCCTCAAATTAGGAGACCAAAACTGCGCACAGTTCGGTAACCAGACCGAAATAGTGCAAAACTAATCTCTGTAGTGCAACCAACATAAAGTTCATCCACAGTTATAGTTGCTGGGGTGGGGTTGTGATGAGCGCTGTGTAGTGTTCAAGAGTGTTTAGCATACTTTAGTTTAGTTTAGTTTAGTTTAGAGATACTGCTCAGAAACAGGCTGTTCAGCCCACCGAGTCCCCACCGACCAGCGATCACCTCGCACACTATCACTATCCTGCACCCACTAGGGACAATTTACTCATACACCAAGCCAATTAACCAACAAACCTGCACGTCTTTGGAGTGTGGGAGGAAAACCGAAGATCCCAGAGAAACCCCACACAGGTCACGGAGAGAATGGAAAAAACTCCGTACAGACAAGCACCCGTAGTCGGGATCGCACCCGAGTCTCCGGTTGTATGCGCTGTAAGGCAACAACTAGGAACTGATGGTGTGTTATAACCTGTGACAGTGTGCACACCCACCATTGTAACAGAACATTAGATCTATCGTCAACTAAGTTAGACTTGTGGATAATCATTTTATTTCATTTGTTACCTGATTAAGTCTCTCTGAGTTCCATCCTGTGTCAGACCTCGTTTTACTGTTAGTCAAGTTTCTGTGATCAAGATCTCATTTTACTGTCGTTTCTGAGTAATCTTGTCATCGGAGAATGTAAAAGCTGTACCACCGTCATGCTGAGGAGCTCAGCTTTGTCTGGTCTAGTGCGCACCAGTTTTAATAAATCACCTGAACACCAACTCCCCGTGGCCTACACAGAGACTGATTGATGCTGATCTCGCACCTGGAGGTCACGGATCGCAAGGTTCCTGTATCTTTTTCCAGTCTGTAGTAGTGAGATGGAAAGGAGTACGATATTGCCACATGGGACAAGGCACAGTCAGATTCTTTGCTTGCATTCCCGAAGTATACAAATAGCGGCCACCTATGTCGCTGACAAAGTTTCAAAGCACCTCCTTTGTTCTCACAACCCCCCCCCACGGTGGTCCTCCATTGTCGGATGATCATCCGTGATCACATTGAAGCTGGCTCGAAGGGCTGAATGGCCTACTCCTATTGCCTATTGTTTATTGTCCTTCCCCTCCTCCCTCACGGCGGTCTCATCGCTCTCAGCGACCATCGACCGCGGGTCGACCCGCGAGGCTTCACCACCGCTGCCGACGCCCCACTTCACGCGTCCATCTCCTTCGTCGGTCAGCGCCGTCACCGGGCGTCCGGTGGAGATGGAGGCATGGCCAGAGTTGTGATGGTAGTTGATGATTTTCGCTGCCTTATTTGAGATCCCTCTGATGGTGAAGAGACGGGGAACCCATGATGGACCGGGCAACGTCCACCACTTTGTGCATCCTCCCTCGTCCCTGGCCATTGGTGCTACTGGGCCAGACTGTGATGCAACCAAGCAAGTACGCCCCCTACTGTACACATGTAAAAGCTCAATTGGATAATCTATGGGACAATAGACAATAGACAATAGGTGCAGGAGTAGGCCATTCGGCCCTTCGAGCCAGCACCGCCAGTCAATGTGATCATGGCTGATCATCCACAATCAGTACCCCGTTCCTGCCTTCTCCCCATATCTCCTGACTCCACTATCTTTACGAGCCCTATCTAGCTCTTGCTTAAAAGTATCCAGAGAACCGGCCTCCACCGCCCTCTGAGGCAGAGAATTCCACAGAGAATTCCACAGGGGTGAATGGCATGGCACGGTGGCTCAGCAGAATAGTTGCTGCCTAACACAGGCAGGTGACCCTGGTTCGATCCCGACTGTGGGTGCTGTCTGTGCGGAGTTTGTACGTTCTTTCTGTGACCTGCGTGGGTTTTCTTCGGGTGCTCTGGTTTCCTCCCACACTCCAAAAACGTGGGGGTTTGTGGGCTAATTGGCTTCAGTAAAAATTGTAAATTGATCCCAAAAGTTACAGGGGTGGTTTGTTATAAGTGATAGCAGTAGAATTAGGCCATTCGGCCCATCAAGTCTGCTCCGACATTCAATCACGGCTGATCTATCTCTCCCCCCTAACCCCATTCACCTGCCTTCTCCCCATAACCCCTGACACCCAGACTAATCAAAAATCTATCTATCTCTGCCTTACATATAGCCACTGACTTGGCCTCCTGTGGCAATGAATCTCACTGATTCACCGCCCTCTGACTAAAGAAATTCCTGCTCATCTCCTTCCTGAAGGTACGTCCTTTTATTCTGAGCGGCTATGGCTTTAGAGTAACAAAGGTTGTGTATCATATTTCTTCTCTCTCACCATACGGGCCTTTGGCATTGCAGTTGTGAAAGGGTTGGACAGATAGATGCCTTGTAACATGTAAGACTTGCTCCTGTGGAACTTGGAAATATTGCCTGTAGATGGCAGTATTGCTTCTGCCAAAAAACCCTTCTCAAAAACAAGAAGTGTTTAAGGTGAAGGGAACGCTATTCCTCGGAGCGCAGGAGGATGAGGGGTGATCTTATAGAGGTGTATCAAATCATGAAAGCAATAGATCGGGTAGACGCCCAGAGTAGGTGAATCGAGGACCAGCGGACATAGGTAGGATAGTGTGAGTGTGCGGGGATCGCTGGTCGGTGCGGACTCGGAGGGCTGAGGGGCCTGTTTCTGCGATGTATCTCTAAACTAAACTAAACTAAACTAAACTAAACGATAAATCATGTATAAATGCCTTGTATAAAATCATGAGAGGAACAGATCGGGTAGATGCACAGAGTCCTTTGCCCAGAGTAGGTGAATCGAGGACCAGAGGACATAGGTTTAAGGTGAAGGGGAAAAGATTTAATAGGAATCTGAGGGCAAACTTTTTTCACACAAGGGGTGGTGGGTCTATGGAACGAGCTGCCAGATGAGGTAGTTGAGGCTGGGACTATACCAACGTTTAAGAAACATTTAGACAGGTACATGGATAGGACAGTTTTGGAGGGATATGGACCAAATGCTGGCAGGTGGGACGAGTGTAGCTGGGACATTGTTGGCCGGTGTGGGCAAGTTGGGCCGAAGGGCCTGTTTCCATGCTGTATCACTATGACTCTATGAGAGAGGGGGGCGAGAGAGAGAGAGAGGGGGGAGAGAGAGATGGAGGGAGGGGGGGGGGGGGGAGGAGGGAGTGAGAGGGTGTGGGGGAGTGAGATGTGTTAGGACATTAGTTTAGTTTAGAGATACAGCGAGGAAACAGGCCCTGCGGCCCATCGGGTCCGCGCTGACCAGCGTTCCAATTTACCGATTATATTTAACGAGCCAATTAACCTACAAACCTGTACGTCTTTGGAGTGCGGGAGGAAACCGAAGATCTCGGAGAAAACCCACGCAGGTCACGGTGAGAACGTACAAACTCGGTACAGACAGAACCCGGGTCTCCGGCGCTGCATTCGCTGTAAGGCAGCAACTCTACCGCTGTCGCCCCTAAAATGTGTTGGCTACGTTGGGACATGTTGGCCGGTGTGGGCGAGTTGGGCCGAAGAGCCTGTTTCCACACTGTATCACTCTACGACTCCACGAGTCTCTGGCTCTCACATTGTTTTCCTCCAGCGAAGCTTTGTGGTTTATTCGTCTGTGGTGACTCACGGCAAGGCCTGTCCTCCCCAATCCTGCTGTCTGTCTCTCTCTGCTCTCCATCGGCAGACACACAATGCTGGAGTAACTCAGCGGGTCAGGCAGCATCCCTGGAGAGGGTGGATAGGTGACGTTTCGGATCGGGACCCTTCTTCAGACTGATTGTATTGCGGGGTGGGTGGAGGGTGGGGGGAGGGTGGGGGGAGGGGAAGAAAGCTGAGTGGGAGGTGAGGCAGGAATAAGCCAGGCAGGTAATAGCTGAACACATACGAGGGAAGGCTGTTGATAGGCTGACGGTTGGCACAAAAGCCAGAGATGAAAAGAGGTGTGAGACAAAAGGATTGAAGGGGTCTGAATTGACTTCTTCTTTCGTGTGGCGTGCACAGCCTAAAGTTGTTGGTCGAGTTGATTGCATTAGTCGAAACAGGGCGGACCCCGTGAAGGTTGCAATCTCCCACCCCGTCTGAATTGTGAAGCTAGAGGAAGGAATTTGGGTGGAAGAGAAGGGGACTTCTCTAAGCTTAGTTTAGTTTAGTTTAGAGGTACAGGGTGGAAACAGGCCCTTCAGCCCAACGAGTCCATGCTGACCCTTGATCACCCATGCAGACAATCTATAGAAGCCAATAAACCTGCACGATTATCCTACAACGTCCTACCCACCGAGTCGGCGCCGACCAGCGATCACCCCGCACGCTGGCACGATCCCGCACACTAGGGACAATTTACAATTTTTCTTCACCAAAGCCACTTAACCTGCAAACCTGCATTTGGAGCCTTTGGAGTGCACGAGGAAACCGGCGCACCCGGAGAAAACCCAAGTGGTCACGGGGAGAACGTGCAGACTCCGCACAGACAAGCACCCGTCGCCGGGAGTGGAACCGGGGAGTCTCTGGCGCTGTGAGGCAGCGACTCTGCCGCTGCGCCACCGTGCCGCTGCCTTCTCCGCGCTGGTCCGTTACACCACGGGCAAGGCTGAGCTGGCGAGAGACATTTGCTCTCATTATCCCACGCTAAGAGGTTTGCTCCGCTCCCCATGTGGAAGCAGCTCAGGAGGGATGAAGTCATTTGTGAATTATGATGGCGGTAATGCAGGGAAATTAAAACCTTAACGCCGTATCATTCACCAAATATTTTGTTTATGACTGTGGTGTATCTTTAGCACTCATTTTCCGAGATACATTTTTGCCATGGGTCCAAGAAATCAATAATGATATCATCTGCTTGTTGTGATAAGAACCATGTGGTTATTTTCCACCACCCCTTGATGCAATTATCCCGTTGCAGAGTTTGGCTTGCCAATTTGGCTTGCTGCCAGATTATGTACGTGATAGATAATTGCATGCTATTTGGCAACCTGTAGACCATTTTAATTCAGAATGATCATTTAATGAACCTCTCTCTGGGTCTAATTGGAAAGGGAGATGTTATGCCATTTCTTTAATCCCCAACGTCGTGCTCTGTAATAAGATTGGATCCTGTTCCAGCCAAGGGTCAAGCGAAACGAGGTTCGGATGCCTTTGGATCCAATTTTTTCTTTGTGGTCTTTCATACAAGCAGGGGTAGCAATGTGGCGCAGTGGTAGGAACATGGACAATAGGTGCAGGAGGAGGCCATTCGGCCCTTTGAGCCAGCACCGCCATTCAACTGTGATCATGGCTGATCATCCCCAATCAGTACCCCGTTCCTGCCTTCTCCCCATATCCCTTGATTCTGTTAGCCCGAAGAGCTAAATAGACAATATAGACAATAGGCAATAGACAATAGGTGCAGGAGTAGGCCATTTGGCCCTTCGAGCCAGCACCGCCATTCAATGTGATCATGGCTGATCATCCCCAATCAGTACCCCGTTCCTGCCTTTTCCCCTTATCCCCTTGATTCCGCTATTTTTAAGAGCCCTATCTAGCTCTCTTGAAAGCATCCAGAGAACCTGCCTCCACCGCCCTCTGAGGCAGAGAAATCCATCGACTCACCACTCTCTGTGAGAAAAAGTGTTTCCTCGTCTCCGTTCTAAATGGCTTACTCCTTATTCTTAAACTGTGGCCCCTGGTTCTGGAATCTAACGTTAAATCTAAATCTAAATCTAACTCTCTCGTAAAAACATCCAGTGAATTGGCCTCCACTGCCTTCTATGGCAGAGAATCCCACAGATTCACTACTCTCTGGGTAAAAGAATGACTGTGACTGTAGGTAGACAAAAATGCTGGAGAAACTCAGCGGGTGAGGCAGCATCTATGGAGAGAAGGAAATAGGCGACGTTTCGGGTCGAGACCCTTCTTCTGACTGATGTGATGTTTCTGCTAGTGTATCTTTAGTCACAGTGGTAGAGTTGCTGCCTTACAGTGCCAGATACCCGGGTTCAATCCTGTCTGTGTGGAGTTTGCACGTTCTCCCCGTGACCTGCGTGTGTTTTCTCCCGAGTGCTCCGGTTTCCACCCACATTCCAAAGACGTGCAGATTTGCAGGTCAATTGGCTTTGGTCACAGATTGTAAACCTTCGCTAGTGTGTGTAGGATAGCGCTGGTGTACAGAGTGCTCCCTGGGTCAGCGAGGACGCGGTGGGGGGCTTACATGCTGTAACTCGAAACTAAACCAAGCTACATGGGATAGACACAAAAAGCTGGAGTAATTCAGCGGGCTAGGCAGCATCTCTGGAGAAAAGGAATAGTTAACGTTTCTGGCCGAGACCCGAAGAATGTCCCGGCCCAAAACGCCACCTATTCCTTTTCTCCAGAGATGCTGCCTGACCCGCTGAGTTACTCCAGCATATTGTGTCTATCTTAAGTTTAAACCAGAGGTAGACAAAAGTGCTGGAGAAACTTAGCGGGTGTAGCAGCATCTATGGAGCGAAGGAAATAGGCAATGTTTCCAGGCCGAAACGTTGCCTATTTCCTTCGCTCCATGGTTGCTGCTGCACCCGCTGAGTTTCACCAGCACTTTTGTCTACCTTCGATTTTCCAGCATCTGCAGTTCCTTCTAAGGGTCTCGACCTGAAACGTCGCCTATCTCCTTCGCTCCTTAGATGCTGCTGCACCCGCTGAGTTTCTCCAGCCTTTTGTGTACCCTCGATTCTCCAGCATCTGCAGTTCCTTCTTTGGCACTAGGTTTAAACTAGCGCGGGTTTTCTCCGAGATCTTCGGTTTCCTCCCACATGCCAAAGACGTGCAGGTTTGTAGGTCAATTGGCTTGGGCTTGTATACTTGGTATAAGTGTAAATTGTCCCCAGTGTGTGTAGGACAGTGTTAGCTTGTGAGAGCGGGTCGGCACGGACTCGGTGGGCTGAAGGGCCTGTTCCTTCCTAAACTACGGGTGAGATGGATGTGGTTGGCATTTAGCTGTCTTATTCAAATAGTCGCACGAAGATGACAAGTATTTGATCGTAACCAAACTGAAGGTCAAAGTCAACGAATCGCATGTGTTTCTTCCCCGGGCTCCAGTTCCCTCCCACACCCCAAAGACGCACTGGTTTGTAGGTTAATTGACCTCTGAAAATGGTCCCTAGTGCAAGGGAACTACCTGTTGACTGAGGGCACTTGACATTAAGTGGGGATTTGCCTTTATTTTGTTTTGTTACTTTATTATTGTTAAAAAGTGCATTTGATTTTGTGATATATTTGGATTGTGAAAAAATAAGCTGCAAAGGGGCGTTTAGGGAGGGTGGGTTAGGATTATTTTGTTTATATTATTATTTTTATTATTATTTATAAAAAACAAAATGGAGGAAATGTAATGCTATACATCAGATGTACTGTGAATTTTTTTTTTCTTTTTTTCCCTCCAATAAAAAACTATTAATTTAAATTAAAAAGTAGTGGGTGCGAAAGTGGGTTAACAAAGAACGAGTGTGAACGGGTGATCGATGGTTGATGTTGACTAATTGGACAGAAGGGCCTGCTTCCATGATGCATCTCAAAAGTTAAGAGTTAAGAGTGTTTTATTCTCATTTTTTTTAGTTTAGCTTAGAGATACAGCACGGAAACAGGCCCTTCGGCCCACCGAGTCCGCGCCGACCATTTCCCGCACATTAACACAAGTCTACACACACTAGGGACAATTTACGCTTATACCAAGTATGCAAACCCAAGCCAATTAGCCTACAAACCTGTAGTGTGGGAGTGTGGGAGGAAGCCGAAGATCTCGGAGAAAACCCACGTGGGTCACGGGGAGAACGTACGAAATCCGTACACGTAATCGGGATCGAGCCCGGTTCTCTGGCGCTGCAAGCGCTGTAAGGCAGCAACTCTACTGCCGCGCCACTGTTCCGCCCAAGCCAATTAGCCTACAGACCTGTACGTCTTTGGAGAGTTGGAGGAAACCGGAGAATCCCGGAGAAAACCCACACGGGTCACGGGGAGAACGTACATGTCCTGAAACGGAACAATTAAATTCTTACTTGCAGCAGCACAGCAGATGTGTAAACATCGAACACTGTAGACACTATAAAAGAAGTTGAATAATATAAAAAAATACTTTGCATCAATGGGAGGCAGTGGAATAATCAGCATGACTGAAGAATTTCATTGAGCGGACTTTTATTATCTGATTGCTGATTGTATTTTTTCATGGATACCAGATGTATCGTTTGCAGATATTTCTTCAAAACCTAGTACAAATTCTGAAACTATTTCATACATGTTGACCTGAAAAGAAAACAAGCACAGCTGGGCCAGTCTCTCCTCCTAACTAAAACTTTCCGAATCTGGCAACGTGGTCCGATATGTCCTCTGGGTTCTCTGTAGAGCTAACACACCCTTTCTCCAAAGTGGTGACCAGAATTGGACACAGCGCTCCACATGTGGCCTGACTAGTGTTTCGCAGTGTGATGTCATGACATCCTTGCCTTCCAATCCAGTGCCTTGGCCAATAAATAAAAGTGTCCTGTCTGCGTTCTCGGCCAATTCTTTCATCCTTCCCGCTGTCTCTCGATGGTTTGGACATGCGTTTCCTCCACATTTCTCAGTAATGTTACCATCTCCGAACATGTTTACGTGCACCTAGAGGGAGTAAGTAAGTTTATTGGCCAAGTATTCACATACAAGGAATTTGCCTTGGTGCTCCGCCCACAAGTAACAACATGACTTACAGTGGCAGTTACGAGTGACTCAGAAAACACTAAACATTAATAATAATAAAACATTATTGATAAAACACCATTGATCGAGCATGTGAACCAACAAAATACCAGATCAACGAGGCACAAGAGACTTGCACAGGACAGATTCTTGAGCCACCAAACAAAGTGCTGGAGGAACAGTTTGGGCCGAACGGTGGCGCAGCAGGTAGTCAGCGCCAGGGACCCAGGTTCGATCCCGACTACGGGTTCCTATCTGTACAGAGTTTGTAAGTTCTCCCCGTGACCTGCGTGGGTTTTCTCCAAGGTCTATCTTTGGGTCATCAGTCTGAAGAAGGGTCTCAACCCGAATCGTCACCTATTCCCTCTCTCCAGGGATACTGCTTAACCTGTTGAGTTACTCCAGCATTGTGAGTCTGTCCTCGGTGTAAACCCGCATCTGCACCTCTTATCCAAACTCTTAAGGGCCTGTCCCACTTAGGCCATTGTTTCGGCAACTGCCGGCGACTGGAGTATTTCGTACAGTTTTGGTCTCCTAATTTGAGGAAGGACAGCCTTGTGATTGAGGCAGTGCAGCGTAGGTTCACAAGATTGTTCCCTGGATTGGCGGGACTGTCATATGAGGAAAGATTGACAAGACTAGGCTTGTATTCACAACCCACTGAAGGCAAATTCCTACGCTCTCCAAATTAAAAAAAAAATTGGTGCTTAAAATCCAAAATTTAAAAATCAGCAGATCAGAGAACATTTGTGGAAAGAGAACTTGTTGAACTGAAGATAGACACAAAAAGCCGGAGTAACTCATCGGCTCAGGCAGCATCTCTAGAGAATCCCTGGGATGGCGGGACTGTCATATAAGGAAAGAATAAAAATACCAGGCTTGTATTCACTGGAGTTTAGAAGGATGAGGGGGATCTTATAGAAACACGTAAAATTATCATAGGATTGGACAAGCTAGATGCAGGAAAAATGTTCCCAATGTTGGGCGAGTCCAGAACCAGGGGCCACAGTCTTAGAATAAAGGGGAGGCCATTTAAGACTGAGATGAGAAAACACCTTTTCACCCAGAGAGTTAAGAATTTGTGGAATTCCCTGCCACAGAGCACAGTGGAGGCCAAATCACTGGATGGATTTCAGAGAGTTAGATAGAGCTCTAGGGGCTAGTGGAATCAAGGGATATGGGGAGAAGGCAGGCACGGGTTATTGATTGGGGACGATCAGCCATGATCGCAATGAATGGCGATGCTGGCTCGAAGGGCCAAATGGCCTCCTCCTGCACCTATTTTCTATGTTTCTATGACTGTCACAGTCAGAGCAGGTCGCCGAAAATGCGACTGGACCCCCCTCGCCCCCCCACAACAATGTCTACGACAACCTACCACCTAATCGACGTCAAGCTACGGCAAGCTACCGACAACCGGCGACCCATTAGGACGTCCACCTACGACCACACCTACGACAGCCTACGGCCACACAGGCGACAACCTACAACAACCGAAATCAACCTACGTCCACCCGTGACAAGCTACGACAAGCAACGACCCTGTCAGTGACAACTGAAGACAATTCAGTCGCCGGTACCTGTCGCCGGTCGACGTAGGTTGACGTAGGTAGTCGCCAATGGAATTCACCGAAGTCAGCGCCCAGCAACAACCAACGTCAGCACCCACGACAGGAGAAGGCAAGCTACGTCAAGCCCACAGTCACCAAAACGTTTTGTATATTTCAAAATCCAGCGGCGACCAGAAAAACGTTACGTCTCTTTAGGCGACGTGAGGAGACAACTCACGACCATGCAGACGTCACCCCGCGGCCATGTGGCGACAGCCTAGTCACCTGTAGTCACCGAAAAAATCGCCTAAGTGGGACTGGGACTTTATATTCTGCAGCTTTACAGCTAACAACAACACAACAACTAAAGATACAAAAAACTACAATGTAATCAAGGATCAGTTCTATTCATCAGGTAACCAGACCAGAATAGTGCAAGTCAAAATGCACAATGAGGACAATCCATGGAGTCACTGGGAGAACGTCCAAATTCCACGCAGACAGCGCCCGAGGTCAGGATCGAACCCGGGTCACCGGCGCTCTGAGGCAGCGGCACTACCAGCTGCGCCACCCGTGCCGCCACTCGTGAAGAGACACGGAGCGATTCCTGGATGTGAAGTTGTTCCCGCTGAGCGGAGGCAGCGGGAGCCAGCGGGAGCCAGCGGGAACGCTGAGTAACCCGGATCCAGGGCCAGCGGCGTTCCGCTGGGGAGAGCAGGGATGGGCGGAGACCTCCATTGGGACTCCGATCTGCCAGGCTCAGTGAGATTGCCAGGTCTGTCGTACATGCGGCCGGAGTTTATCGAGCGTGAAACTAACCCATTACACTCCACCCAGATGACTTCACTCGAGCACCAAAATAGACAAGGATGGGCAACTATCCACTTGCCTGATTTTCATTTAGTTCCGACACAGCGTGGAAACAGGCCCTTCGGCCCGCCCAGCTCCGCACCCACCCACCAGGGACCACCCGTGATGCTAGCTCTATCCAACACGCACAGGGAGAATTTTACAGAGGGCCAATTAACTTACAAACCTGCACGCCTTTGGATTGAGGGAGGAAACCGGAGCGCCCGGAGAAAACCCACGCAGTTCACGGGGAGAACGTACAAACTCGGCACAGACAGCACCCGCGGTGGTATATGCAGATCTTTGTGAAGACGCTCACTGGTAAGACCATCACCCTCGAGGTGGAGCCAAGTGGCACCATAGAAAATGTCAAAGCCACGATTCAGGACAAGCCAAGATTGTTAAGGGCTTGGACACGCTAGAGGCAGGAAACATGTTCCCGATGTTGGGGAGTGCCATTTAGAACGGAGACGAGGAAACACATTTTCTCACAGAGAGTCTGTGGAACTTAGCGGGAACATCACCATGATCACAGTGAATCGAATGGCCTACTCCTGCACCTATTGTCTATTGACAAAGAAGGTATTCCTCCAGACCAACAACGTCTGAGAATTCTGCCTGACTACAACATTCAAAAAGAATCTACTCTGCACTTGGCCACTGCGTGGTGGGCTTTAATAGCCCTGTCTCATGGTGCGAGCTTACCCCGAGTGAAAGACTTGTGGGTGTGTACGAGATTCCAAGTGTAATCAAGAGTTTAACTGAGACGGGTATGATGCCAAGAAGGAGCGCGAAGCTCCAGGTAGAACGAGCTAGATAAGTACGTTTGGTCTCCAGGAATTCGGTTGGTTCGGTGACAAATATCCATTACTGACAAAAGTCGCGTAACCCTTCCTCTCCACATTGTCGGCTCACCTGAAAACGGACAAACGAGAAGCTGTGTCTGAGCTTGTTCTGAAAGGTGTCCGTGGGAAAAGGTGTTACAAACGGTGAAGGCGGTACAATCGGCTTGTCGCGGAACAAACCAGCGCAGTTTCGGGGCACCCAGATCCCGCTCCACCAACACACATATACAACTTTAAGCGATATCCCACTGTGCATCCAAACTCATTCGGCACCTCGTCCTTATCTGGGAAACAAATAGTCATTTTCTCCAGTGAACCGCCCGCGTCCAAGCAGCGAAAGGCTTCAATGCGGTTGGCATTGTGAGGATCTGAAATGAAGCTTGGCACGATAGATAAAATATAATTTCACAGTTCCAATATTTGGAAAGCGATTAGGCAACATGTGAACATTATTGGAGCCGCCCGCGTGTCTATTTACTAAAGATGATCATGGCCAAAACACCGAAATAACGATAGAACCGGTGGTATATGGAGAAAACAACATGTGGATACACGTGTATTAGTGTGGAGGCGGTGGGCGTAAACTAAAATGCTACTCGGTAGATTTAAACTATTCCAAATAAAATTATTACTGTCGGTAAGAACTTCACTCTAATACGGAACTAATTAACGTTCGCTTTCCAGGAGCTGCATGTATCTTTCATCTGTAAATGGTTGGTCAGTGCTTGTAACATGCATGTTTGATGTACAAACCATATTTTGAGTTCAGTTCGGCTGTAAACATTTGAGCAAGTACGCTGAAGTACAAGGGTGTAATCCATTGTCCTTTCATTGCGAGGTTCAATAGAAACGCCATCCCGTCACCCATTCCTTCTCTCCAGAGATGCTGCCTGCCCGCTGGGTTAAAGAGTGCCCACGGTAGACTCACGAGGTAAACTCGAGGGCCACTGCGTTCTTACAGCGAGTTGAAATGTTTCAATTTTTAACTTGAACAGTAAATTCGACTCGTGGAAAACCTCAAACATGTTTGAGTTTTTTCAAGAGTCCACAAGTTTCACGGGTACCTGCCGTTAGCGCCACGAGTCGCTAAGTTGCGGCCACGAGTTCCGATGTTCACACTACGTTAATTCTATGTGCTTACCACGAGTTAAATTTGTTTTAAACTCGGGATACCTCGTGAGTCAACTCGCACCGTGAGACAGGGGTTTAAGTTTATTTATTTATTTGTTTGTTTGTTTATTTATTTATTTATACATTATACTTATGGGCGCCTTTCAAAGACTCTCAAGGATGCCTTACAAAATTGAATAAGCAGATTACAAAACATATAAGCAGAATAAAACAAAGTACAAAACAAAAATAGTAGGGACAAGACACAATTCAAAGAGAGAGCAGCGGCAGCGAAACGCGCCAGCGTTCACGCTCCCTTCCGGCAGCCATCTTGGAGACAAAAACAAGCAAAACATCTTTTAACAGTGAACATCCACCACAGTGACTCCTACACGCTCCTCACTGTGGTGGAAGGCGGGATATAGTTCAAGTCCTTCCCCTTGCTCTTCCGCGGTCGTGGGCCTCGAGCTCCCGTTGACGGGACGATTTTGGCTCCCGGAGCCGGTGTTCGAGCCCTCCGCGTCGAGGCGCTCCACTCCCGCATCGTGGGGTTGTCAGCTCACCTACGGCGGGTGAACGAACCTCGCGTCGGGGCAGGTCGAGCCTTCCGCGGCGTTGGAGCTCCCGACTAGCCTCGCCCCGAGACTGCGAGCCCTTGATGATAAAGTCCGCAGTGGTCATGGTGTGAGCGGTCCCAGGCAAGGGATCCGCTCCGATGTTAAGCCCGCGCCCCGCGGTGGGGCTCACGACAGTCCGAGGAGGCTTCCTGCTCCAGCGATGATAGGCCACAGATCCCGGAGAATGTGATCCGAAAAATGATCACATCTCCGGGAAGGTAAGGACTTGACAAAAAAAAGTTAGCCCCCGATCCCCTCTCCCCCACATAAAACACACCAAAGTACATTAAAACAAACTTCTAACGAACTGAAAATAGCAAAAGAATGGAAAGACAAACAGACTGCCGGTTGGGGTGCCACCTCCCCCGTGGCCACGCACCCCCCCCCCCTCCAGTTTGATCTGGTCCTAATCATTTTGGACTGCACTGTAATTTTTAATGCATTCTGTATACTTTAATGATCAAACGCTCCTAGAGTATATGAAGCATTGTGGGCAATAAAGATTTTGCTGGGGAAAAAAAAAAGTTTAATAGTCAGGATCAAACCCGGGTCTCTGGGGCTGTGAGGCAGCAACTCTACCACTGCGCCACTGTGTTTTTTACTCTAGATTCCAGAGTCTGCCATTCCTGGCCAGCCTCGCAGAATTATGGTGCAAGTTGGCATTCTTTTATATGTCCTTGGATTCATATCTGGTAGGCCCCGGTTAGTGTGTCGGAAGGAACTGCAGATGCTGGTTTAAAACGAAGATAGACACAAAATGCCGGAGTAACTGAGCGGGTCGGACAGCATCTCGAGAGGAAAGGAATAGGTGACGTTTCGGGTCGAGACCCTTCCTCAGACCGAGAGTCAGGGGCAAGGGAAAAGCACACTGGATAGCCACCAAGTGGTCACAGGAGTGGAAGGCAACCCCATCTCCATTACACAGCTGCATCCCTTCACCAGATAAAAGCTGTCCAGGGTCTGACCTCCCCAGAGGAGCATGGGTGAAGCTCAACAGACTCGGTACTGGAGTTGGGCGTTTCAACGGCAACGTGTGGAGATGGGGTCGCCGCCAGAGCCCAGCCCGTGAATGCGGAGCAGAACAACAGACAGCCAACCATGTCATCTCTGGGTGCCCGCTCTACCACCCACCAAACGGAGCTCAGTCAGGGCCTGGCAGACATTGACACCAACAGAGGCAACAACCTGGCTGCTCAACACCCGGCTTGAGATCCAACTATTCCTTTGGTTTATTTATGATTCATTAGCAAGAAGACGAGAGGAAAGGGAAACGAGAGATATAGACAGTGATGTGGAGAGATGTAGAACAAATGAATGCGAGTCTGGGTGAACAGGCGGTCGAAGAGTCGGAGGGCGGGAGGAATCACAGAGGGGGGAGCAGCGAGAGAGGGTGGTGCAGAACTCCCGTCAGAGAGAGGAGGAGAACTTCTTCAAAGTAGACGTGCCTTGTGGAGATTTTGCGGTGGAGCGGACGAGATGTGGAGGAAGGAACTGAGGGTAGACACAAAATGCCGGAGTAACTCAGCGGGACAGGTAGCATCTCTGGAGAGAAGGAACGGGTGACGTTTCGGTTCGAGTACCCTTCTTCACACTGAAAGCCACAGAAAAGGGAAGTGAGAGATGTAGATGGTGATAGAATAGAATAATAGAATAGAATAACGTTTATTGTCATTTGAACCTAAGTTCAAACAAAATTACGTTTCTGCAGTCGTACAAACAAGAAAAAAAAATAAGACACACAATTAACACAATTTACATAAAAATCCATCACAGTGAATCTCCAAACCCCTCCTCACTGTGATGTAAGGCAAAGTCTGATATGCCATACGTTAGTATGCTCTCTGTGGTGCAGCGGTAGAAGGTCGTCAGCAGCTGTTGGGGCAGACCAGTCTTCTTCAATGTTCTCAGGAACAATCGTTGCTGTTTTGACCAGTGCAGCGGTGTTGGTGGACCATGTGAGGTCCTCTGAGATGTGAGTGCCCAGAAACTTGAAGCTGGACACTCTCTCCACACTGTCCCTGTAGATGGAGATTGGGGCGTATTCCCCATTCTGCGACCTCCTGAAGTCGATAATCAGCTCCTTGGTCTTGGAGGTGTTTAGCGACAAGTTGTTCCGTGAGCACCAGTCCGCCAGGTTCTGCACCTCCGCTCTATAGTTTGTTTCATCACCGTTGGTGATCAGCCCGATCACCGTCGTGTCGTCTGCAAACTTGACAATGGTGTTGGTATCAAATGCACGGACACAGTCGTGGGTGAAGAGGGAGTAGAGCATGGGGCTCAGTACACAGCCCTGTGGTGTGCCGGTGCTCAGGGTGATAGTGGAGGACGGGTGCGGCCCCTGTCTCACTGCCTGCGGTCGCTCCGTCAGAAAATTCAGGATCCAGTCGCATATCAGTGCGCTGAGGCCTAGCTGGTGGAGTTTGATGGTGAGCTTGGTGGGGATGACCGTGTTGAAGGCAGAGCTATAGTCTATGAAAGGTATCCTCACGTAAGGCTGCCTCACAGATTCCTATTAAATCTTTTCCCCCTTCACCTTGAACCTATGTCCTCTGGTCCTCGGTTCCACGGTGCATCCACCCGATCTATTCCTCTCATGATTTTGCACCCCTCGTCCTCCTGCACTCCAAGTGTGAACGCAGGTAATTGCCATGGAAAGCCGTGTGGCTTCTCATGGTCCCTCGGACAATGGAGCTAAACGTGTGACTATGAATGATGGAGGATGTTGGTCCTGTTGACATTCTGGAGACTTTTCAAGAAAGAGTTATCGCCCTGACCCACGGTACGAGTTCATTCCTAGAACTCTCCCGAGTTAAAAAATAATTAAACTCGTGGTAAGCACGGAGAATGAACGTAGCGGGTACGTCGGAGCTCGGGGACGTCTCTTCGCGGCTCGTAACGCTAACGGCAGGTAGTCGGGAAGACTCGCTAACGGCAGGTAAGCACGGGAAGACTGGTGAAGATTTTTCAACATGCTGACAAATGTCCACGAGAGCCCCGAGTACCGGCGAGTGGCCATTACCGTAAATCTTCGATTTCGAATCAGGGCAAACTCGGGAGAACTCTTGGAATGAACTCGCACCGTGGGACAGGGCTATAAGATTTAGCTCTTAGGACTGAGGGAATCAAGGAATGTGGGGAAAAAGCAGGAACGGGGCTTGACTGTGGATGATCAGCCATAATCATATTGAATGGTGGTGCAGGCTCGAAGGGCCGAATGGCCTTACTCCTGCACCTATTGTTTCTATGTTTTGCTTGATTTAACATCTGGGGAACAGAGAGAAACGTTTCAGGTCCTCTCCTCGTTAAATAGGTTCAAGGATGGAATCAGCAATCAGTGGAAATTGAGCACAGGCCAGGGAACAAGTGTGGTTCTCTCAGTCTGAGCTTCCTACGTACCTCGGGGAGTTGGACAAACAAAATAAAAGGACATTTCTTGGTAAAAGCAGGCTCCAGTCTGGGGAGGGAGAAGGGAATGTGATTTATGTCCCTCCTTAGACTGCTTGCCAAACTCATCTGCAAACACAGCGATATCACCGGGCTTTGCTCAGGATAGAAAATACACATTTTTTGGCAGCTGGGTGGAGTCAAGGAAAGAGCGTTCACATCGCTGGCCCTGTTTCCACCAATCTTTCCATCATCGCGCGCAAGAAGAGCAAGAAGCGGCAATTCAGACACCATTGTATAGGTATGTTACAATATTTACCTTCAGCGGCGCTGCAGTTCTGCCACTGGCCGTGTGCGCGACTTTGGCGCCTTTGAGGGGGGGGGGGCGGGATTAAAATGCCGTTTTCTCCTGCCTGTCTGAGATATATTTTCTCGGGCTGTCATGTGATGCAGAAAAATCCTTCCGACTTCCGTTCTTGGAAGTTTAACAAAAAAATTGCGGGACAATTGGAGTGAAATAAAAAAGCGACTTCTAACGCCATCAATGCCGACAACGGGACGGATCTCACGTAGGGGACAAAACATAAGGTAAGTCGTCTATTTTACATATAAACTTGCTTCTTCGGATGACTTTAATCACAATTTTCTTGGCGAAAATGCGATTTTGGCCCCATACGAACCGGCAGTGTTTTTCCTGCCGATATGGGGTTTAAATTCACTGCAAATGCAACGTTCCAATCGATCGCGTTCCAAAAAAACCCACTCGCAGGATGATTTAAATGGCCATTAATTTACGGGAATTAAACATTAAATTCCTTCCATTTGGCCTCATAATTCATGACAATGAGATTTAAAAATCATGTTATATTGTGAATTCTTGTGTGAATGTTATTTGGACACTTAGGCTATTTAAAAATGTTAATCTTTTCTTAAGAAATGGATAGATGTTTAGATCTAGTAATTTAATTTTGTAATTAGCTACAATTAGGTAACTAACTAATTATATGCTTTACTTTCAGGTCATCCAAGTAAGATTGTTTCATATTTGTTTCAAAATGCTTCAATCTATAATAACTGAAAATTTCATTCAGTTCACTTAATTTTTAAGAAAGTTATGGACTTTTGACTGTCCTCGATCACAGCTTTTGTGTTAAGCCAATGGAAAAGCAACAGGGAACAAGATGCTAATTTCCGAGTATGAAAATGGCCATAACTTTTATAATACTGAAGATATGAAAGTGAATTAGGAGTCAAATTAAACTTCTTTGGATGCTTTATCTGATGGGATAAATTGCAGACTTAATTTTTTACATCTCAAGATTTTGTAGCATTGCTACATTGTATGCAGATGCCGAGAAGTGTGCTCAGCTCTGGCTGAACAACTTCTAATCTTGTGTGTGGACTCGATCAGAAGAATAAGGCAGATGGGTGGAGTAAATGAGAAAATGATAGTTATAACACTACAGTATATTTGCAGTATTTAAGAAGGAACAGCAGATGCTGGAAAAAACGAAGGTAGACAAAAATGCTGGAGAAACTCAGCGGGTGAGGCCTCACCCGCTGAGTTTCTCCAGCATTGCTGTATATTTGCTGTGCTGACAACTACCTCCTTCAAACCCTCTGAAAGCAAGTTGCCTTTGCGTCCCACTAACTTTACTTTGATGATGCTAAGACGATTGGGCAGTTACGGTGGCGCAGCGGTAGAGTTGCTGCCTTACAGCGAAGGCAGCGCTGGAGACCCGGGTTCGATCCCGACTACGGCCGCTTGTCTGTGCGGAGTTTGTTCGTTCTCCCCGTGACCTGCTCGGGCTTTCTCCGAGATCTTTGGTTTCTTCCCACACTCCAAAGACGTGCAGGATTGTAGGTTAATTGGCTTGGTAAATGTAAAGATTGTCCCTGGTGGGTTTAGGACAGCGTTAATGTGCGGGGATCGCTGGTCGGCGCTGAACCAGCTGGGCCGAAGGGCCTGTTTCCGCGCTGTATCTCTAAACTAAACTAAACTAAACTAAAAGACACGGTGGCGCAGTGGGAGAGTTGCTGCCTCACGGCGCCAGAGACCCGGGATCAATCCCGTCTACGGGTGCTGTCTGTAAGGAGTTTGTAACTGTGTGGGTTTTCTCCGGGAGCTCCGGTCTCATCCCACACTCCAAAAGGTGGACAGGATTGTAAATTTGTAAATTGCCCCCAGTGTGTGTGTGTGTAGAATAGTGTTAATGCGCGGGGATCGCTGGTCTGCGCGTGCTCGGTGGGCCGAAGGGCCTGTTTCCCGCGCTGTATCTCCAAAGTAAACAAAGGTAAGATAGAATATTGAAGAGTACAGCACAGGAACAGGCCCTTCAGCCCACCATGTCTGTGCCGAACATGATGCCAAGTTGAGTAATCTCCTCCACATGATCCACAATCCTCCATTCACTCTATATCTTCTTGGTTTGTTTATAATGGATACTTTCAAGAGAGAGCTAGATAGGGCTCTTAAAGATAGCAGAGTCAGGGGATATGGGGAGAAGGCAGGAACGGGGTACTGATTGTGGATGATCAGCCATGATCACAGTGAATGGCGGTGCTGGCTCGAAGGGCCGAATGGCCTACTCCTACACATGTTCTATGTTTCTATGTAGGCTAATTGGCTCGGTATAATTGCAAACTGTCCCTAGCGGGTGTAGGGTAATGTTAGTGTCCGGGGATCGCTGGTCAGCACGGACTGGGTGGGCCGAAGGGCCTGTTTCCACCCTGTATCTCTAAATTAAACTAAACTAACCTAACCTCGTAGAGCTATTCAGTCAGTCTCATACTCTTTATAATTTGGCCGGTTTTCATCATCTTCCTTCATAAAGACAGACACAAAATATTTGTTTAATATCTCTGCCACTTCCACATTCTTCAATAGAACTCATCTCCCTCACTGCATAGAGGACCCATTAGTTGCCAAACACTTTAATAGTTTAGAGATGCAGCGCGGAAACAGGCCCTTCGGCCCACCGGGTCCGCGCCGACCTGCGATCCCCGCTCATTAACACTATCCTACACCCACTAGGGACAATTTTTACCGAGCCAATTAACCTACAAACCTGCACGTCTTTGGAGTGTGGGAGGAAAGCGAAGATCTCAGAGAAAACCCACGCAGGTCACGGGGAGAACGTGCAAACTCCGTACAGACGGCACCCGTAGTCGGGATCGAACCTGGGTCTCTGGTGCTGTGAGGCAGTAACTCTACCTCTGTGCCACCGTGACTGCCACCAACCCATCCCAATTTAATAATGGCAATAGAATCAACATCTTAGAACCAAGATCACAAATAGGTTGGGGAAAGAGAGACACTTTATCACACGATGATTTGGGAGTTTGGATTATCCTGTTAACAGAGTTTTACCAGCTCACTTTAAGTTAATAAACATGGTTGAGTCAATCTTGTTTTTGTTGGGGGGCATTTGCAAAAAACATTCCTAGTCTTTTGGTCAATATTTACCTTACAATAGATTATCTGAGTGGTGCTTCTGGACTTTTGATATCTGTACACAATAACAGAGAATTACTTCAAAAAAACCAATCAATGCGCAGCGTAGAGTAGCAATGTTACAACATTTTGAGATTAAAAAAATCAAGTCCGCAATTTATCCCATCAGATAAAGCATAAAAAGAAGTTTAATTTGACACCTAATCCACTTTCATATCTTCAGTATTAAAAAAAGCTATGGCCATTTTCATACTCGGAAATTAGCATCTTGTTCCCTATCGCTTTTCCTTTGACTTAACACAAAAGCTGTGATCGAGGACAGTCAAAAGCCCATACCTTTCTTAAAAATTAAGAGAACTGAATGAAAATTTCAGTTATTATAGATTGAAGCATTCTGAAACAAATATGAAACATCTTACTTGGATGACCTGAAATTAAAGCATATAATTAGTTAATTACCTAATTGTACCCAATTACAAAATTGACCGTTGTGACGGAAATAGTAATAAACACCCAGACTGCCTTGAAAATTCAAAAATGTGATATTCTCAAGATCAGAACTTTAATATTATTGTATTATATGCTGTAGGTCTGTAACAGATAGGTAAATAAATTACAATTTCTAGCAATAGACCAAGTCTTTATGGAGAAGATCAGTTGCTAGCTGGTACATTGGCACATCATAATCAGTAGCATCATCATACTCCTCAGATTGTAACCAATAAGCAACTCTGTACACCTTGTTTTTCCTCAACTTTTCAATGTTGGCATTGTAAACTACAGGTTTTTGCTCTTCAAACCATGCATGACATACATACCTTTCTGCCCACTACTTTCCCATTAACAATGTCCTGTAGATTCCATTTCTTAAGAAAAGGATATTTAAAAAAAAAAAAACCTGTATCCAAATAACAAACTAATCCCATTCACACGAGAATTCACAATATAACATGATTTTTAAATCTCACTGTCATGAATTCATATGCCAGAAGGAAGGAATTTGATGTTTAATTCCCATAAATTAATCTAGAAACATCCACTCACTATTTGCACTATTCATGGGACTAAAACTGATATTTAGTATAAAAATATTGACTATCGATAGACAATAACACAAAATATAGACGATTTAGATGCTCTTATGACATGATTGTCCAAAAAGAATGGGCATTTAAATCATCTTGCGAGTGGGTTTTTGTGGAACACGATCGATTGGAACGTTGCATTTGCGGTGAATTTGAACCCCATATCCGCAAGAAAAACACTGCCGGTTTTTATGGGGCCCAAATCACATTTTCGCAACGTAAAATTAGATTAAAGCCATCCCAAGAAGCACGTTTATATGTAAAATATACGACTTACCCTTTGTTTTGTCCCGTTGTAGGCGTTGAGCGCGTTAGAAGTCGCTATTTATTTTAATCTAATTATTAAATTGTCTCGCGATTTAAAATTAAAAAAATCGGGAACGGAAGTCGGATCGATTATTCTTCAGCAGCTGGCAGCCCGAGGAAATCCGCCTCCGACAGGCAGTACAAAAATGGATTTTAATCCCTCCCCCCCCCCCCCCCACCCACCCCCCCCCAAAGGCGCCAAAGTTGCGCACACGGCCAGTGGCAGAACTGCAGCGCCGCTGAAGGTAAGTTTTGTAACATCGCTACATAGAGGCACAACTTGTAGAGCTGTTGCCTCAAAGCAGAGACCCCGGGTTCGATCCTGACCTCGGGTGCGGTCTGTGTGGAGTTTGCACGTTCTCCCTGTGACCACGTGGGTTTCCTCCGGGTGCTCTGGTTTCCTCCCACGCTCCGAAGAGGTGTGGGTTTGTCGGTTGATTGGCCCGCTGTAGATTGTCCCTTGTATGGAAAGTGGATGCAGCAGTGGACAGGTTATCAACAGTCGGCACGGACTCGGTGGGCCGAAGGGCCTGTATCTTTCAAACTCAAAACTTCAAAACTCCAAACTAAAATCAGCTGTAAACTATTTTGGAATAACGTTTAGTGCAAGGTAAAGCCAGCAAAGTCTGATCAAGGACAGTCCGAGGGTCACCAATGAGGTAGAGAGTAGAACACCTCCGCTCAGTCCGTCTTAACATACCTGATCTCCCGGTGGCTCAGCACTTCAACTCCCCCTCCCATTCCCAATCTGACCTTTCTGTCCTGGGCCTCCTCCATTGTCAGAGTGAGGCCCAGTGCAAATTGGAGGAACAGCACCTCATATTTCGCTTGGGTAGTTTACACCCCAGCGGTATGAACATTGACTTCTCTAACTTCAGATAGCCCTTGCTTTCCCTCTCTCTCCATCCCCTCCTCTTTCCCAGTTCTCCCACTAGTCTTACTGTCTCCGCCTACATTCTATCTCTGTCCCGCCCCCTTCCCTGACATCAGTCTGAAGAAGGGTCTCGACCCGAAACGTCTCCCATTCCTTCTCTCCAGAGATGCTGCCTCACCCGCTGAGTTACTCCAGCATTTTGTGTCTACCTTCAATTTAAACCGGCATCTGCTGTTCTTTCTTACACAGTTCAGGACTGCTCTCTGCTTGTGGTAGGATGATTCAGTTGCCTAATAACAGCTGGGAAAAAACTGTCCCTGAATCTGGAGGCGTGCGTTGTAAAGGCCTGTCCCACTGTACGAGTTCATTCCAACAGTTCTCCCGAGTTTGCCCTGATTCGAACTCGGAGATTTACGGTAATGGCCGCTCGTAGGTACTCTGGGCTCTCGTGGACATTTTTCAACATGTTGAAAAATATTCATGTGTCTTCCCGTGCTTGCCACGTTTCCCAAGTACCTGCCGTTAGCGTTACGAGCCACTAAGAGACGTCCCGAGCTCCGACGTACCCGCTACGTACATTCTACGTATATACCACGAGTTTGATTTTGTTTTGTAACTCGGGAGAGCTCTTGAATGAACTCGTACAGTGGGACAGGGCTTTTAAGATTCTGTTCTTAAACCTTTTGCTCGATGGGAGAGGGGAGAAGAGGGAGTGGCCAGAGTGCGACAGGTCCTTGATTGTGCTGCTGGCCTTGCCGAGGCAGCGTGAGGTGTGACTGGGGTTCTGCCGAGGGAACTTAATGGACAATTATTTTTTTCCCTTTGACTGCAAGTTGACTCTTCCACTGTGAGAGGCACGAGATTTAGCTGAGGAACAAAGCCAGACCCTGAGCTCGCTGCGTGTTGTGAGGTCGTTGCTGAAACTATGAGGGGCGTGAGGAACGATGATGAACAGAAGTTGGGAGGTCACGTTGCAGTTGATCTGGGCACCATGTTACAGGAAAGATGTTGTCAAGCTGGAACGGGTGCAGAGAAGATTTTACGAGGATGTTGCCGGGACTAGAGGGCCTGAGCTATAGGGAGAGGTTGAGTAAGGCTGGGTCTCTATTCCCTGGAGCGCAGGAGGATGAGGGGTCGTCTTGCAGAGGTGTATACACCATGAGAGGAATAGATCGGGTAGATGCACAGAATCTCTTGCCCGGAATCGAGGACCAGAGGACATTGGTTTAAGTTGAAGGGGGAAAGATTTAATAGGAATCTGAGGGGTAACTTTTTCACACGGAGGGTGGTGGGTGCATGGAACGAGCTGCCAGATGAGGAACTTGGGGCAGGTCCATGGATAGTACAGGTTTGGCGGCAGGTGGGACTAGTGTAGCTGGGACATTGTTGGCCGGTGTGGGCAGGTTGGGCTGAAGGGCCTGTTTCCACGCTGTATCACTCTACGCCCAACGATGGTTGACGGCTCGGAGCGGCTTCAACCTGGTTCTGCCATCGAACACCAAAGATCTTCGGACAAAGCCATATTTTGAAATCCAAGTGGTTCCAATTATAGTAATAGTTTAAGGGTTCAATGGTTCAACGATGTTTTACTTGTCACTTAAGCAACATCGGCCCGCGCGCTCAATGTACGGGAGCAGTTCCCTGCGATCCGTCGTCCCCTCTCCTCTCCTCGCCCGGCCATGTCGGCCTCCTGCAGCCAACTTTGAAGGCGTAGGTTCACCCTCCCTACCGATCTTTGCCCCTCGCGCCCAACGCCTGCAGCGCTCTCCCGATTACGCGGCAAGGTTTGTTTGGAGATTTCCGGGGATGCTGAAGCATGCTGAGGTTTCTTCGACTTAAATATCACTTGCAAAAACAAATACAAAATCTGAAATAGACAATAGACAATAGGTGCAGGAGTAGGCCATTCGGCCCTTTGAGCCTGCACCGCCATTCAATGTGATCATGGCTGATCATCCCCAGTCAGTACCCCGGTCCTGCCTTCTCCACATATCCCCTGACTCTGCTATTTTTAAGAGTCCTATCTAGCTCTCTCTTGAAGGCATCCAGAGAACCTGTCTCCGCAGCCCTCTGAGGCAGAGAATTCCACAGACTCACAACTCTCTGTGAGAAAAAGTGTTTCCTCGTCTCCATTCTAAATGGCTTACTCCTTATTCTTAAACTGTGGCCCCTGGTTCTGGACTCCCCCAACATCGGGAACATGTTTCCTGCCTCTAGCGTGTCCAAGCCCTTAACAATCTTGTATGCTTGAATTGAATTGAATTGAATTGAAGTATAAATGTTATTAGCCAAGTATGTATACATACAAGGAATTTGCCTCGGTGCTTTGCTCGCAAGTAACAACACGATGTACAGTAGACAATTAAAGATAAAACATTATAATTTACTCATGTGAAGAATGAAATACAATACCAGAGCAAAAGGAGGCTACAGATTTTTGGTTATTGAGTAGAGCTACTATTCGTGGGAAAAAAGCTGCTTTCATGTCTGGCTGTGGCAGCTTTGACAGTCCGGAGTCGCCTTCCAGAGGGAAGTGATTCAAAGAGTTTGTGGCCAGGGTGAGTGGGGTCAGAGATGATCTTGCCCGCTCGCTTCCCGGCCCTTGCAGTGTACAGTTCATCAATGGAGGGAAGGTTGCAGCCAATAACCTTCTCGGCTGATCGGACGATGCACTGTAGCCTCCGGATGCAAACCTGAGATTTAAATCCTCGAAACATAACGCCACACAGCACAGAGGGAGACAACTCTGCCCATCACAGATGTACAGGATTCAGCGATAAAGCAGTGAGTGGGACATACTGTATGTATGTAATCACTCTATCAATATATTCATCTGTAATAATATATCCATGAATCCTTTGCATCAGTCTACAGTGTGGAAACAGGCCCTTCGGCCCACCAAGTCCGCGCCGACCAGCGACCCCCCCCCCTCCCCCCCGTACACTAGCACTATCCTACACACACCACGGACAATTTACAACTGACCTGCACGTCTTTGGAGTGTGGGAGGGAACCGGAGCACCCGGAGAAAACCCACGAGGTCACAGGGAGAACGTACAAAATCCATGCAGACAAAAACCACCCGTAGTCAGGATCGAACCCGGGATTCTGGCGCTGTGAGGCAGTAGCTCTGCCGCTGCGCCACCGTGCCGTGTGCCCCAGATCTGATCAAGAGTCTGATAACGTTGGGGAAGTGTCTGGTGGTGCCCACTTTCACGCTTATGTGTCGAGAGAGAGGAGAAGAGAGAGTGAACGGAGTGTGAGCGGTCCTTGATTATGTTGGTTGCTTTCACAAGGCAGTGTGAGGTGTGGATGGAGTAAATGGCAGGGGGAGGCTGGTTTGTGCGATGGACTGGGTTCCATTCATAAGTGAGAGGAATAGAATTAGGCCATTCGGCCCATCAAGTTCACTCCGCCATTCAACATGGCTGATCTATCTCTCCCTCCTAACCCCATTCTCCTGCCTTCTCCCCATAACCCCTGATACACATACTAATCAAGAATCTATCTATCTCTGCCTGCCTTGAAAATACCCACTGACTTGGCCTCCACAGCCTTCTGCGGCAAATAATTCCACAGATTCACCACCCTCTGACAAAAGAAATGTCTCCTCATCTCCTTCCTAAAAGAACGTCCTTTAATCCTGAGGTTATGACCTCTAGTCCTGGACTCAGGACTAAAACCTAGGATCTGGTTCTCGCGACAAAAGCTTTTCAGTTTCAGTTTCAGTTTAGTTTATTGTCACGTGTACCGAGGTACAGTGAAAAGCTTTTTGTTGCGTGCTATCCAGTCAGCAGAAAGACAACACATGATTACATGCCTCACCCGCTGAGTTTCTCCAGCATTTTTGTCTACCCTCTCCCACAGCCCACTGTCGCCGCCTCTTCCTTTCTTCTTCCCGCCCACCCCCCCCCCCCCCCCCCATCCCCACATCAGTCTGAAGAAGGGGCTCGACCCAAAACGTCACCTATTCCTTTGCTCCATAGATGCTGCCTCACCCGCTGAGTTTCTCCAGCATTTTTGTCCACCTTTAATATTTCCAGCATCTGCAGTTCCTTCTTTAACATGATTACAATTGATCCATTTACAGTGCGCAGATACATGATAAGGGGATAACATTCAGCTCAAAGGTAAAGCCAGCACAGTCCTATTCAGTCTGAAGAAGGGATTCGGCCCGAAACATTGCCTATCTCCTTCGCTCCATAGATGCTGCCGCACCCACTGAGTTTCTCCAGCACTTTTGTCTACCTGCAATTTTACCAGCATCTGCTGTTCCTTCTTAAACAAAGTCCGATTCAGGATAGACGGCAAGCCTTTCAGTACGCCTCACTGCACCAAGCAATCAACTAAACTGTATGAGATGCAGGGATGCAGAGATGCCACCTGTCCGCCTGGGGTACTCCGGCATGTTGCACCTTTGCTCGGCGTAAGCAAGCAACTCGTTTGTCAGAGGGTGGTGAATCTGTGGAATTCGTCTGATTCTCGGCCCAAAAACGTCGCCCATTCCTTCTCTCCAGAGATGCTGCCTCGCCCGCTGAGTTACTCCAGCATTTGTGTGTGTAATTCTTGAACTGGGTTAAAGTTATTTCAAGTGTTGCACCTATTTCCTTGCTCATTTAGCAGGAATGCACGACCCAGCTCCTTGCCAGATGGACGTTTCATTACGTAATGTTCTGCTGAAGCAGTCTCTCGCCCATCTCTTTCCGTGTTTAGTTTTTAATAGCACGGTACTTTATTTGCCCCCACGTACCGAGGTGCAGTGAAATTCATTTTTGTACACACTTCAGTACAGGTATCTTAAGCACTTAGCCGGGGTGGGAGATTGCAACCTTCACATGGTCTACCCTGTTTCGACTAATGCAATCAACGCGACATGCGCAAACAAATAGACGCAGTGTTTTGGTGTCTACATCTCTAGTCTGTGTATGCCCAACGCAAGAAGAAGAAGAAGAAGGACTTAAGTTACATCTTAGCTAAGCATCTCAGATCCAGTACAAGTGTACAGCAGCAGCCCACTGAGACAGTGTATAGATCTGCAAGTTTGGAGCCATTTCCAAGTCCCAGCTTTAGTTTAATTTATTAAATGTTAAAGAAGGAACTGCAGATGCTGGAGAATCGAGGGTTACACAAAAGGCTGGAGAAACTCAGCGGGTGCAGCAGCATCTAAGGAGTGAAGGAGATAGGCGACGTTTCGGGTCGAGACCCTTCTTCAGACTGGTCAGGGATCAGGGAAACGAGAGATGTAGACGGTGATGTGGAGAGATAAAGAACAATGAATGAAAGATATGCAAAGAAGTATCGATGATAAAGGGAACAAGCCATTGTAAGCTGTTTGTGGTGTGAAAATGAGAAGCTAGTGCGACTAGGGTGGGGGAGGGAGATAGAGATAGAGGGAATGCCAGGGCCCGAGGGCTGAGGGAGAGGTGGGAAGGGGAGGAGACAGCAAGGGTTAACAGAATTGAGAAAATTCAATGTTCAAGTCCAGAGGATGCAGACTCCCCAAGTTTAATTTAGTTTAATTTAGTTTGGCTTAGAGATACAGCACGGAAACAGGCCCTTTGGCCCACCGGGTCCGCACCGTCCAGCGATCCCCGCACACTAACACTATCCTACACCCACTTGGGACAATTTTACATTTATCCTAAGCCAATTAAGGAGGAAACCGAAGATCTCGGAGAAAACCCGCGCAGGTCACGGGGAGAACAGACAAACTCCGTACAGGCAGCACCCGCAGTCGGGATCGAACCCGGGTCTCCGGCGCTGCATTCGCTGTAAGGCTGCAACTCTACCGCTGCGCCACGTGCAGGGATCGTGACCTGACCACGAAGGTCCGTCGTCCTGGCAGCGTTACAGGGTCGGCCTGACCTAGCCGCGGCTCCACCACTTCCCCCCCCTCTCTACTCTCTCCCCCCTCCTCATCTTCTCCTCTCTCTCCCCCACCACCCACCCACACCACTCCATCACTCTCGATCACTCTGGAAAAAATATAATCACTATATCCAGAAGCACCAAAGTTGTTTTCTTTGGAGCCTCCGTTACTTCTGGTGCAGTGTTGGCCCTGCCTTCCCCTGCGGCCACACACATGGTGATGTTTTGTTCATGGATTCAACGTGGAGAAGCGGAACGCTGGGGCTGACATTCCACACAGCCGGCACTGGTGTGACGGACTTGTTGGCTTTGCGTTCTCACAACCTGGTGGCCTTCCAACACTGAGTCACCCCGCCTGCACTTCACACACGTGAGCATCCCAAAGGCAACAGTGAGACTCAAATCCAGTTGCTTTTAGTTTAGTTTGGTAACGTTTAGTTTAGTTTAGTTTGGTAAAGTTTAGTTTAGTTTAGTTTAGTTAAGTTAAGTTATGTTAAGTTAAGTTAAGTTTTAGTTTTAGTTTTAGTTTTAGTTTAGTAAAGTTTAGTTTAGTTTAATCCAGTTGCTTTTAGTTTAGTTTGGTAAAGTTTAGTTTAGTTTAGTTTAGTTTGGTAAAGTTTAGTTTAGTTTAGTTTAGTTTGGTAAAGTTTAGTTTAGTTAAGTTAAGTTAAGTTAAGTTAAGTTTGGTTTAGTTTAGTTTAGTTAAGTTTAGTTTAGTTTAGTTTAGTTTTAGTTTTAGTTTTAGTTTAGTAAAGTTTAGTTTAGTTTTGTAAAGTTTAGTTTAGTTTAGTTTAGTTTAGTAAAGTTTAGTTTAGTAAAGTTTAGTTTAGGTTAGTTTAGTAAAGTTTAGTTTAGTTTAGTAAAGTTTAGTTTAGTTTAGTTTAGTTTAGTTTTAGTTTTAGTTTTAGTTTAGTTTAGTTTAGTGACACAGTGTGGAAATGGGCCCCTTTGGTCCACCAAGTCCGCACCGACCAGCGATCCCCGCACGCTAACATTATCCTTGGGGTGGGAGATTGTAACCTTCACGCGGTCCACCCTGTGTACAAACAGAACAAGTTGCCTTACAACTTTAGGCTGTGCACGCCATCTGCAAGAAGAAGAAGACGAACACTGTCCTACACATGCTGCACTAGGGACGGTTTTACATTCATACCAAGCCAATTAACCGACAAACCTGTACATCTTTGGAGTGTGGGAAGAAGTCGTAGATTTCGGAGTAAGCACAAGCAGGTCACGGGGAGAACGCACAAATCCCGTAGAGCCAGCACCCGTGGTCCGGTCCGATCTCGGGTCCCTGACTTTGTTGGGCAGTAGCTCTACTGCTGCGCCATCATGCCGCCCTTGCTTTGCTCGCAAAGGAAAAAAGCTCGCTCCAAACTGAAGCAGAGAGTCAAGAGTCACGGTGGCGCAATGGTAGAGTTGCTGCCTTACAGCACCAGAGAGCCGGGTTCAATCCTGACCACGGGTGCAGTCTGTTCGGAGTTTGTATGTTCTCCCCGTGACCTGCGTAGGGTTTTTCTCCGGGATCTCCGGTTTCCTTCCACACGCCAAAGATGCCCAGTTTTGCAGGTTGATTGGCTTGGTATAAATGTAAATCATTCGTGGTGTGTGTCGGAGAGAATTAGTATGCGGGGATCGCTGGTCGGCGCGGACAATGGACCAATGGGTCTGTTTCCACGCTGCATCTCTGAAACCAAAACGATATCTAGTCCCACCTGCCTGCGAACGTTCGGCCCATATCCCTCTAAACCTGTCCTATTCCTGCACCTGTCCAGAGGGGAGGTTAGTGAGGGGAGAGTTCTGTATCATGCGAAGATTGAGGGCGGTGGGCCTGTCGTATGGTTTCCACCAGGCTGTGGTGGTGGGTGCATGGAACGAGCTGCTGAAGGGGGTACAGTGATTGTAGCAGGAACTATTGCAACGTTTGAGAGACATTTAGACAGGTACATGGATCGGACAAGTTTAGAGGGACATGGGCCAAATGCAGGCAAGTGGGGCTAGTGTGGATGGGACATATTGGCCGATGTGGGCGAGTTGGGCCAAAGGGCCTGTTTTCACACAGTATCACTCAATTACTCTATGACTCATATATAAACATATATAAGATTATTAAGGGTTTGGACACGCTAGAGGCAACAAGATGTTCCCGATGTTGGGGGAGTCCAGAACCAGGGGCCACACAGTTTAAGAATTAAGGGTAAGCCATTTAGAACTGAGACGAGGAAACATTTTTTTTCCACAGAGAGTTGTGAGTCTGTGGAATTCTCTGCCTCGGAGGGCGGTGGAGGCCGGTCCTCTGGATACTTTCAAGAGAGAGCTAGACAGGGCTGTTGAAGATAGCGGAGTCAGGGGATATGGGGAGAAGGCAGGAACGGGGTACTGATTGGGGATGATCAGCCGTGATCACAGTGAATGGCGGTGCTGGCTCGAAGGGCCGAATATTGTCTATTGTCTATTGATTCTATGACTCGATCTCCAATATGAAGTGAGGTTCCTGAATTTCAGGAACCACCCACACTGGACCCACTCACTGCAATTGGCTGTAATACTAAAATAAATACAATTTGTTGAGCAAACTTTCATCATACATAATATTTATGTATTCATTTTAATTTTTTTAAACGTTTGCAGCTATAGAATGAGGCATTTATCCCAGGGGTACTATTTACTGTTGGCTGGAGGTAAACCAAAATCTTTTGAGTCAATAACATGACTCCAACTTCTGTGAAGAAATGTTTTACAGTTAAGGTCTTTATAGGTTTTGATTGGAATTTTACTGAATGAGTTCATAACATGATGACAGACCCACTACAACATGTTTTCTTTGACATAGCTACTTCCACTGAAAGCTTGCAGGCATAGCTCAAACAACACTTGGTATTGAGTCTTTAGTAAAGTGACATTGAGAGAGTTAGGTACATGGATAGGTGGGCTTAGTGGGATGTGAGCCAAAAGCAGGCAGGTGGGACTAGTGTAGATGGGTCATATTGGTCGGTATGGGCAAGGTGGGCCGAAGGGCCTGTTTCCACGCTGTATGACTCTATGACTTTAGACGTTATCGATACAGTGCAGAAGCAGGCCCTCTGGCGTGCCGTGTCCGCGCCGACCACCCCATACCCAATAGGTGACGTTTCGGGTCGAGATCCTTCTTCAGAATGAGAGCCAGGGGAAAGGGAAACTAGAGATATAGATGCTCTAGAGAGATATATCGCTCGTTTCCCTCTCCCCTGGCTCTCAGTGTGAATAAGGGGCAGTACACCACCTGGAAGCGAACGGGCAAGATCATCTCTGACCCCTCTCACCCTGACCACAAACTCTTTGAACCACTTCCCTCTGGAAGGCGACTCCGGACTGTCAAAGCCGCCACAGCCAGACATAAAAACAGCTTTTTTCCACGAGTAGTAGCTCTACTCAATAACCAAACGTCTGTAGCCTCCTTTTGCTCTGGTTTTTTATTGAATTCACATGTTTGATCAATGGTGTTTTATTATTAATGTTTAGTGTTTAATGTGTCATTCCTAACTGTCACTGTATGTCATGTTGTCATTAGCGGGCGGAGCACCAAGGCAAATTCTTTGTATGTGAATACTTGGCCAATAAATTTATTCATTCATTCATTCAGTGTGAAGAAGAGTCTCAGCCCGAAACATCAACCATTCCTTCTCTCTAGAGATGCTGCCTGTCCAGCATTTTGTGTCCATCTTCAGTTTAATCCAGCATCTGCAGTTCCTCCCTACACACTAGGGAGAATTTACAATTTTACCGAGCCAATTAACCTGCAAACATTGTACAGATGACCAAAATATTTTTCCTGTTATTAGTGCCAAAGACAAACTGCTGGAGGAAGTGTGTGCAGGGAAAAGCAATGGAACACAAACCTGCATGTCTATGTGACGTGGGAAGAAACCAGAGCACCTGAAGGAAACCCACGCAGTCACAGGGCGAACTCCACACGGACACAGCAACCGAGGTCAGGATCGAACCCGGGAGTCTGGAACTTCAGATGCTGGTTTAATAAACAAAAGGGCACAAATGCTGGAGTAACTCAGCGGGTCAGACAGCATTTCTGGCGAACATGGACAAGTGACACAGAAACATAGAATATAGGTGCAGGATGAGGCTATTTGGCCCTTCGAGCCAGCACCGCCCTTCACTGTGATCGTGGCTGATCATCCACAATCAGGTAACCCGTGCCTGCCTTCTCCCCATATCCCTTGATTCCGCTAGCCCTTAGAGCTCTATCTAAAGGGCCTGTCCCACTCGGACACCAATTGCGAGTCACACAGATGGCGCACGAAAATTTTGTGAATCCTAAAATCCTGGGTCACTGTGCGTCACTGCCTCGTCACCACGCATCATGCGCACGTAATGCACGCCGTGCGCGCGTAATGCACGCATTACGTGCGCGTTGTGACGCATAAATCATGTCGCGCAAATGACACCCAAGTGGGACAGGCCCTTAACTCTCTTTTAAATTAGTCCAGTGAATTGGCCTCCACTGCCTTCTGTGGCAGAGAATTCTACAAATTCACAACAAGTTTCAGATCAGGTCTGAAGAAGGGTCCCAACCCAAAATGTCACCGATCCATGTTCTCCAGATGTTTAAGAAGGAACTGCAGATGCTGGAACAACCGGAGGCAGACAAAAATGCTGGAGAAACTCAGCGGGTGAGGCAGCATCTGTGGAGCAAAGGAATGGGTGACGTTTCGGGTCGAGACCCTTCTTCAGACTGAGGAGGGGATGGGGGGGGTGGGGAGGGAAGAAGCAAGTAAGAGGCGGAGGAACTGTCTTCGGAGAGGAGGAGAACTTATTCAAAGTAGGCATACCCTGAGGAGATATCGCAGTGGAGTAGAGATGCGGCCCTGTCCTCTGAGTTACTCCAGCACTTTGCATCCTTTTGGTCTCGATGGAAAGGTGCAATGAAGCTCCCCGAATATACACGAGGTTCTATTTTCACCTTCTTAACATGGGCGCCAAACCTGTTCTATAAAGGGCCTGTCCTCTTATGCAACCTTGGCTCACAAATTACGCAACCTCGTGGTCGCTTGAGGCGTACAGGCACCGTATGGCCATGCGGGGCTGGTCCCACTTAGAAGCGCAGAGTTGTGCGGGGCTGGTCCCGACATCGCGCGGGGCTCCGAAAATCTGACAGTGTCCGAAATCTTCGCGCGCCAACGGCCTGTCGGCACGCAGGCGCATTGCAGTCGTATGCAGTGATTTGACGGCGTATGCAGCATCTTGACGGCGTACGCCTAGCGCGTAGCGTTGCACGATGACGTCACCGCCCTGCGTGGCATTGTGTGATAACGTCACCGCCCGACGCCGTGCGTGGCCCAAATTCAGTCGGCCCGCGTCCTGCCCAGCTGATTGGTAAGTATGATGCAAATGACGCAAACTTAGCCCGAACTTAGCACAAACTTAGCACGAACTTCGCGAGAACTTCGCTTCCGTTTGGTCGAGCCAAACGCATGCAATCGCATGCAAGTGGGACAGGCCCTTAACAAGCACAGCGGCAGTCTCTTTAAACGGACCTGGCAGGAATGAAATGAAATATAATGTCTGGAATGCGTCCAGAAAATCAGGATGTTTCTGAGACAGTTGAAAGAGCGAGTCCCAGAGCAAATTTCCAGCCTTCTGAAACGAGTCCTTCAAGTAATTTCAAATTAAACCCAAACAAGGATGCCAGATGGAGGGAGAGTTATTAAGAAATGGGATAATGCATTTCTATGCTGAACCCTCCTGGCCACTGTTCGAATACTGGCCTGTCCCAGTGTTACCGGCCCAGGGAATCATTATGTAACAATTGTGTGTTGCGATTGTGTCGCTCAAGATTACATTCAACAAGGTTGGACTATTAATGACAGCAGCCAGAGGCACCGTTACTGCAGATCCAAAGAATTTTATATCATTCCACTTGTTTCAATTCAGTTGTCAGTCAGATAATCCCTTGGGGGAAACAAAGAAAAATAATATATAGAAGTACTTATAGAAATATTATATGCACTTGTTTCTGGACCAGAATAAATGAACAGATGCCTTCAGCTCTTGGCTTTCCATGTGCCTTGTTTACTGACTTAACTTGCGATCACAAATTGCCTTTTGCTTCGTAGAAATTATTTAATATCATGTGAGATGTATCGGGTGACCCCACTGTTAAAGGTTCAGTCGCTACGAGAATACTTCGCCGTTTAATAAGTTAGACTTTGGAGCTTCAGTTCAGTTCAGTTTATTGTCAAAAAGTTTATTGTCAGTCTGAAGGTGGGTCTCAACCCGAAACGTCGCCCATTCCTTCTCTCCAGAGATGCTGCCTCAGCCGCTGAGTTAAGGGCCTGTCCCACTTGGGCGTCATTTGCGCGCCACGCGGATGGCGCGCGAAGATTGTGTATATTCTGAAATCCTGGGGCATCACGTGCACCTCTAGACGCGCGCACCGTGCGTTGTGACGCGTAAATGACGGGCAAATGACACCCAAGTGAGACAGGCCCTTAACTCCAGTATTTTGTGTCAACCTTCAGTTTATTGTCACGTGTACTGAGGTACAGTGAAAAGCTTTTGTTGCGTGCAGTCCAGTCTGCGGAGAGACAGAACATGATTGCAATCGAGCCATTTACAGCGTGTGGATATATGTAAGGGAATAGCGTTTAGTGCAAGGTAAAGTCAGCAAAATCCGATCAAAAATAGTCCAATGATCACAAATGAGGTAGATAGTAGTTCAGCACTGCTCTCTGGTTGTGGTAGGATGATACCATTGCCTGAGTTTACAGATACAACAAGAAACAGGTCCTTCAGCCCACCGAGACGCCCTGTGCAGCAATCATCTTATTCACCAACACGATCCTACACACACAAGGGACAATTATTCTGATTATTCTTAAGAAGTTCTGATGAAGGTTCATAGACCCGAAACGTTGACTTTTTTCCCACAGGTGCTGCCTGAGTTTAAGAATAAGGGGAAATTGAGGGCCACAGTTTAAGAATAAGGGGCAAGCCATTTAGAACGGAAATGAGGAAAAAACCTTTTCACACAGAAGGTTGTGAGTCTGTGGAATTCTCTGCCTCAGAAGACAATGGAGGCCAATTCACTGGATGCTTTCAAGAGAGAGTTAGATAGAGCTCTTAAAGATAGCGGAGGCAGGGGATATGGGGAGAAGGCAGGAACGGGGTACTGATTGGGGATGATCAGCCATGATCACAGTGAATGGCGGTGCTGGCTCAAAGGGCCGAATGGCCTACTCCTGCACCTATTGTCTATTGTCTATTACCAAAGCCAATTAACCTACAAACCTGTACGCCTTTAGAATGTGGGAGGAAACGGAAGCTCCCGGAGAAAACCCATGCGGTCACAGGGAGAAGGTACAGACAGCACCCGCAGTCAGGGTCGAAACAGAACGAAGTGATGAAGAGAGACTCGACAGGTTGGGACTGTTTACCCTGGAGTGAAGGAGGCTTCGAGATGACCTTGTTGGTGTTTACGGAATCATGAATGGCAGGGATAAGGTGAGTGATCACACTCCCTTTCCACATTTAAAGCATGGCTTTAAATTGGGAGGGGGGAAAGATTTAATGGGGATCCGAGGGGGCATGTTTTTCAAACAGGGTGGTGGGAAGACGGAACGAGCTGCCAAAGGAGGTGATGGAGGTGCTTACAACGCAGGGCGGCACGGCGGAGTTGCTGCCTCACAGCGCCAGAGGCCCGGGTTCGATCCTGACTACAGGCGCTGTCTGTGTGGAGTTTGCACGTTCTCCCAGCTGACCACGCGGGTTTTTATCCGGGTGCTCCGGTTTCCTCCCACATCCCAAAGAGGTGCAGGCTAATTGGTTTCTGCGTAGAAAGCGAAACCTGAATAACGTGGAACTAGTGTCAACGTGTGATCGATGGTCGGCGTGGACTGAGTGGGCTGAAGGGCCTGTGTCCGCACTGTAAATTGAAAAATATGAAACTAAACTCACCCAGAGTTGTGAATCTGATGATTTCTCTGCCACAGAAGGCAGCGGAGGCCCATTTGCTGGATGTTTTCAAGAGAGAGTTTGATTTAGCTCTTAGGGTTAAAGGAATCAAGGGATCTCTTGCCCAGAGTAAGTGAATCGAGGACCAGAGGACAGAGGTTTAAGGTGAAGGGGGAAAGATTTAATAGGAATCTGATGGGGTAACATTTTCACACAAAAGGTGTTTGTAACAAGCTGCCAGAGGAGGTAGTTGAGGCTGGGACTATCCCAACCTTTAAGAAACAGTTAGACAGGTACATGGCTAGGACAGGTTTGGAGGGATATGGACCAACTGTGAGACTAGTGTAGATGGGGCATGTGGGCATGTTGGGCCAAAGGGCCTGTTTCCACACTGTGTCAATCTGTGACTCTTCAGATACATGCAGTAGTGAGCATGGCTGGGGACACAGCCTGATATTGAAGAGGGGGATAATGATGAATGGCATTGGAAGAAAGAAATAAAAAATGTGCCGCATATGGAAATTTACTTTGAGAAAAAAGGGAGAAATTCACATCTCACATCTATTGCGAGTGCTTGAGGCCCCCAAGGTCTGGCCAACATCCAAATGTAATATTAGAGGACCTGCAGATTAGAATTACAAATGTTCAATACAAGTCGGTTTTAGAGGATTTCTCAAGGAAAGAATGATTTGACGGTGTGCGATTGTAAACTGTAAATAGCATCTGTTGTCATATTTTTCGAAGCAGCTTAATTCCTCATTTCCAATTTCAAATGAGTTCCAGGAAGGTTAACAGTGTCAGAGGATAAATGGTGGAGTATTACTCTGTAATAATTGCTCACCCACCTGGCGCTGTTAGTTTCCTTTGGCGGTCACGGTGGCGCAGCGGTAGAGCTGCTGCCGTACAGCAAAACGCAGCGCCGGAGACACGTGTTCCATCCCGACCACGGGCGCTGTCTGTACGGAGTTTGTACGTTCTCCCTGTGACCTGCGTGGGTTTTCTCCGAGATCTTCGGTTTCCTCCCACACTCCAAGGACGTACTGGTTTGTAGGTTAAAGGGCCTGTCCTACCAGCATCCGACTCCATGCGGTGAGCGCGACCAAACCGGCAGCGGGGGCCGCGCGGAGGTCGGGTGAGTGGCGCAATACGGCGCAAAGTGAGGCGAACTTGGAGCGAAGTCTTAAAGGTAAGTTCGCCAGGACAGAGAGGGACACACAGAGAGGGTCACGGAGGCACCTACAGAGAGGGTCACGGAGGCACGACGTCGAGGCGGTGTGTAATGCGTCGAGGCGACTGCGAGCCGACAAGCCGCTGCCGCGCGGAACTTTTGAACATGGTCAGTTTTTCGGAGCCCCGCGCGATGTTGCGACGAACTCCGCACAATTCCGCACGGCTCCGGCGATCGAAGTGGGACCGGCCCCGCGACGCCGGACGGCTCAAGCGACCACGTTAGGTCGCGCTCATCGCACGGAGTTGCATGCTGCTGGGACAGGCCCTTAATTGGCTTGTTTAATTGGCTTGATAAAAAAAAATTTTAGATTGTCCAAAGTTGGCGATATGCAGAGTGCTGCCCTGCCGACTACAGAATTCAAAAGGTTCAGAAGGAAGATCCCCATCTATTTAAATATTAAATTGATCCATTATATTGAATCAAGGGGATATGGGGAGAAAGTAGGAACAGGGTTCTGACTCTGGATGATCAGCCATGATCACATTGAATGGCGGTGCTGGCTCAAAGGGCCGACTGGCATACTCCTGCACATATTTTCAATTTTTCTATATTGCAATAGCCTTTAATATGCCGCAGTTAATTCATCGAGTCAGAATCATATATGTGGATGGGGTGAAGGAAAGGGCGTTCACGCCGCGGCCCTGCGTCCACCAATCGTTCCACCGCCAGGCACAAGGAGCGACAAGACCGTTGTGTGCATGACGCCGAGAAGTGTGCTCAGCTCTGGCTGAACAACTTCTAATCTTGTGTGTGCGGACTCGATGAGAAGAAACAGTCACGTCAGTCCAACTTGCCCAGTCCAAGGGCAGCCCAGTGTCGCAGCGGTAGAGTGGCTGCCTTGTGCGCCTGTCCCACTTAACGATTTTACCAGGCACTGTCTGCAGCGTCGCCTGACTGTCACAGTTGCCACACACAACACGCACACACACACACACACGCCACACACACACACACACACGACACGCAACACACACACACACGGTGCACACCACGGACACACACACGCACACACACACACGCACACACGCACACACACATCGCTTCCTTCACCAGCCAGCTCTGCAGGCGGGGGACAGGGCAAGCGGGGGGAGCGCTGTCTGAGTTAAATTCACACGGTGCAAAGCCAAGGTGATACAGACACACACCATCATGAACATGAAGGTTGGCGCTGTAATTAATACGGTAAAAGCACAGTGTACGGGAAGGGTCATGTAAGTCCGTTAAAAGTGGGGGGGAGAGAGGGGGGAGAGGGGGGGAGGGGGGGGAGAACGAGTGGAGACAACTTTTAAGAAGCCAGAAATACACGGCTGTGAAGCTCGGCGGACATTTAACATTACCGGTCGGTTATCCTTGGTTCTGAAAACTACTGCTTACGTTTATTTTTCCCAATGAGCCAATGAACTTCACCAGTCAGCACCGGCTGCAACCTACGAGAACCTCCGAGAACCTTCGACCTGCTGGCGACCCACTACCACTGCACCAACGGCACGAGAGTTCTCGCTACTCTCCATGGCGGCTTCATTCTAGTCGCCGCTAAGTTTTCAACATGTTGAAAAATTCTCGGCGACCATAATGAGGCCGCGACTAGTTCCCAGAATGTGGGATCTCCTCGCGACCACGAAGGCGACTCCCGGCAACCACCCGCGAACATGTGGCGATCGTGTGGTGACCACAAAGTCTCCTGCAGACGCCTAAAAAGTCTCCTAAGTGGGACAGGCCCATTACAGCGCCGGAGACACGGGTTTGATGCTGTCTAAGGGTGCTGTCTGTACGGAGTTTGTACCTTCTCCCCGTGACCACGTGGGTTTTCTCCGGGATCTCTGGTTTCCTCATATACTCCAAAGTCGTGCAGGTTTGTCGGTTCATTGGCTTGGTATAACTGTAAATTGTCCGCAGGATAGTGTTAGAATACAGGGATCGCTAGTCGGCGCAGACTCGGTGGGTATTTCACACCGTGACTAAACTAAACTTGCCCGCACCGGCCAAAATGTTCCGTCGACGCTAGTCTCACCTACCTGGCAACATCCTCGTAAATCTCCTTTGTACTCTTTCCAATTTGACTACCTCTTACATATAACATGGTGCCCTTATTTTGGAAGAGCAGACTAACACTCACACAGTCATAGAGTCACAGAGGCCCTTCAGCCCAACTTGCCCATGCCGGCCAACATGTCCCCTCTCCCATCGGCCAAAGGGTACGGAAGTGTGAAAGCGCACACCTCCAGATTCAGGGACAGTTTCTTCCCAGCTGTTATCAGGCATCTGAACCGTCCTACTGAAATTAGAAAGCATCCCGAACTACTATCTACCTCATTGGTGACCCTCGGACTATCTTTGATCGGACTTTACTGGCTTTACCTTGCACTAAACATTATTCCCTTATCGTGTATCTGTACACAGTGAATGGCTCGATTGTATTCATGTATTGTCTTTCCGCTGACTGGTTAGCACGTAACAAAAAGCTTTACAATAAACTAAACTAAACCAAACTGCACTCGTCGCTCATGCCTGCGTTTGCGCCTATCGTTCCAAACCTGTCCTATCCATGCAACTGTCTAAATGTTTCTTAAATGTTGCAATATACCTGCTTCAACTACCTTCTCCAGCAGCTCGTTCCATATACTCACCACCCTCTGTGTAAAAATGTTACCCCTCAAGTTCCTATTAAATCTTTTCCCCAATCACCATAATCCAATGTCCTCTGGTTCTCGATTCCCCTACTCCGGGCAAGAGACTCTACCCGATCTATTCCTCTCATGGTTTTGTACGCTTCTATAAGATCACCCCCCATCCTCCTGCGCTCCCAGGAGTGGACTCTTAGCCGGCTCAACCTCTCCCTGTAGCTCAGGCCCTCGAGTCTGGGCAACATCCTTGCAAATCTTCTCTGCACCCTTTCCAGCTCGACAACACCTTTCCTGAAACCCAGTGTCCAAAACTGAACACAATACACTAAATGTTTAAAAGGAACTGCAGATGCTGGAAAATCGAAGGTAGCATCTAGGGGTGAGGCAGCAATCTAGGTTTAACATGCGCTAAGCAAATTGAAGATTATGAAATTGGAGTTTTAACTAGGACACCTGGAGTCGAGGCAGCATCGAAGACCCTTCTTACAGACTGATGACAGGGGAGGGGGCGGGACAGAGATAGAATGTAGTCGGAGACAGTAAGACTAGTGGGAGAACTGGGAAGAGGGAGGGGATAGAGAGATAAAGCAAAGGCTATCTGAAGTTAGAGGAGTCAATGTTCATACCGCTGGGGTGTAAACTACCCAAACTAAATATGAGGCACTGTTCTTCCAATTTGCCCTGGGCCTCACTCTGACAATGGAGGAGGCTCAGGACACAAAAGGTCAGATTGGGAATGGTGAGGGGAGGTCTTGGAAGATCTGTTCCTTGAAAGCGTCATCACACGTAGATTGGGTGGTCGGAATCAGGTAGGTTATGTTGCAATTTGTCGTTGCTGAGGGCACATTTAGACTGAGCGGAGGTGATCAGCGAAACGATCGCCGAGCCGGCGCTTGGTCTCGCCGATGTAGAGAAGTTGAGACCTGGAACAGCGGAAACGGTCAGTGAGGTTGGAGGAGGTGCAAGTGGACCTCTGCCTCGCCTGGAAAGACTGTTGGGACCCTTGGATGGAGTCAAGGGAGGAGGTAAAGGGACAGGTTATAAGTTTTATACTCGCTCAAAGTGGACTATAAGTCTATCCAAATTCCCATTCTTGGTTTTCTCCGGGTGCTCCGGTTTCCTCCCACAGTCCAAAGACGTACAGTGTTGTAGGTTAATTGGCTTCGGTGAAATTGTAAAATTGTCCCTAGAGTGTAGGATAGTCCCAGTGTACCGGGAGATCACAGGTCGGCATAGACTCAGTGGGCCGAAGGGCCTGCGTCCGTGATGCGCCTCTAAAGTCAGTGAAAAATATCAAGACTTTAGACATGAGAAACAAAATTGCTTTCCTCCCCGGCAAATCAAACAAACAGATTAATTTACCATCTCTTTTACCAAATGCCCACCCTGACAAATGCTCCAGTGTTCCCCTTCTTCGAGGACGCACATGAGATCCCTTTCAGGTTAGCATGTTGCTGTTACTGATAGCATTGAACCAAGTGCAATGTAGAAACGTGGGGAAGAGGCCCTCAGGCCACAACTGACACTCCACGAGACAATGTTTGCCCTGTAAACCAACTCCAGCCACCTGCCTTAGTTCAATATCCTTTTATACCCTTGGCAAGCAAAGATTTAAGCTGGCAAGTGAGGTTTTGTTGTTGTAAAGAGTCCCACATATCATGTTAACATATGATGAGCGTTCGTCGACACTGGGCCTGCACTCGCTGGAGTTTGGAAGAAGGAGGGGGGGATCTCAATTAAACTTACCGAGTAGTGAAAAGCCTCAATAGAGTGTATGTGGAGAGGATGTTTCCACTAGTGGGAGCGTCTTGGACAGAGGTCATAGCTTCAGAATAAATGTACGCAGCTTTAGAAAGGAGATGAGGAGGAATTATTCAGTCAGAGGGTGGTGAATCTATGGAATTCATTGCGACAGACGGCTGCGGAGGCCAAGTCAGTGGATATTTTTAATGTGGAGATTGACAGACTCTTGATTTGTGCGGGTGTCAGGGGTTATGGGGGGAAGGCAGGAGAACGGGGATTGGGAGGGAAAGATAGATCAGCCATGATTGAATGGTGGAGTAGACAATGGGCCGAATGGCCTACTACTGCTTGTAAAACTTATGAATATCAGTATAAGAATGTAAGAAAGAAGATAAACAGTTTCGTTTAGGTTAGTTTAGTTTAGTTTGCTTCTCCGTGGATTGTCACCTTGTCGTGGTGGAGAAGCTTGTGTGGACCTGAGACCCTGAGAGCGATGCCGTCTGGAGCTGTGCTCCTGGTAGGGCCACCCATGGCGGTAAGGTCGAGGGGGAGGTCTCTGACAAAGAGCAATCCAACCCAGACCTCAACGGTGGAACAGGCGGAGGACGATGGCTGACCTTAGTGGAGCGTCACAACGGCTGGGAAGGCGGATGAAGGCTGCAGCAGGAAAGGGTCTCCGGTCGTCTTGGACTCCATGACACTGGATCCCGACCCAGATCTGTCAAGGATCGTGGGGTGGCTGTCTGTGCACCAGTCTCCCCACGTTAAACAAAGTCACGCACAGGCGTCCTCCAACCCTGGAGACACCCATGGTCAGCCACGACCGAAGGGGGCCTAAGAAAGAAGTTTAGTTTATTGTCACGTGTGCCGAGGTACAGTGAAAAGCTTTGTTGTGCACGAACCAGTCAGCGGAAAGAATGCACACGATTACAATCGAGCCATCCAGTTTACAGACACACGATTAAGGGAATAACATTTAGTGCAACATCAAGTTGTAAGGACATTGAGGAGGCGGCCGATTCGGAGGTCCAAGCCGCGGAGGTTGTTGTCCCCGTTGGAGTTCCATCCCGGCGAGCGGGCCTGAATATCGGGCCACCCGTAGCGGCGACTGCGGAGGGCTCGGGAGGCCCCGACCACGGGTGAACATTAAGAACAACAGAGGAAGAGACTGAACTTTGGTGCCTTCCCTCACAGCGGGAAACTGATTCTGCTGTGGGGGGATGTTTTATGTTGGACTCTATCGTGTGTTGTGTTCTTTATTTCATTATATGGCTCTATGGTGATCACACATTTCACTGTACCAACCGGCACATGTGACAAATAAATGTATCTTGTATCTTGTAAGTTCGGTGTAGTCCGATTAAAGATTGTTTGGGGATCTCCATTGAGATAGATTGAAGCATCTGGTAAAAATGCTCCCAAAGCTTGCTCCACCATTTATGTTCCTGTTGTTCTGATCTTGGACTGACCTCCACTTCCCTCCCAGCTCCCCCGCATCCAGTCAGAGGGCGGTGAATCTGTGGAATTCTTTGCCACAGACGGCTGTGGAGGCCAAGTCAGTGGATATTTTTTAAGGCAGAGATAGACAGATTCTTGATTAGTGCAGGTGTCAGGGGCTATGGGGAGACGGCGGGTGAATGGGGTTAGGAGGGAGAGGTAGATCAGCTAGGATTGAAAGCCCACGGAGTAGACTTGATGGGCCGAATGGACTAATTCTACTCCCAGAAGTTATGATCTAGTGGAAGTCCACAAATCTATCTCACCCCTCAATGCTTTCAGAGCTAGATAGGGCTCTTAAAAATAGCAGATATGGGGAGAAGGCAGGAACGGGGTACTGATTGGGGATGATCAGCCATGATCACATTGAATGACGGTGCTGGCTCGAAGGACCAAATGGTCTACTCCTGCACCTATTGTCTATTATCACCGCATCTTCCACAGATTCTTGGAGATTACATATACTCGCTACTCTCTGCGAGGAGACATTCTTCACCCTATCTTACTCTTGAATGGTGATCCCAGATCCACTCAGTATTATTCCTGGCAAATAGCTGCGGAATATTGTCAACAGTGACAGAGTGGCACAGCAGTAGTTGCTGGCTCACCGCACCAGAGGCCTAGGTTCGATCCTGACTCCGGGTGCTGTCTGCACGGAGTTCGTACGTCCTCCCTTGTGATGAAGGGCCTGTCTCCGCGCAGTATCTCAAGAGAATCTCAAGAGAGTCAAGAGTCACGAGCGTTTTGTTGTCACCTGTACGAAAACAGAACAATGGCGTTCTTACTTGCAGCAGCGCAACCGATTTGTAAATTCTGTGGGGCGGCACGGTGGCGCAGCGGTAGAGTTACTGCCTCACAGCGCCAGAGACCCGGGTTCCATCCTGACCACGGGCGCTGTCTGTACAGCGTTTATACGTTCCGCGTGGGTTTTCTCCGGGTGCGCCAGTTTCCTCCCACACTTGAAAGACGAACAGGTTTGCGGGTTAACTCAGCGGGGTGAGGCAGCATCTCTGGAGAGAAGGGAATGGGTGACATTTCGGGTCGACACCCTTCTTCAGACTACCTCAACAAACAATGGACAATAGGTGCGAGATTAGGCCATTCGGCCCTTCAAGCCAGCAGCGCCATTCAATGTGACATGGCTGATATAACCATATAACATATAACCATATAACAATTACAGCATGGAAACAGGCCCTCTCGGCCCTTCCAGTCCGTGCCGACCATTTGTTTTCCCCTAGTCCCATCTACCTGCTCAATCTACATCTACCTGATCATCCCCAATCAGTACCCCATCCCTGCCTTCTCCCCATATCCCCTGACTCCGCTATCTTAAAGAGCCCTATCTAGCTCTCTCTTGAAAGTATCCGGAGAACCGGCCTCCACCGCCCTCTGAGGCAGAGAATTCCACAGACTCACAACTCTCTGTATGATAAAGACCCAAAACGTTGCCCATTCCTTCTCTCCAGAGATGCTGCCTCACCCGCTGAGTTACTCCAGCATTTTGTGTCTACCTTAGAGTTTGCCAGCATCTGCAGTTCTTTCTTGCTAGGTTTGTAGATTAATTGGCTTCGGTAAATTGTAAAATGCCCCTCGTGTGTCGAAGAAAGCACCTTCAGAACAGAGCCAACAACAGCCTAATAGCCCTGTCCCACGGTACGAGTTCATTCCAAGAGCTCTCCCGAGTTTAAAAAAAAATCAAACTTGTGGTAAGCACGGAGAATGAACGTAGCGGGTACGTCGGAGCTCGGGGACGTCTCTTAGCGCTAACGGCAGGTACTCGGGAAGACTCGCTAACGGCAGGTAAGCACGGGAAGACATGAAGATTTTTCAACGTGATGAAAAATGTCCACGAGAGCCCCGAGTACCGACGAGCGGCCATTACCGTAAATCTCCGAGTAGGAATCAGGGCAAACTCGGGAGAGCTCTTGGAATGAACTCGTACCGTGCGACAGGGGTTTTAGAAAGCAGTGCACTATCTCATTCCCGGGGGATCATTAAAGATTGGGAATGACTCCGGACTTTGCCAGCAATAACCACATCTTATAAATAAGTTAAATATCCACTCCCTTCCATCTTGAATTCATTTATCTGTTTACCTTACTCTTTTATTTCTAATGTCTTAACCAGATCAGGAATTTCACTCTAATTGCTCGGGTTTTACAGTAATCCTGACTACCAAGTGCTTATGCGATTGCTTTTGCTAGTCCGTATAAATTACACCCACAGATATTCCCCAGGTCTACTTTAGTTACTTTCCTCATAAAGAAATTCAATTAATTTTGTTACGCCCGGCCCGTCCTGCTCTAATCCATGCGTTCAAGAAGGAACTGCAGATGCTGGAAAATGGAAGGGAGACAAAAGTGCTGGAGAAACTCAGCGGCAGCATCTATGGAGCGAAGGAAATAGGCAACGTTTCGGGCCGAAACCCTGAAGGAAATAGGCAAACATTGCCTATTTCCTTCGCTCCATAGATGCTGCTGCACCCGCTGAGATTCTCCAGCACTTTTGTCCAACTGCTCTAATCCATGTTCGCTCCTCGCATCATCTCAAATTTCCTTTGAAAGTGCTCGCTCACCCTGTCCTTAATTTTGGATTCCGATAAACCCCCCCCCCCCAAGCAACAGGCCCGTAAAACTCCTCTCACCTTTTTTCTCCCGCCTCTCGCAAATAACTAAGTCTCTTTCGCAATTATCTAATCAGAAGGAGCGATTCCCAGACTGACAGCGTTTTTAGGAAGATTGCGGTGAAACTATCCGCAATTTCCACAGTTGCTTCCTGTTCAGGGTCACGGGGATTTGTTGGTCTTTGGTGCCATTATTTCTTTAAACCGTCCTGTCACCCCGCATTCCTTTTCGCGCGCTCCGCTCCCCGCGGGTCATTACAGATTTCCTCTGTATGTTCAGGTATATTATTCTCTTCCCCTCTCGTGAAAAAAAAAACTGGCACAAAGTAATTACTCAATGTCCGCGATTTCCTTATTTTCATTTCCAATACTATTCCCATCTGGTTTTTTAAAGGCTCTGTATTATGCCTTTATTAATATCATGGTCAACTTTGACATCCCTTGCAAACTTCTGCTCCATATGCTGATTCGGCAACCAGGCACCTCACAGATCTGTTAGACTCATAGAGTCTGAGTCATACAGTGTAGAAACAGGCCCTTCAGCCCACATCGACCACAGCGAATGGAATGTTGGCATTCATAGCAAAAGGATTTGAGTACAAGAGCAGGGAGGCTCTACTGCAGTTGTACAGGGTCTTGGTGAGGCCACACCTGGAGTATTGCGTACAGTTTTGGTCTCCTAATCTGAGGAAAGACATTCTTGCCATAGAGGGAGTACAGAGATGGTTCACCAGACTGATTCCTGGGATGGCACGACTTACATATGAAGAAAGACTGGATAGACTTGGCTTGTACTCGCTGGAATTTAGAAGATTGAGGGGTGATCTCATAGAGACTTACAAAATTCTTAAGGGGTTGGACAGGCTAGATGCAGGAAGATTGTTCCCGATGTTGGGGAAGTCCAGGACAAGGGGTCACAGCTTAAGGATAAGGGGGAAATCCTTTAAGACCGAGATGAGAAATAAGATTGGTGAATCTGTGGAATTCTCTGCCACAGAAGGTAGTTGAGGCCAGTTCGTTGGCCATATTTAAGAGGGAGTTAGATGTGGCCCTTGTGGCTGAAGGGATCAGAGGGTATGGAAAGGCAGGTACGGGATACTGAGTTGGATGATCAGACATGATCATATTGAATGGCGGTGCAGGCTTGAAGGGCCGAATGGCCTGCTCCTGCACCTATTTTCTATGTTTCTATGTTTCTATGTAAACTAGACCCATATGCCTGCATGTGGTCCATATCCCTTTAAACCAGTCCTATCCATGTACCTCTTAATTGCCTTTAAAACATTGCCATCGTCCCTGCCTCAACTACCTCCTCCTGTAGCTCGTTCCATACGCACACCACCCTTTGCGTTAAAAAGTTACCCTTCCGGTTCCTATACAATCTTTCCCACTTCACCTTAAACCTGTGCCCTCCGGTTCTTCCACTCTATGCGTTCATCTGATCTAATCCTTTCATGATTTTATACATCTCGATAACATCCCCTCATCCTATTCTGTTCATTAAGCCTGATTCATAGACAATAGACAACAGACAATAGGTGCAGGAGTAGGCCATTCGGCCCCAATCACATTGAATGGCGGTGCTGGCTCGAAGGGCCGAATGGCCTATTCCTGTACCTATTGTCTATTATCTATTGTCTATTGTTTATTGAGCCAGTAACACCATTCACTGTGGTCACGGCTGATCACACACAATCAGTACCCCGTTCCTGCCTTCTCCCCATATCCCCTGACTCCGCTATCTTTAAGAGCTCCATCTATCTCTCTCTTGAAAGCATCCAGAGAACCGGCCTCCACCGCCCTCTGAGGCAGAGAATTCCACAGACTCACAACTCTCTGTGAGAAAAAGTGTTTCCTCATCTCCCTTCTAAATGGCTTACCCCTTATTCTTAAACTGTGACCCCTGGTTCCGGACTCCCCCAACATCGGGAACATGTTTCCTGCCTCTAGCGTGTCCAAACCCTTAATAATTTTATATGTTTCAATAAGATTCCCTCTCATCCTTCTAAACTCCAGAGTGTACAAGCCCAACCGCTCCATTCTCTCAGCATATGACAGTCCCGCCATCCCGGGAATTAACCTTGTGAACCTACGCTGCACTCCCTCAATAGCAAGAAGCGTAGTGAAGGTTGGGATCAACGATCAATGATTAAGATCAATGATTAATGGTCAATGGTTTCTGCTCTGTCCCCAACCACAATCAGTCTGGAGAAGTATCCGGACCTGAAGTGTCACCTATCCATGTTCTCCAACAATGCTGCCTGACCTGCTGAGTTGTATAGTATTGATTATTATACAACTTAGTTAGATGTGGCCCTTGTGGCTAAAGGGATCAGGGGGTATGGAGAGAAGGCAGGTACAGGATACAGAGTTGGATGATCAGCCATGATCCTATTGAATGGCGGTGCAGGCTCAAAAGACCGAATGGCCTACTCCTGCACCTATTTTCTATGTTTCTATGTTTCTATGATTAGTTCGGGTGTCAGGGGACATGGAAAGAAGGCAGGAGAATGGGATTGAGAGGGAAAGATAGATCAGGCATGATTGAATGGTGGAGTGGATTTGATGGGCTGAATGGCCTAATTCTGCTCCTATCACTTATGAATGTATGAGTTACTCCAGCACGCTGTGTCCAACTTTAAACCGGAAGTGGTTTGTGTCATGGGTTATTGGATCATTAACCAATTGCAGTTTCCTGGCATCTTAAATCATTAGGTCAGAAATTTCTCCCACCCAGGAACTCAGGTGAGCTGTCAGCAGTGGTGGACATACCAAGATAGGCCAACAATGAGCACACATATTTATCAGGATGCATCCCAGCTTGGTTTGGGGACTACAAGACTCCATCCAAGACTACAAGACATTGCAACAAATTGTGGACGCAGCCCAGACCGTCTCACCGACCAACCTCCCTTCCGTTGACTCCATTTACACCTCGCGCTGCCTCGGCAAGGCCAGCAGCATCATCAAGGACGAGTTGTGCCCTGGCCACTCCCTCTCCTCCCCTCTCCCATCGGAGCAAAAACCTTGCACAAAGCGTTACTTCCCTATCGTGTATCTGTACACCGTGAACGGCTGGATTGCAATCATGTATTGTCATTCCGCTGACTGGTTAGCACGCAACAAAAACGAGGGTTTTCTCCGAGATCTTCGGTTTCCTCCCACACTCCAAAGACGTGCAGGTTTGTAGGTTAATTGACTTGGGGTGTGTATGTAAAATTGTCCCCAGTGTATGTAGGATAGTGTTAATCGACAATAGACAATAGACAATAGACAATAGGTGCAGGAGTAGGCCAGTCGACCCTTCGAGCCAGCACCGCCATTCAATGTGATCATGGCTGATCATCCACAATCAGTACCCCGTTCCTGCCTTCTCCCCATATCCCCTGACTACGCTATTTTTAATAGCCGTATTTAGCTCTCTCTTGAAAGCAACCAGAGAATAGACAATAGACAATAGGTGCAGGAGTAGGCCATTCGGCCCTTCAAGCCAGCACCGCCATTCAATATGATCATGGCTGAACATCCCCAATCAGCACCCAATCAGTAATGTGCGGGGATCGCTGGTCGGCGCGGACTCGGTGGGCCGAAGGGCCTGTTTCCGCACTGTACCGCTAAAACTAAACAAATAGCTAAAGCACAAATTGCTCATAGCAGACGGCAAGACCAGTTCCTCACCATTCCACAAACCAATAGGACGATGAACGTTAAAAGCTCCAGGTCGTCGCTGGAAGAACACCAGTGGCGCACGGTGGGGGATCTCCATTGCCAGGGGTACCTCTATTAATAGACGTAAACGATCCCATTCCACGATTCAAAGGAGCAAAGCTGACATTCTTGAATCCGGACCAACTTCGATGCTTTGATCAACTTCAAAGAGACCACGTGGCCCATTGCCCCATCGCTCCAACCGTGAACTCGCGGCGTGGAGCTGAGTTGTTGCTCTTGTTTACATAACAACACTTTGAGATGGGGTCGTGATTCACGCACACGCTGTCAGGCGAGGGCCAACCAACCCCTCTGACTAACAGCCGAGAGTTATTATTGCCTGCCTGCCTGCCTGCCTGCCTGCAAGAACAAGGGCAGAAATTCCTTTTTAGCTTTTGTTGATTTTGGCCAACGCGGTGTGGCATTCGTCGGATTCCTTCAGATGCACGCAAAGTTAATCAAGCGCCATAGCGATTAATCTGAGCGAGGCCTTTGTTGTCTTTTAATGATAGGGTTAGGCCAAACTAAATTCGGGAAGGGCTAATAGGGGGCGGGCACGTTGGCACGGCGGTAGAGTTGCTGCCTGGCAGCGCTTGCAGCGCCAGAGACCCGGGTTCGATCCCGACCACGGCTGCCGTCTGTACGGAGTTCGTACGTTCTTCCCGTGACCTGCGTGGGCTTTCTCCAAGATCTTCAGTTTCCTCCCACACTCCAAAGAACTACGGGTTTGTAGGTTAATTGGCCTGGTATAAATGTAAAACGTATTTGTCCCTAGGATGTGTAGGATAGTGTTAATGTGCGGGGATCGCTGGTCGGCGCGGACTCGATGGGCTGAAGGGCCTGTTTCCGCGCTGTATCTCTAGACTAAAGTAAAACTAATATATGTGTTTCCTCGTTCATATAAATTCCTAAAATATAAAAATCCATGAACCACTTCACATGAAAATAAAGAGTTGAAACCTATTAACATAAGTTTCCAATTTTCCACATGTTAATTATTTTTAAGGTGCAGATTAGACAATAGAAAATGGACAAGGAGGAGGAGGCCATTCAGCCCTTTGAGCCAGCACCGCCATTCAATGTGATCATGGCTGATCATCCACAATCAGTACCCCGTTCCTGCCTTCTCCCCATATCCCCTGACTCCGCTATCTTTAAGAGCCCTATCTAGCTCTCTCTTGAAAGATTGGCAGATACATGATTAGTGCGGGTGTCAGAGGTTATGGGGAGAAGGCAGGAGAATGGGGTTGAGAGGGAAAGATAGATCAGCCACGATTGAATGGGAGAGTAGACTCAGTGGGCCGAGTGGCCTACTCATGCTCCTATGACATTAGTGTCAAATTAGTGAATTAGTGTCAAAGTCAGAATGCGTTCCCCTGTCCTGTATGTCCCACCAGTGGGAGAGTCTAGGACTAGAGGTCACAGCCTCCGAATTAAAGGACGATCCTTTCGGAAGGAGATGAGGAGGAATTTCTTTAGTCAGCCGGTGGTGAATCCGTGGGATTCTTTGCCACAGAAGGCTGTGGAGGCCAAGTCAATGGAGGCATAGATAGATTCTTGATTAGCAAAAAAAAAGTCCTTTAATTCTGAGGCTATGACCTCTTGTCCTAGACTCTCCCACTAGTGGAAGCATCCTCTCTACATACACTATCCATGCCGAGGTACAGTGAAAAGCTTTTGTTGTTCGCTACCCAGTCAGCGCGAAGGCAATACATGATTGCAATCGAGCCACTTACAGTGTATACTGTAGATACATGATAAGGGAATAAGGTTTAGTGCAAGGTAAAGGCAGCAAAGTCCACTCAAGTTAGTCTGAGGGAGACCAAGGAGAGAGATACTAGTTCAGGACTGCTCTCTAGCTGTTGTAGGATGATTCCGTACCAGGCCTTTCTCTATTCTGTATGTTTCGATGACGTCACCTCTCATTCTTCTAAACCCCAGCGAGTGCAGGCCCAGTGCCGACAAGCGCTCATCACAGGATGATCCACTCATCCCTGGCATCATTTTCGTAAACCTCCTCTGGACCCTCTCCAGAGCCAGCACGTCCTTCCTCAGATATGGGGCCCCAAATCTCTCCCAATATTCCAAACGCGGCCTGACCAGCGCTGCAAGTCTTCCGCACCTCCAGACAGCGGCCACCAGTCAGCCCAGCTGCCAGGCTGCGGGCTGTTCACCTCTGCAGGCTTAAAGCGTTGAGGATAATGGGCCTGTCCCACTTAGGCGACGTTTTGGGCAACTGCAGGAGGCTTTTGCAGTCGCCACATGTTCGCAGGTGGTTGCCGGGGAGTCGCCTTCACGGTCTCGAGGAGTTCCCACATTTTGGGAACTAGTCGCGGCCTCAATATGGTCGTCGTGAATTTTTCAACGTGTTGAAAAATTAGCGGCGAGTAGAATGAGCTGGCCATGAAGATTAGCGAGAATTCTCCTGCCATAGGTGGGTCGCCAGGAGGTCCTCGTGGGTTGCCAGGAGGTCCTCGTGGGTTGCCAGGAGGTCCTCGTGGGTTGCCGGAGGTTCTCGTAGGTTGGAGCCAGTGCTGACCGGTGAATTTCATTGGCTCATTGGGAAAAAAAACGTAAGCAGTAGTTGTCAGAACCAAGGAACCGACCGGTAATGTTAAATGTCCGCCGAGCTTCACAGCCGTGTATCTCTGGCTTCTTAAAAGTTGTCTCTACTCCTTCTCCCCCCTCTACCCCCTCTCCCCCCTCTCCCCCTCTCCCCTCCCTCCTTCTTTTAAGATGACTTACCGTACACTGTGCTTTAGCCGACTTAATTACAAAAATTAATTCTTTTAGATGACTTAAACCTTCCTGTTCATCGCGGTGTGTGTCTGTATCACCTTGGCTTTGCACTGTGGAATTTTTTCGACAGCGCTCCCCCGCTTGCCCTGGCCCCCGCCTGTGTGTGTGTGTGTGTGTGTGTGTGTGTGTGTGTGCGTGCGTGCGTGCGTGCGTGCGTGCGTGTGTGCGTGCGTGTGTGCGTGCGTGCGTGCGTGCGTGCGTGTGTGTGTGTGTGTGTGTGTGTGCGCGCGCTCTCTCTTTGGTGTTCCACTCTGACAGTCACCGTTCCAGTTCCCGGTGTATCAGGCGACTGCGGGCAGCTTGACAGTCGCCACCAGTCGGCTGAAAAATCGCCCAAGTGGGACAGCCCCATTAGACATTTCATTTCTGCTGTTTGGATATTTGCACCAAGGTATTTCAGGGAAATGTCCGTGGGTATGAGATCAAGAATTCACTCACTGTGAATAAATACCAACCAAGAAGCCAAAACAGTCCGCTGCCTATTTTATACTTTGTAAACACATAATTCCCGACTTTGTTTTGGAATGGGAAAACATTGATTTATTTAACTCATTAAGTACCACACCGCTTTTTGACAGAGCAATCCAGAGATAGTTTCCATGTTCATCTCCAAATCTTTTAAGTTTTTAATTTGAGTTTAAAATATAGAGCGCGGAAACAGGCCCTTCGGCCCATCGAGTCCACACCGACCAACAATCACCCCCCCCCCCCCCCCCCCCCACTCTTGTGCTATCCCAGATTCTAGGGACAATTTACCTGCAATCTCACACGTCTTGTAATAATGCGTTGTCTTTCCGCTGACTGGTTAGCCCGCAACGAAAGCTTTTCACTGTACCTCGGTGCACGTGACAATAAAATGAACTGATTCCTGGTAACTGGTCTTTGGGATGTGGGAGTATACCGGAGCAGCCGGAGAAAACCCACACGGCCACGGGGAGAACGTGCAAACTCACCACAGGCAGCACCTGTAGTCAGGATTGAACCGGGCTCTCTGGCGCTGTGGGGCGGCAACTCTACCGCTGCGCCACCGTCACACCCCATGTGATTTTTAAAGAACTATCATCTCAAACGTTAAGCTCTTACCTGAGGGTTAGAGTCATAGAGTCACAGAGCGATACAGTGCGGAAACAGGCTCTTTGGCCCAACTTGCCCACACCGGCCAACATGTCCCAGCTAAGCGAGTCCCACCTGCCTGCGCTTGGTCCTTAAGGGCCTGTCCCAGCAGCATGCAACTCCATGCGATGAGCGCGACCTAACGTGGTCGCTTGAGCCGTCCGGCATCGCGGGGCCGGTCCCACTTCGATCGCCGGAGCCGTGTGGAATTGTGCGGAGTTCGTCCCGACATCGCGCGGGGCTCCGAAAAACTGACCATGTTCAAAAATTCCGCGCGGCAACGGCTTGTCGGCTCGCAGTCGCCGCGACACATTACACACCGCCTCGACGTCGTGCCTCCGTGACCCTCTCTGTAGGTGCCTCTGTGCCCTTCTCTGTGTGCCTCTGTGCCCCTCTCTGTGTGTCCCTCTCTGTCCTGGCGAACTTACCTTTCAGACTTCGCTCCAAGTTCGCCTCACTTCCCGCCGCGTTGCGCCACTCACCCGACCTCCACGCGGCCCCCGCTGCCGGTTTGCTGTTGGGAACGGCCCTGTACAGGGATAACCCGACCCCTGCGCGGCCCCCGCTGCCGGTTTGGTCGCGCTCACCGCATGGAGTCGGATGCTGGTAGGACCGGCCCTTTATCCCCCCAAACCTGCGCAGCTTCAGTTCACACTTGGAAAATTAGCTAGACATCATTGTTAGGTTTGAGCCATGGAAGAATTTACCCACCCCACTTCCTCACCAGCTAATTTAAAATAAACAGATTAGTGCAGTGGGGATAGGAAATTGATGCCAGCCTACCCAGGGGCTGCTACTGACAGGAAGAATTTCAACACTTCAGTCTCTGGCTGTGTTTTCCCACATTGGAAAGAGATTTGTATTTTCTCTCCCACGGTCCATAAATCAGTATTTCTACCCAAGTATTTTTTAATCAAATGTGGAAGGTAGGCAAGTGACAATAGGCAATAGACAATAGGTGCAGGAGTAGGCCATTCGGCCCATCAAGCTAGCACCGCCATTCAATGTGATCATGGCTGATCATCCACAATCAGTACCCCGTTCCTGCCTCCTCCCCATATCCCCTGACTCCGCTATCTTTAAGCCCTATCTAGCTCTCGCTTGAAAGTATCCCGAGGACCAGTCCCCGCTGCCCTCTGAGGCAGAGAATTCCACAGACTCACAACTCTCTGTGTGAAAAAGTGTTTCCTCGTCTCCGTTCTAAATGACTTACCCCTTAACCTTAAACTGTGGTCTTTGGTTCCGGACTCTCCCAATATTGGGAACATGTTTCCCACCTCTAGCATGTCCAAACCCTTAATAATCTTATATGTTTCAATAAGGTCCTCTCATCCTTCTAAACAAGTATACAAGCCCAGCCGCTCCATTCTCTCAGCATACGACAGTCTCAGCATATGACGCTGTTCTGACTGCTTTTGAAATTGTAATCTTGCAATGTGATCGTTCACTCACATAGAAACATGGGGAATAGGTGCAGGAGTAGGACATTCGGCCCTTCGAGCCAGCACCGCCATTCAATGTAATCATGGCTGATCATCGACAATCAGTACCCCGTTCCTGCTTTCTTCCCATATCCCTTGATTCTGTTAGCCCGAAGAGCTATATCTATCTCTTGAAAGCATCCAGTGAATTGGCCTCCACTGTGTCGGAGAATTCCACAGATTCACAACTCTCTTGGTGAAGTATGACTGTGACTGTGGTGTATCTATAGTCTCAGTGGTAGAGTTGCTGCCCTCTGAGCTACATCCAACTCTGCCTTGAAATGCTTCAGTTAACTTCAGGACCTTCAGGTGATTCACCGAAGTTAGTCACAAAACCCCGCCTTGCAGCTGAAACCCTCTAATCCAAGCATCATTCTGGTAAACCTAAGATAGACACAAAATGTTGGAGTAACCCAGCGGGTCGGGTATCATCTCTGGAGAAAAGGAATAGGTGACGTTTTGGGTCGAGACCCTTCTTCAGACTGAGCATCAGGAAAGGGAAACTAGGGATATAGACGGTGATGTAGAGATATATATCTCTCGTTTCCCACTCCCCTGACTCTCAGTGTGGATGAAGGTCTCGACCCACAACGTCACCCGTTCCTTCTCTCCAGAGATGCTGCCTGTCCCGCTGAGTTACTCCAGCATTTTGTGTCTATCTTTCGGTTTAAACCGGCATCTGCAGTTCTTTCCTACACACTAGAGACAATTTACAATCATTAATAATAATAATAATAATAATAATAATAATAATAATAATAATAATAATAATAATAATAAATACTTTATTGATCTCCCTCAGAGAAATTCAGATGTCCAGAAGCCCCCAGCCAACAAACCCACACATTCAAAACGAACGCAGACAGAAATTACATAAAATATAATGTGTACACTACCTGAGAGCAATAAATACTTAAAAAGACCAATAATTAATAATTCAAAATTAAAAAATGCAAAAATGCATCCCCCCACAGCCTAGTGGACCGAATTATAAAATCTAATGGCTGCAGGGGTGAAGGACCTCCTGAACCGCTCCGTTCTACAGGGGAGGTAGAGGAGCCGGTTGTTGTTCTGGGTGCTCTTTTGACTCTCCAGAATTACATGGAGGGATGCCCGGGATTACCAAAGCCAATTAACCTACAAACCAGAGGGGTAGACACAAAATGCTGGAGTAACTCAACGGGACAGGCAGCATCTCTGGAGAGAAGGAATGGGTGACGTTTCGGGTCGAGACCCTTCTTCAGACCTGCACACCAGTACATCTTTGGAGTGTGTAGTTTGTAAGTGCAGGTGTTCTGGAACTGACTATGAAGACCCTGTTGTCCTGGGAGCTTTGTGGGATCGGCCTGGCCGAGAGTTGCCTTGATGTCCTCCACCGCTGTTCCACCTCATGGAGCGGCGCTCGGTCTGATCGAGGGACCTTCCTTCTGCAGATCCACATAACACATCCTTTCCAGGGCTCCCGGATGAGCCTCCTCACCCATCTAAAGACCCAATGGAATGACTCACCGGGAGCACAATCAGATCTGACTTCGAGAGGTCACCTGTAACAATGCTGGTAATGCATCAGGATCGGCACAGGCACTGTGGGCCGAAGGGACTGAGTGGTTGTGGAGAGGATGTTTCCGCTAGTGGGAAAGTCTAGGACCAGAGGTCATAGCCTCAGAATTAAAGGACGTTCCTTTAGGAAGGAGATGAGGAGGATTTATTTAGTTGGAGGGTGGTCAATCTGTGGAATTCATTGCTACAGATGGCTGTGGAGGCCAAGTCAGTGGATATTTTTAAGGCAGAGATAGATAAGAGACTTGCTTAGTACGGGAGTCAGGGGTTACGGGGAGAAGGCAGGAGAATGGGGTTAGGAGGGAGAGATAGATCCAGCCGCGATTGAATGGCGAGGTAGCCTTGATGGGCCAAATGGGCCTAATTCTGTTCCTAGAACCTATGAACTTATGATCTATGTGCTGTGATGGTCAGAGGAGGAGTGTACAGTGGAGTGGGAGAGCTTTGGAGGGCAGGAGGGTTGCACAGGTTAACTGAAGGCATGGCCACCATTTGGAGGATCCAAGAGGCATGAATTACAGGATCACAACAATTTTCATATAGAATATATATATATTAAATATATATTTTCATATTTCAAATCTTCAACCTGTGCACAAAATCTTACAAAATATTTATATATATTAATACACAATATATAATACCAATATATATATTATAATATATTACATAACATATTATAATATTATAATATATCATAATATATTATAATATTGGTATTATATATTATACATTATAATATTGGTATTATATATTGTATATTAATATATATATAAATCATACAATCACACACATATACATATATATATATAAATAATATATATTTTTATTTGGTACCTTATTTAAATACATTAAAATCTTATTACTGTATATGCTATCTATTTATTATTAAAATCTCATCTTGTTTGTTTCGATGTCTGTCTGTGTGTCTGTGCGGGCTGTGCCAAAACGGTACACGATAGCATTACAATTCTTGGCCCGCGTTATTCATCATTGTCCTGGTGCGTGGTGTATCGTTCAGATTGATGGTATATTTTACAAGTTATTCACATTTTAAACTTTACAAAATCCAGTCACTTGAACTTGCAGTGGCAGTTAACAGCTATGACGTCACAATGGGATCTCATGTACATAAACTGCCCGTCAGCAGTGTTCCACCCCACAATGACATCACAATGGGATCTCATTTACGTAAAGTTAAAAAAACAGCAGCTTTCACCTCACAATGACGTCAAGTGGGGTAGGGAGGGGAGAGGGGTTATGGAGGGAGGGAGTGACTGAGGGTAGGGGAAAGGAGAAACATAGAAACATAGACAATAGGTGCAGGAGTAGACCATTCGGCCCTTCGAGCCTGTACCGCCGTTCAATGTGATCCTGGCTGATCATCCAACTCAGTATCCTGTACCTGCCTTCTATCCATACCCCCTGATCCCTTTAGCTACAACGACCGCATCTAACTCCCTCTTAAACATAGCCAACGAACTGGCCTCAACTACCTTCTGTGGCAGAGAATTCCACAGATTCACCACTCTCTGTGTGAAAAATGTTTTTCTCATCTCGGTCCTAAAAGATTTCCCCCTTATCCTTAAACTGTGACCCCTTGTCCTGGACTTCCCCAACATCGGGAACAATCTTCCTGCATCTAGCCTGTCCAACCCCTTAAGAATTTTGTAAGTTTCTATAAGATCCAAGAGAGGGAGAGAGAGGTGAGGGAGTGAGTGAGGGAGGGGAGGGGGAGAGGGAGAGGGGAAAGAAAAGGGAGGGCGAAAAGGAGGGGGAGGGAGTGCTGGGGCATGAGGGGAAATGAGCCACACCTGCGCAGTAGGGGGCTATGGGCGAGTGCTGGAATATTACGTTGGGGGAATGGAGCCCACCGGGTCCCCATTGGTCTAGTACTACTATAAATCAAGGGATGTGGGGAGAAAGCAGGAACGGGTGCAAGAGGGCATGACATGAGAATTAAGGGACAGAAGTTTAGGGGTAACGTGAGGGGGAACTTCTTTACTCAGAGGGTGGTGGCTGTGTGGAATGAGCTTCCAGCAGAAGTGGTGGAGGCAGGATCGATTTTAACATTTAAAAGTAAAGTGGATAGGTATATGGACGTGAAGGGAATGGAGGGGTATGGTCTGAGTGCAGGTAGATGGGACTAGGGGAAAACAAATGGTCGGCACGGACTGGAAGGGCCGAGAGGGCCTGTCTCCGTGCTGTCATTGTTATATGGTTATATGGTTATATGGGTACTGATTTTGGATGATCAGCCATGATCATATTGAATAACGGTGCAGGCTCGAAGGGCTGAATGGCCTACTCCTGCACCTATTGTCCAAGGAAGTAAGTAAGTAAGTAAGTAAGTTTATTGGCCAAGTCGCCAGAGGAAATCAGAGCAGCCGTAGGAAACCCACACGAACACGCGGTCATGGGGAGAATGTGCAGACCCCACACAGACAACACCCAAGGTCAGAATCGAACCCAAGTCTCTAGCAATGTGAGGCAGCTACTCTGCCAGCTGCACCACAGCTCTCTTGTTAAGTTTACATTGCCTGGCACAATGTCAGCTCCAATTGTGACACTCTGTTGCAACGGAGGATATGGAAGCAAGTTTGCAGTTTGTGTCAGTGATTTCAGCAGAGAGCAGCGAGATAAATTAAACTTTCTTCTCCTTAAGCCGTAGGCCCCCTAGTCCCGGTTAAGATTAACCTGCTCAGCAAAGAGCCAATATTAAATCAAGCTGCCCCTGTGTCTGCGTGTAGGAATTCTCCGCATTAATCCATTCAGCCATTGATCTGTGAAGCTGTGAATAAGCAATGCCTTTACAATGTTTAAGTCCCTCATAGAAATGTTTATTCTGTGGAGAAAGCCTTGCGGAAATTAGCTTTCTGGAAGTCAATGAGGTGAATTGATTAGAAAACGTTCATCGAGTGTTAAGGAAGAAACAAGCTGCCTTTAGTTGAGTTTAGATTAGTTTAGAGATACAGCGCAGTAAACAGGCCCTTCGGCCCACACAGACCAGCGATCCCCACACACTAACATTAACCTACACTCACACACACACACTAGGGACACCTTACAATTTACATTTATACCAAGCCAATCAACCTATAAATCTAATGGGCCTGTCCCACTTACGCGATTTTTTGCGGCGACTGCCGGCATCCGTCATAGGTCGTTGCAGGCCGCCGAAAATTTTCAACATGTTGAAAATCCAGTGGCGACCAGAACAAAGGTATGACTACTGCACACGACCATACAGGCGTCATTCACCCCACGACATGTCGCCAGGGCGTCGCCTGTATGATCGTGAGTCGTCTCCTCAGTCGCCCGAAGAGTCGTAGCGTCTTTCTGGTCGCCGCTGGATTTTCAACGTGTTGAAAATTGTCGCCGACCTGCAACGACGGGCGCCGGCAGTCGCCGAAAAAGTCGCGTAAGTGGGACAGGCCCGTAAGGTAGAAACAAACTGCAGGAGTAACTCAGCGGGACAGGCAGCATTTCTGGAGAGAAGGAATGGTTTTGGGTTGTGACCTTTCTTCATGTATTGCCTGAAGAATGGTTTCAACCCGAAACGTCATCCTTACCTTTTCTCCAGAGATGCTGCCTGTCCCCCTGAGTTACTCCAGCATTTTGTGTCTTCCTTCGGTTTAAACCAGCACCTGCAGTTCTTTCTTACGCAATTATCATCATGTGTTGGATCTGGAGGCTGCAGGGGTGAAACGTTCCATCTGGGTTGGGGGAGGGGGGGGGTGTGCAGAACTACGGGACACAGAGGAGAAAGGTCCGAAGTAGGGTCTCGACCCAAAACATCACCCATCCCTTCTCTCCAGAGTCGCTGCCTGTCCCGCTGAGTTACTCCAGCATTTTGTGTCGATCTTCGGACATTGAGAAGACGTGGGTGAGAGACGTCTCAGGTCGCTGAAAAACGGGCAACTGGAACAGCAACTGGAACGGCGCCTGTCAGAGTGGAACACGCACGCACAAACATGCGCACACGCACATCGCTTCCTTAACCAGCCAGTTATGCAAGCGGGGGACAGGGCAAGCGGGGGAGCGCAGTCTGAGTGACATACACACGGTGCAAAGCCAATATGATACGGACGCACACCACGATGTACAGGAAGGTATGGCGCTGTAATTAAGACGGTGAAAGCACAGTGTACGGGAAGGGTCACGTAAGTCCGTTAAAAGAGGGGGGGAGAAGGGGGAGAAGGGGGGAGAAGGAGTGGAGACAACTTTCAAGAAGCCAGAGATACACGGCTGCGAAGCTCGGCGGACATTAACATTACCGGTCCGTTATCCTTGGTTCTGAAAACTATTGTTTACTTTTTTTTTTCCCCCAATTACCGGCTACAACCTACGACAACCAATGACAACCTTCGACCTCCTGGCAACCCACTACCACTGCACCTGCGGCACGAGAATTCTCGCTACTCTCCGTGGCGGCTTCATTCTGGTCGCCGCTAATTTTACAGATTACCTAATAATATTGGCGCGGCGGTAGAGTTGCTGCCTCATAGCGCCAGTGGCCCAGGTTCAATCCCGACTACGGGTGCTTGTCTGTGCGGAGTTTGTACCTTCTCCCCGTGACCTGCGTGGGTTTTCCCCGTAAATATCCGGTTTCCTCCCACATTCCAAAGACGTACAGGTTTGTAGGTCAATTGGCTTGGTATAAGTGTATAATTGTCAGTAGGGTGTTCAGCATAGTGTTAATGTGTGGGGATCGCTGGTCGGCACGGAGTCGGTAAGCCAAAAGGCCTGTTTTCGCGCTGTATCTCTAAAACAAAAACTCCGAACATGAGGTGTTTCTTATGTATGTATTCATGTTTTTGTGAACTCTTTAATCAGATTATCTAATATTATCTAATATCGTTAACCAAAAGGCTTTTCACTGTACCTCGGTACACATGACAATGCACGAAAAGTGGGGGCGCTGCGAGACGGCTGCCCTGCCAGCAGCGTGTTCGTCATTTGTACTTTTTTTGTTTTGTTAGTGTGTCCAAATGTGTGCTTTAATGTCTCTCGGTGTGTCTTGTGCGGGGGGTGATGAGGAGGGGTAAGGGGGAAAACGCTTTGGGTCGCCTCCTCCACAGAGATGCAACTTTTTCCATGTCGCCTCCCGCGCGCCTTCACACCATGGATTGGTGCGGCCTTTCCCAGAGTCAGGCCCAGAGTTCCAACAGCGGGCGCAATGTGGACTTTTCATTGCAGAGCCAGTGAGCCCCTACCGGGGTCGCCAGAAGGGAGTGCTCCGATCGCTGGCCCGCTGACTGTTGCAGCCTGATGCCGCGGTCTGCGGAGCTTCTAGCTGCGGGCGCGGCATCCGCAGCCTGGGACCCCTCGCTAGGGACCCGTCGCTGTAGAAGAGCTCCGACCGCCGGCCCGCGGCCGATAACATCATGAAGCCGCGGTCTGCGGAGCTTCTAGCCACGGGCGCGATGTGGACTGGCACATTCAATTTCACAGCATTTCAAGCAGAGTGCAGGCCAGTAATTCAATTTCACAGCATTTCAAGCAGAGTACAGGCCAGCACATTCAATTTTGCAGCATTTCAAGCAGAGTGCAGGCCATCAGATTGCCAAACAACTCATTGCATTGTCATTAAGGGCTAACAAATAATTTATTGCAAGTACATTGCAGACTCACAGTTGTGGACTCTCCCTCGCAATCTTCCAGAGTGACTGACTCACCTCCAGGCATCCAGGGTTTTATAGTCCTGCTATATTTTAAACACTCATAACTTTTTTATTTTTCATCTATCGGAAAATTTATCAGGGCTGCCTCAGCGGAGGAGGACGGTGAGTAGGATGGCCAAAAATCATAGCAATTTATGGTATCAATATACAGCGCAGAGAGGAAGTGGTCAAAATGAGACTTTTAGTTATATAGATATATAGATACTAGACTAAGTGGGTCCCGTTTGCGTCCCAGTCACCATGGGGGGTGGGGGGGGAGTGGGGTGGGAGAGGAAGTGTGTATGTTGGCTGAAGGGGTTTACGAGGGGAGGAAGGAGGAGGGATGTGGGGGGTAGGAAAGGGGGGGTGTGGGGAGTGAGGGAGGATGTGGGAGGGGGTGGTTTGGGGGAGATGCGGTATCTTGGGGGATGGTTCCCCTCACTACCCGAGCCAATGAGGGGAACCATAGGGGAAGGGGTTGGGGGGTGCGATAGGGACTCACAGCGGGCTCTGGTCGCTTCGCTGGCTGCTTTGCTGGTGGTTCTCCTCCGCCGGGAATCTCCGTTTTCCTTTTGGCGACATCGGCGCCATCTCCGACACGGCGCTGGCTGTGTTGGGTCAGGCAGGGTCGTGCCGGCTCATCCAGAGCCTCCCAGAGCCTCCCAGAGAGCTCGGGGTGTGTGTGGGCAGGGGGGGAGTATGAAAGGGAGCCAGCGAGGGGGACCAGAGGGGAAGGGGGTGTGGGTGCGATGGAGACTCACAGCGGGCGCACGGCTTGAGGACTCAGCCCCGCCTCCGGAGGTTTTATTCTCCAGCGGATGCCGGTACGGAAGTTACCTTCATAGTGACTGACAGGCGAGAAGACCAAGCGGAGGAGAACGGTGTGTAAGATGTCGAGTAATCCTAGCGATATAGGATAGCGTTTTTGCGCAAATGTAAATACAATGCAAACCGAAAGTGGTCAAGATGAGAGTTTTAGTAATATTATACATAGAAGATAGAAGATAGATAGATAAAAGATAGATATATATAAGGTAGGCACAAAATGCAAGAGTAACTCAGCAGGACAGGCAGCACCTCTGGAGAGAAGAAATGTGCGACGTTTCGGGTCGAGACCCTTCCTCAGACTCATGTCAGGGGGGTGGGCGGGACAGAAATAGAATGTAGTTGGAGACAGTGAGACTGATGGGAGAACTAGGAATGGGGAGGGGATGGAGAGAGTGGGAAAGCAACGTCTACTTGAAGTTAGAGAAGTCAATGTTCATAGGTCCGCTGGAGTGCAATTCCGCTGTTCCCAATCCTTGGCTCGAAATATGACGTGCTGATCCTCTAACAATTTGCGCAGTTTGTGTTCGTTCTGCAGACTCTTAAGTCTCTTGATTCTTTGTAAAATGCCTGCTGATGTAATACTGCCTTGAGCGGGGTCCAAGATTAGACGTTTCACAAATCAGAACATTTCTTGCTTGTGGCCTGAAACCAGCTGCTGCAATAGGAATAGGCGGAGTAGGGCCCGTCGAGCACCGCCATTCACTGGATCATGGGGTTTCCTGGACTCTGCTATTTTAAAAGCTCTATCTCTCTTGAAAGCATCCAGAGAAACTACCTCCTATTCCACAGATACCCTCTGGATAAAAATGTTTTTCCTAAATGGTTTATATTCTTTAGGCTCCACAACATCGGGAACATGTTTCCTGCCTCTAGCGAGTTCATTAATAATTGCTTGGCATTGTCTAATTAGGGACAAGTTTACAAATGAAGAAGGGTCTCGATTCGACTCGAAACATGGCCGATTCCTTCTGTCCTGAGATGCTGCCTGTCTGGCTGAGTTACTCCAGCACTTTGAGCCTAATCTCCGGTGTGAAACGGCATCTGCAGTTCCTTCATGCAGGTGGTGCGATCCGCAGTGCACTTCACACACTGCAGCAGCCGGGGGTCATGTTAGACTGGAAGGACCTTCTCACACACCTTAACCAATATTATTCTGGGCCTTCGTCCATCCCGCTTTACTGCCACTCTGGGAATCGCACATCTCTCCCTGCCGAAGAATTGAAAGCCTACATTCAGCGTGTAGATCAGGCGTTGAAGTTTGTCATGACAAGGGGTGTGTTGTCTGTTCCTGCCCTTGAGGGCAGGATTGCTGTGGGGTGAAGTAATCGTGTGACCTCTCCCTCCCTCTCCCCCACTCTCCTCCCCCTCCCCCTCCCCCACCCCCATCTCCCGACACCTCACGGGTTCACCCTCTGTCCAAATATTTCCGTTGGGCCGCTTTTCACGAAGAGGAAGAGTTTATTTTTTGCGAAGTTTTTTGCAAATTTAATAGAGTTAGATAGAGCTCTAGGGGCTAGTGGTGTCAAGGGATATGGGGTGAAGGCAGGCACGGGTTATTGATAGGGGATGATCAGCCATGATCACAGTGAATGGCGGTGCTGGCTCGAAGGGCCGAATGGCCTCCTCCTGCACCTATTTTCTATGTCTATGTCTATGTCTAAGTCAATTCAGAAAGCAAACTCGATGCTGGCATTTATTTCAAGAGGGCTTGTGTACAAAAACAGGGATGCAACGCTGAGGCTCTCTGCAAGGCGCTGGTCAGGCCGCATTTGGAATATTGTGTGCAGTTTTGGGCCCCATATCTGAGGAAGGATGCGCTGGCTCTGGAGAGGGTCCAGGGGAGGTTTACAAGAATGATCCCAGGAATAAGTAGGTTTTGGGCAGCACGGTGGCACAGCGCAGAGTTGCTGCCTTACAGCGAATGCTGTATCGCTGGTCGGCACAGGCCCGGTGGGCCAAAGCGCCCGTTTCCATGCTGTATCTCTAAACTAAACTAAACTAAACTCAACTCAACATATGATGAGCGTTGGACGGCACTGGGCCTGCACTCGCTGGAGTTTAGAAGAATGAGGGGGGACCTCATTGAAACGTACAGAATAGTGAAAGGCTTGGATAGAGTGGGTGTGGAGAGGATGTTTTCACTAGTGGGTGAGTGTAGGGCTAGAGAACACAGCCTCAAAATTAAAGGACGTTCTTTTTGGAAGGAGATGAGGAGACATTTATTTAGTCAGAGGGTGGTGAATCTGTGGAATTCTTTGCCACAGACGGCTGTGGAGGCCAAGTCAGTGGATATTTTGAAGGCAGAGATAGATAGATTCTTGATTAGTGCGGGTGTCAGGGGTTATGGGGAGAAGGCAGGAGAATGGGGTTAGGAGGGAGAGATAGACAGATCAGCCATGATTGAATGGCGGAGTAGACTTGATGGGACGAATGGTCTAATTCTTCTCCGATCACTTATGACCTTATGACCTTATGACACTTTCAGATTTATTTTTTAATATTACTCACTTAAACTGTGCACATTCCACAATGGGAGCGAAATTGAGGCATTTTCAGTTCAGTTTAGTTTATTGTCACGTGTACTGAGGTACAGTGAAAAGCTTTTGTTGCGTTCCAACCAGTTGGCAGAAAGACAATACACGATTCCACTCGAGCCATTGACAGTGTACAGATACATGATGGGTAAATAACGTTTAGTGCAAGGTAAAGCCAGCAAAGTCCGATCAAGGATAGTCCGAGGGTCACCAAAGAGGTAGATAGTAGTTCAGCACTGCTCTCTGGCTGTGGTAGGATGGTTCAGTTGCCTGATAACAGCCGGGAAGAAACTGCCCCTGAATCTGGAGGTGTGCGTTTTCATCTCCATCAGGCAGTGTCTCCAACTCCAGGTCAGGTACTAAGCACGGCACCAGAGACCTGGTTTCGATCCTGACTACGGGTGCTGTCTGTATGGCATTTGTACGTTCTCCCTGTGACCACGTGGGTTTTCTCAGGGTGCTCCGGTTTCCCCCCACATCCTAAAGTCGTGCAGGTTTGTAGGTTATTTGGTTCTGTAAGTTTTCCCTAGTGTGTCGGATAAAACGAATGTATGGGTGATCGATGGTCGGCACTAACTCAGTGGGCCGAAGGGCCTGTTTCCACATCGTGTCTCTAAACCCCCCCCCCCCCCCCGCAAGAAACAATATATATATATGGCTTCATGGTGGACCTATCCTCGATGCTTAACTCAGTGAATGGTCACACAGGCAAGGGTTAAGGAGAGAAGGCAGGGCAATGGGGTTCCGAGGGAAAGATAGATCAGCCAGGATTGAATGGCAGTGTTGCCTCGATGGGACGAATGGCCTACCTCTGCTCTGATGACTTACGAATTGATGAACCTATGAAACCGGCCAACAGACAGTTCCTGGTGAGATTGCTGTGATACACTTTCCACCGATGAGGCCGGGCAAAAAGCAATTTGGGTTTCAGTCCTGCAACGCTTAATTTTAAATCGTTATCTTTGAATCCCACTGAATCCTCAAGGGTCTGTCCCAATTGGCGATTTTTTCGGCAACTGCCGGCATCATAGACTGGCGTATCAGGTCACTGAAAAATTTGCGGCGTGACGTGGCGTGACGACGTACGACGCGCGCTGCATTTTCAAGTGTCGCAACACTTTTTTTGTCGCCGCTGGATTTTGAAATGTTCAAAATCTTTTGGCGCCACTGATCTGATGCCGGCAGTCGCCAAAAAAATAAGTCGGGGGCTCTCACTCTGAGCCCAGTTGTGATCTGCAAAGATGGCTTCTCGCATTGCTCTATTAGTGGCAGCTACGCGTCAAAATGCCTCACATCCCGCAACCCTCTCCGTGACAAGACAGTTTCCAGAGCGATATCAGCGGTGTCGATCATGACCTGTATGGAGTTTGTACGTTCCCCCCGTGACCGCCTGGGTTATCTCCAAGATCTACGGTTTCCTCGCACAACTCAAAAGACATTCTAATGTGTAGATAGGGATAGTGTCATGGACACATGGGCCGAAGGGCGTGTTTCCACACTGTATTTCTAAGCTAAAGTCTTCATCTCCAGGGAGCTATTCCCTATGGGAGGACGCCTGCGCGTGACTTTGTTTAACGTGGGGAGACTGGTGCACAGGCCACCCCACGGTGCGATCATCCGCCTTCCCAGCCGTGGTGACGCTCCACTAAGGTCATTCCACCGTTGAGGTCTTGGTTGGATCGCTCTTTGTCAGAGACCTCCCCCTCGACCTTACCGCCATGGGTGCCCTACCAGGAGCGTAGCTCCAGACGGCATCGGGAGGTCGCAATCCACGGAGAAGCCGAAACATAGAAACATAGAAACTTAGAAAATCATTCGGCCCTTCGAGCCAGCACTGGTGATCAGGGCTGATCGTCCCCAATCGATAATGACTCCTAGAGCTCTATCTAAACTCTCTCTAAATCCATCAAGTGACTTGGCCTCCACTGCCCTCTGTGGCAGGGAATTCCATAAATTCACAACTCTCGTGAAAAAGTTTTTTCTCACCTCAGTCTTAAATGACCTCCCCTTTATTCTAGGACTGTGGCCCTGGTTCTGGATGTGAGCGCTGGTCGGCGCGGACTCGATGAACCTGTGGTCCGTGCTGCGTCTCTAAACTCCTAGACATCCTTTGTTATCCAATTTTTCCTGTGATTGCCCTTGAGACCCTGCACTCTATTGTAATGGCAAGTAAGGAACTATCACTGATCCAGCGATAGAGTCGCTGCCTCACAGCGCTTACAACGCCAGAGACGATACGGGTGCTGACTGTGCAGTTTGCACCCGTGACCTGCATGCGTTTGCTCCGAGACACACTCCAAAGACGTGCAGGATCAAAACAATGATTCAATGATTAAAAGATAGGTAATACAATACAAATAAATGTTCATAATAAATATTATATGCTACAATCCTTATTGAGGTAGCCCAGCGTCCCGGAACTCCCCCAGGGTACAGGATCGCTGGCCAGCTTGGCCAGGCCCAGGAGCAGCAACCCAACCTGGACATCTTCAGCCCTACCATCTCCCCTACGCACAGGGTGTCCAAAGATGAGCATGGTGGGTGAAAAATGCAGCCAGAAGGCAAGGAGCAGCCCCTTTAAGTATTCAAACTTACGCCTCACGCACTCCATGTACACGTGGTACACGGACCCTTCCAGCCCGCAAAAGTGGCAGGCGGCAAAGACATGCAGGTTTGCTGATTTGCTTGGTGTATGTGTAAAAATTGTCCCTAATGGGTGTAGGTCAGTGCAGACTCGGTGGGCCGAAGGGGCCTGTTACCACACCGTATAGCTCGAAACCAAACTCAACTAACTAAAGGAAAGTATTTGTTGTAAACGTTGTCCATCGCTTTCCAGTCTGAGTACTGAAGCGCATGGTGACAACCTTAACTTTAACAGCAAACCCCTCCAGTTTTCAAGTCTTTTAGCTTTCATTTCCTTCATTGGGACTGCATTGGCTTGGAGCACAATTTTCGACATAGCTTGGGTAGTTGGTATCAGCTTTCACAGTTGAGGTTACTTGCCACATTAATCCTGGTATGCACACCCACCCACACTCCTCACCCACACTCCCTCTAATTCTCAGCCAAGCTGGTACACCTTTGACGCCCCAAAGCCCAGAAGTGTGTGCACGTTTCTTGCAACCTGGGCGGCGCAGTGGTAGGTAGAGTCGCTGCCTCACAGCGACAGAGGCCCGGGTTCAATCCTGACTACGGGTGCTGTCTGTACGTACGTTCTCTCCGTGGGTTTTCTCCGGGTGCTCCGGTTTCCACGCACATTCCAAAGGTGTATGGGTTTGTAGGTCAGTTGGCTTTGGTGAAAAAAGACTGTAAAATGTCCCTAGTGTGCGGGATGATGTCAGTGTACGGGGCAATCGCTGGTTGGCGCGGATTCGGCGGATTGAAAAGCCACGGTGTTTCCACGCTGTATCTCTACTTATAAATCTAAATCTAAAACACGTATTACCCTGCCTCTTAAACTGCCTGTATCTCCCGATCATCTCCTCTGGCCTACATGGACTGACGTACAGTTTAGTTTGGAGATACAAAGCGGAAACAAGCCCTACAGCCCACAAAACCCACGCCGGACAGCGATCCCTGCACACGAGCACTATCCTACACGCTGGATGCCATTTACAATATTTGCTGAAGCCAATTGACTGACAAACCTGTACGTGTGGGAGGAAACCCACGCAGGTCACGGGGAGAACGTACAAACTCCGTACCCACAGCACCGGTAGACAGGATCGAACCCGGGTCTCTGGCGCTGCGATCCAGCAACTCTACCGCTGCGCCATCATGGGGCCCTTTGGCCCACCAAGTCCGCGCTGACCACCGATCGCCCATTCACACTAGTTCCACACATAAGCTTACGCCCCCACCCACACAGACCCTGCCTTATAATGGAGCGTGGCAGAGGGAACAGCAACCACCCACCTAGTCATTCCATCCCGAAATTCCCAATGCAATCCTTCCAGCCTGTCCATACATGCAATATGACCCGCGAGTGTCAACAGATGATGGGAACCTGAGCCAAGGTTTACTTCCCAAAGTCCAGGAATATTGATGTCAATGTAATATCACAGCCAGTAATCCCACTACCCTTGGAGTTATGTTAGGAATTATTCCTGAAATTAAACGATATTTCAGGTTAGTTTATTGTCACGTGTAGTGAGGTACAGTGAAAAGCTTTTGTTGCGTGCTAACCAGTCAGCAGAAAGACAATACATGATTACAATCCAGCCATTCACAGTGTAAAGGTACAGAATAACGTTTAGTGCAAGGTAAAGTCAGATCAAGGATAGTCCGAGGGTCACCAATGAGGTGGATAGTAGTTCAGCACTGCTCTCTGGTTGTGGTAGGATGGTTCAGTTGCCTGATAACAGCTGGGAAGAAACTCTCCGCGAATCTGGAGGCGTGCGTTTTCACACTTCTGTATCTTTTGCCCGATGGGAGAGGGGAGAAGAGAGAGTGGCCAGAGTGCGACTGGTCCTTGATGATGCTGCTGGCCTTGGCGAGGCAGCGTGAGGTGTGAACGGGGTCAATGGAAGGGAGGTCGGTCTGTGCGACGGTCTGGGCTGCGTCCACAATTCCCTGCAATTTCTTGCGGCCTTGGATGGAGCTGTTCCCAAACCGAGCTGTGTTGAGCATTGATCCTGTCTTGGGGGAATTCCAACATTAGGCCACAGTAAAGGCTGGTGCGTTCACAGGAATGCAAAAGGTCTAACTCAGACTCCAGCATGAATGGTGCAATTTTAACAGGTAATAAACGAACGATCACAGCCAATGTACATAGTAAACGGAGTTCTCTGTTTCACTGAGACTCTATGTTTGACACAGATTCCGTGGGACTAAGGGCCTGTCCCGATGCTGTACTGTTCTATGTGCCGTAGCGCACTCTGTGTGCATTTTGCTTTAAATGCTGAGTTCAGAAGGCTACAACCGTCTCAGACGCAAGATGAGGTCCTGTTCCTTGGGGTGGCACGGTGGCGTAGCGGTAGAGTTGCTGCCTCACATCGCCAGAGACCCGGGTTCGATCCTGACAATAGACAATAGACAATGGGTGCAGGAGTCGGCCATTTGGCCCTTCGAGCCAGCACCGCCATTCAATGTGATCATGGCTGATCATCCCCAACCAGTACTGACCCGCTATCTTTCTATCTAGCTCTCTCTTGAAAGTCCTCCACCGTATTCCTGACGTGTTTCCTCGTCTCCGTTCTAAATGGCTTACTCCTTATTCTTAAACTGTGGCCCCTGGTTCTGGACTCCCCCAACATCGGGAACATGTTTCCTGCCTCTAGCATGTCCAAGGGTGTTTGTATGTAGTTTGTACGTTCTCCCTGTAAAGTCAAGTCATTTTTATTTATGTAGCACATTTAAAAACACAACTCTTGTTGGCCAAAGTGCATTACATTTGTTATAAGAATAGTATAAACAAACAAACTACATACATATATACATATAGTCCTCGCTCAGAGGACGTCAGGAAAGGCTTGGGAGTAGAGATGAGTTTTTAGCCTTGACTTAAAGGAGTCGATGAAGGGGGCAGTTCTGATGGGAAGATGGATGCTGAGCTTATGCCTAGACTGCGGGACATTCAGCAACCCCAAGTCAGCCGATCTGAGGGACCTGGAGGTGGTGTGGTGGGTGAGAAGACTTTTAATGTAGGTGGGGGCAAGCCCTTTGAGGGCTTTGTAGACAAAGAGGAGGGTCTTGAAATGTATTCGGAACCGCACAGGGAGCCAGTGGAGAGAGGCCAGGATCGGGGTGATGTGGTCCCTTTTTCGGGTGCCCGTCAGGAGTCTCGCTGCGGCGTTTTGGACCAGTTGCAGGCGGGACAGGGAAGATTGGCTGATGCCAGTGTAGAGGGAGTTGCAGTAATCGAGGCGGGAGGAGATAAATGTGTGGATGATCTTTTCGAGGTCATCAAACTGGAGGAATTGTTTTATTTTAGCTATCGTCCGAAGCTGGAAGAAGCTAAATTTTACCACGGCATTGACTTGTTTGTCAAATGTAAACACCTGGGTTTTCTCCGGGTGCTCCGGTTTCATCCCGTATTCCAAAGAGGTGCAGGTTTGTGGGTGAATCCGCTTCTGTAAATTGTTCGTAGTGTGTCGGATAGTTGTGGCCCTAGTGTGTCCCTTGTGTCTGGATGATTGCCGGCTGGTGTGGACTCAGTGGGCTGAAAGGCCTGTTTCTATGCTCGATCTCCAAACTGTGGTCACGGTGGCGCAGCGGTAGAGTTGCTGCCTTCCAATTGAAGATGAAGAGCACTGCTTCACTGATTTGAGCTCCTCTTCGCAGAATGTTAACCCGTTAACAGCAGCAGTGAGTTCTGAAGGCAGACTACAAAAAGCTGGAGCAACTGGAGTAAGGGTGGCGCAGTGGCACAGCGCCGGAGACCCGGGTTCGATCCCGACTACGGTGCTGTCTGTACGGAGTTTGCACGTTCTCCCCGTGACCTGCGTGGGTTTTCTCCGAGATCTCCGGTTTCCTCCCACACTCCAAAGACGTACAGGTTTGTAGGTTAATTGGCTTGGCAAATGTGAAAGAATTGTCCCTACTGGGTGTAGGATAGTGTTAATATGAGGGGCTCGCTGGTCGGCGCGGACCCGGTGGGGGGAAGGGCCTGTTTCCGTGCTGCATCTCTAAACTAAACTAAACTAAATGGTTCTGCAGACACTGAAGAAGTTCCATTTTCACCATTTACTGGCACTTCCTGGGAATGAAATTCAAGTAAAAATTATACTTGATGTTGAATCTGTTATTGCCAGGAGCAGGCTACATGGCATTGTATGCCTTTCAAAGTATGCCAAAGTAAAGCCATGCAACCTCCAATGTGAAAGGAGCAGTGAAGAAGGGTCTTGACCCAAAACGTCACCCATTCCTTCCCTCCAGAGATGCTGCCTGTCCCGCTGACTTACTCCAGCTTTTTGAGTCTACCTTCAGTGTAAACCAGCATCCGCAGTTCCTTCGTACTCAGTGAATGAGTCCTGTATTTACCTGGTAGCAAACTACTTCCTGCAGCTCATGCAGAAAGTGGCGTGAAAATTTCAGGCGCTCGAAGACAAAAGTGTGCTTGTGTCAACTGCCTTCACTCTGTGAAGATAATTAGTTGGTGGAAAGATTGAACTGTAGTATCAAGCCTTAACTGTCAAAATAAATAGACATCTCCTGTGCAAATATTTCTTTTCATTCTGCTTCTATACACTGGCAGGAACGTTCAAGTCATGTCAAGGAAAGTAACTGGTTTGAACCGAAGATGGACACAAAATGCTGGAGTTTTGTACGTTCTCCCGGTGACCACGTGGGTTTTCTCCGGGTGCTCTGGTTTCCTCCCACACTCCGAAGATGTTACAGCTTTGTAGGTTAATTGGCCGGTAAAATTTCTCAATTGTCCTTGGTGTGTGTGTGTATGTGTGTAGGATAATGCTAGTATACAGGGTCATCGCTGGTCAGCACGGACCCGGTGGGCCGAAGGGCCTGTTTCCACACTGTATCTCTAAACTAACTTAAACTAGGTTAAAAGTGTGAGATGTTGCACTTCAGACAAGGAGAGGACGCAGTTAATGGCAGGGCCCTTAAGACCAATAATGTGTGGTCGGATGTTGGGGTCCAAGTCCAGAGCTCCATGAAAGTAGCAATACAAGAGGCAGTAAAACAGCTTACTAGACTTTTAGATCTGCCCAGTCGCATCTCCCCGTGTCAACACAGTGCTTCTTGAAAAGCAACATGTGCAGGAAGGAACTGCAGATGCTGGGTTAAACCGAAGATCGACACAAAATGCTGGAGAAACTCAGCGGGACAGGCAGCATCCCTGGAGAGAAGGAACGGGGCGAGACTGAAGAAGGGTCTCGACCCAAAATGTTCCTTCTATCCAGAGGTGCTGCCTGTTCCATTCAATTCACGTCCTCAGTTTATGTCCTATTTCCATTCGAGAGTCGCCTGAATTTATTCTTAATTCCAAATTGTTTAATCGGCCAAAAGGTTTAGTTGCTGCTTTGAAGAGTCTGATTCTCATTAGGTTGATAACTGAAGGCAATGCAGTTGAGTTAATTTAATTTCTGATCTACTTTTTTCATTTGTCGAAGATTAAAGTGGTGATAATAAAGATAGTCGTGATGTTCGACTGGCTTTGTTATTGCAATTGAAGATGAAGAGCACTGCTTCACTGATTTGAGCTCCTCTTCGCAGAATGTTAACCCGTTAACAGCAGCGAGGGTACACAAAAAGCTGGAGAAACTCAGCGGGTGCAGCAGCATCTAAGGAGCGAAGGAGATAGGCGACGTTTCGGGTCGAGACCCTTCTTCCAAAGTGAGTTCTGAAGGCAGACTACAAAAAGCTGGAGTAACTGGAGTAAGGGTGGTGCAGTGGCACAGCGCCAGAGACCAGGGTTTGATCCCGACTACGGGCGCTGTCTGTACGGAGTTTGTACGTTCTCCCAGTGACCTGCGTGGGTTTTCTCCGAGATCTTCGGTTTCCCCCCGCACTCCAAAGACGTGCAGGTTTGTAGGTTAATTGGCTTGGTGTAAATGTAACATTGTCTCTTGTGGGTGTGTAGGAGATAGTGTTAACGTGCTGGGATCGCTGGTCGGTGCGGACCCGGTGGGCCGAAGTGCCTGTTTCCGCGCTGTGTCCCGAAACTGAACTAAACTAACTTAGCAGCTGAGCAGCATCTCTGGAGAAAAGGAAAAGGTGGTGTTTCTGGCTGCGCTGCAGTCCCCTGTTTCAACACCGGGAATGCTGCTTCAATCTCCGTCACCCGTGAAGCCACTGGCTCTGTCCACAGTGGGGAAAAACGTATATGGTCTTTATCGCACACGTGCTGGTCATGTTTGCAAGCGCACCGTGAAGTACGCGGGCTACGTTTGGCTTTCCTCCAGCTTATTATCAATTGCTATGCATGCCTTATTTAGTCAATGGTTGTGTACTGACATTGAATTATTTAAGAGGGAGGATGTAGATCAGTGTCACTCATGTTACGGGTCATGCTTTGTAGCTACGCCCACTAGTTTAACAGAAAGCTTCTCAGCCCTTTTTTCGGGGTGGGAGATTGCAACCTTCGCGTGGTCCGCCCTGTTTCGACTAATGCAATCAACTCGACGTGCACAAACGGTAGATCAAATAGAACAAGTTGTCCAACAACTTTAGGCTGCGCATGCCACACAAAAGAAGACGGAGAAGAAGCCCTTTTTTCCCTCTTGAGTGATGTGTTAAGATCAAGTTACCAATGCTGTAAAGTTAATACAGTCTTTGGATCTTAATCACTGTGTGTAACCTAAGTTATTCCAACAGCAGATACTCGACACACCGCTGGTGTGTAAGCTTCCCGAACGAACTATGAGGTGCTGTTCCTTCAATTTGCGTTTGGCCTCAATCAGTGAGGAGTCCCAGGACGGAAAGGTCGATCTGGGCCTGACTTCATTTGTTACTCAAACTACAGCAGGACCTAAGTTGTTTTTCTTTGCTCTTTGCTGCTCTGGTTTCCACAAAATAACGGTTACTCAATCTGCAGCAAGTAGTATTTTACTGTCCTTTAGACTTTAGAGACACAGCGTGGAAACAGGCCACTGAGTCCGCGCCGACCAGCGATTGCCCCGTGCATTAGCACCATCCTACACACTGGGGACAGCTTACAATTTTCAGAAGCCAACTAAAACCCTGTGCACCTCTGCAGTGAGGGAGGAAACCAGAGCACCCGGAGATGCTGCCTGACCCACTGTTAGAGTCATAGAGTGATACAGTGCGGGAAACCGGCCCTTCGGCCCAACTTGCCCACACCGGCCAACTTGTCCCAACTACACTAGTCCCACCTAGTTTAGTTTAGTTTAATTTAGTTTAGAGATACAGCGTGGAAACAGGCCCTTCGGCCCACCGGGCCCGCGCCGACCAGCGATCCCCGCACATCAATACTATCCTATATACACTAGGGACAATTTTTCTTTACATTTGGCAAGCCAATTAACCTATGTCTTTGGAGTGTGGGAGGAAACTGAAGATCTCGGAGAAAACCCACGCAGGTCACGGGGAGAACGTGCAAACTCCGTACAGACAGCGCCCGTAGTCAGGATCGAACCCGGGTCTCTGGCGCTGTTTTCGCTGTAAGGCAGCAACTTGCCAGCACTTGGTCCATATCCCTCCAAACCAGTCCTATCCATGTACCTGTCTAACTGCTTCTTAAACGTTGCGATAGTCCCAGCCTCATCTACCTCCTCTGGCAGCTTGTTCCATACACCCACCACCCTCTGTGTGAAAAAGTTACCCCTCAGATTCCTATTCAATCTCTCCCACTTCACCTTAAACCTATGTCCTCTGGTCCTCGATTCCCCTACTCCGGGCAAGAGACTCTGTGCATCTAACCGATCTATTCCTCTCATGATTTTATACACCTCTATAATATCACCCCTCATCCTCCTGCGCTCCAGGGAGCAGAGTCCCAGCCTGCTCAACCTCTCCCTGTAGCTCACACCCTCGAGTCCTGGCAACATCCTCGTCAATCTTCTCTGAACCCTTTCCAGCTCGACAACTTAGTTGCTCCAGTGTTTTTGTGTCTAGCATTGTTCAAATAAGCCTTTGGTTGATTAGTGCTGAGGTGAAGACATCTTGTAGCGTGTTCACCATCTCTCGCTTCTCCCTCAGAGACCGGCACGTTTCGGAATGGTGGCGCAGCGGCAGAGTTGCTGCCTCGCAGCACTCTCAACACCTGTTAATTGTTCCCAGTGTGAGTAGGATGGAACTAGTGCATGGGGTGATCGCCAGAACCAGGGGCCGCAGTTTGAGAATAAGGGGTAAGCCATTTATAACGGAGAACGAGGAAACACTTTTTCTCACAGAGAGTTGTGAGTGCGGAATTCTCTGCCTCAGAGGGCGGTGGAGGCCGGTTCTCTGGATACTTTCAAGAGAGAGCTAGATAGGGCTCTTAAAGATAGCGGAGTCAGGGGATATGGGGAAAAGGCAGGAACGGGGTACTGATTGGGGATGGTCAGCCATGATCACATTGAATGGCGGTGCTGGCTCGAAGGGCTGAATGGCCTACTCCTGCACCTATTGTCTATTGTCTATTGGCCAGATCAGACTCGGTGGGCCGAATGGCCTGTTTCCAAGCTGTACCTCTAAACTAGAAACTAAAGTAAACAATTGGCCAGAACTTCAGGGAGGATTTGTGTAAGAAAGAACTGCAGATGCTGGTTTAAATCGAAGGTAGACACAAAATGCTGGAGTAACTCAGCGGGGAGGCAGCATCTCTGGAGAGAAGAAATAGGTGACGTTTCGGGTCGAGACCCTTCTGCAGACTGAACTTCTTCAGTGGCTCAGGCAGACTCTGACTCAGACTGAAGAAGGGTCTCGACCCGAAACGTCGCCCATTCCTTCTCTCCAGAGATGCTGCCTGTCCCGCTGAGTTCCTCCAGCATTTTGTGTCACGGGAATTTTTAGTTTAGTTTAGTTTAGTTCAGAGATACGGCGTGGAAACAGGCCCTTCGGCCCACCGAGTCCGTGCCGACCAGCCATCCCCGCACGCTGACACTATCCTACCCACACCAGGGACAATTTACAATGACACCAAAACCAATTAACCTACAAACCTGTATGTCTTTGGAGTGCGGGAGGAAACAGAAGAAAACCCACGCCGGTCACAAACTCCATACAGACAGCACCAGTAGTCAGGATCGAACCGGGTTCCCAGGAGCTGTAAGGCAGCGACTCTACCGCTGCGCCACCGTGCCGCCCCTAATTTCCGCAATTTAATGACCACCTGAGAGAGCAGCTGGTTAAACATCTCACCAGGAGAGCTGACGCCAACAGGAATGGGATCTGAACCTTTGTGCACCCAGAACAATGGGCAACGGTGCAACGCCTCGACCCTAGCAACCTCATCCAGGAAAGGAAGTGCTGAGAGGTTGTCTTTGGCCCAGTCATCACCTCTTCCACAAGAATCAGGTCTTCAGTGTTAAAACAATAATTGGAATGATTGGGCGATAATGCTGCGTAGGGACAACTTAACAAACCCTTTGTGTAGGAAACATAGAAACATGGAAAATAGGTGCAGGAGGAGGCCATTTGGCCCTTTGAGCCAGCACCGCAATTCATTGCAATCATGGCTGATCGTTCCCAATCAATAACCCGTGCCTGCCTTCTCCCCATATCCCTTGACTCCACTAGCCCCTAGAGCTCTATCTAACTAACTCTTAAATCCATCCAGTGACTTGGCCTCCACTGCCCTCTATGGCAGGGAACTCCATAAATTCACAACTCTCTGGGTGAAAAAGTTTTTTCTCACCTCAGTCTTAAATGACCTCCCCTTTATTCTAAGACTGTGGCCCCTGGTTCTGGACCCGCCCCACATTGGGAACATTTTTCCTGCATCTAGCTTGTCCAGTCCTTTTATAATTGAACTGCAGATGCTAGCTTAAACTGGAGATAGACACGTTAGTTCCCGGGATGGCGGGACTGTCATATAGAGTTACCAACTGTCCCATATTAGCCGGGACATCCCGTATTTTGGGCTAAATTGGTTTGTCCCATACGGGTCTGCCCTTATCCCGTATTTGAACTTGCCGAAGTTGCCAATCAGGGCGCCATTCTCGCAGCCGCGGGGACCGCCAGCGGCGCCAAGCGGGACACTCAGTTTGGAGGTGACCAGGGAGACGTGCGATGGTCGCTCGGCGACGGCGCCAGGCTCCAGCTGACTGACGGCCATGGCCTACCCTGGACCCCTCCCCCGACCGACTACTGCCTCGGCAACCGAAGCCGCGCTGAGTGCCGGCGGCACTGTGGGTAATGTAGTCGGGATAGGGGCATCATGGGGACTGTGGTTCTTGCTGTGCAGAAGATCGGCACAAAATGCCGGAGTAACTCAGCGGGACAGGCAGCATCTCTGGAGAGAAGGAATGGGTGACATTTCGGGTCGAGGCCGTTCTTCTTTGTCCCGTTTATGTTCCCGATGTTGGGGGAGTCCGGAACCAGGGGCCACAGTTTAAGAATAAGGGGTAAGGCATTTAGAACGGTGGTGAGGAAACACTTTTTCACACAGAGTTGGTGAGTCTGTGGAATTCTCTGCCTCAGAGGGCGGTGGAGGCCGGTTCTCTGGATGCTTTCAAGAGAGAGCTAGATAGGGCTCTTAAAGATAGCAGAGTCAGAGGATATGGGGAAAAGGCAGGAACGGGGTATGGATCGTGGATGATCAGCAATGGTCACATTGAATGGCGATGCTGGCTCGAAGGGCCGAATGGACTACTCCTGCACCTGTTGTCTATTGTCTATTGTCTATTGTCTGTTGTCTATTGTTTTCACACTTTACAGTTCCTTTATCTATGTATCTCCCTCTCCCCTGACTTTAGTCTGAAAACCAGACTAAAGTCTGGGGAGACTGTATATCTATCTGTACAGTCCATGCCACACCTACTAAGATGCCCACTTGTTGGTGAACAATGCTGCCTGGAAGATGTAGCAGTGTCCAATGTGCAAGAGCCGAACATTTGAAACATCGACGATGGACACAAAAGAAGTCTGAGGAAGGGTCTCGGCCAGAAATGTCACCCGTCACAAACCCTTTCACAGGGAGAACGGGCAAGCACCTCACAGACAGCACCCGCAATCAGGATCCAACCCGGGTCTCCGGCGCTGTAAGGCAGCAACTCTACCGCTGCGCCACCGTGCGGCCCTGGGACAGTGTCTGTGATGGAACGGGGCATGTTCGGATGGTTGAGCTAATTCCGTTAAATCAATTTAAGTGGTATCTCCTTGCTTCCTGACACTCCTGAGTCACATGCTCTGGATCTTCCCATCAATTGCCACTGGTAAGCTTGAGCATGCAGTGAATTATCCGTTTATCAGATTTTATTGTCCCTTTGCCAATAAATGTCCTGGTAGAAATTAAACTGAAGCCTTTGACGTGACTTGGATTCATTATTTTGAGGTTTTATATGGAGCGAGACTTTGTCAAGTCAAGAGTGTTTTATTGTCATTTGTCACGGACAGAACAAATAAATTCTTACTTGAAGCAGCACCACAGAATATGTAAACATGGTACACTGTAAACAATGTAATAAGCAAAAAGACGTTCAGTATTGAAGTACAGAACTTCTGACTGTCTGTCTGTCTGTGTGCGTGCGTGTCTGCCCGCGTGCTCCCAGAACTAAGCCAAAACGGTACACGATAGCGCTCAATTTTTGGACCACCTTACACATAATTGTCCTGTGGTGTGTTTTTATCAAATTTCGTTCAGATTGATGTTATATTTTACAGGTTATTCACAATTTAAACTTTACAAAACCCCACTTTGAGAAAAATCATTTGAACTTGCAGTGGCAGCTAGCAGGGTATGACGTCCACAATGGGATTTTATTTACATAATAATTTTACATAATAAAACACTTTTTATTTTGTCGCCGCTGGATTTTGAAATGTTCAAAATCTTTTGGCGACACTGATATCACGCCAGCAGTTGCTGAAAAAAGCGCAAAGTGGGGCAGGCCCTTGAGTCTTTTCTAAGTGAGGAATACTACCAGTATTCTATCAGCTGTTATCAAGCAACTGAACCATCCTACCACAACTAGAGAGTAGTTCTGAACTACTAACTACCTCACTGGAGACTCTTGGACTATCTTTGATTGGACCTTGCTGGCTTTACCTTGCACCAAATGTTATTCCCTTATCATATATCTACAAACTGTAAATAGAAACATAGACACATAGAAAAATAGATGCAGGAGTAGGCCAGCACTGCCATTCAATATGATCATGGCAGATCATCTAAAATCAGTATCCCGTTCCTGCTTTTCCCCCATGTCCCTTAATTCCGTTAACCCTCAGAGCTAAATCTAACTCTCTCTTGAAAACATCCAGTAAATTGGCCTCCATTGCAGAGAATTCCACAGATTCACAACTCTCTGGGAGAAGAGGTTTTTCCTCATCTCAGTCCTAAATGGCCTACCCCTTATTCTTAAACTGTGACCCCTGGTTCTGGACTCCCCCAACATCGGAACCATTTTTCCTGCATCTAGCCCGTCCAATCCTTTAAGAATTTTATATCTTTGTATAAGATCCCCTCTCATCCTTCTAAATTCCAGTAAATACAAGCCCAGTCGACACATTCTTGGCTCGATTGTAATCATGTATTGTCTTTCCGCTGACTGGATAGCACGCAACAAAAGCTTTTCACTGTACCTCAGTAAACGTGACAATAAACTAAACTCAACTCAATCATTCCCCGGCTAAACCTCGGATACTCATCAATACGTTTCATATTTCTTGTATCTTGTTTCTTGTTTTCTGAGTCATTCATAACTGTCACTGTATGTCATGTTGTTACTTGTGGGCGGAGCACCAAGGCAAATTCCTTGTATGTGAATACTTGGCCAATAAACTTACTTACTTACTTACTTACTTATCTTGTTGTGTTATGACTGTTGGCAGACCAATTTCCCTCCTGGGATAAATAAAGTTATATTGTGTCGTATCGTATATAGAATTTCTTTACCATCTTTCAGAACCTTAGCTTGTTCTGGACCCCATTAGAAACACTTTTCGGAAACACTGTTGTAATATGGAAAAAGCACAAACATGCACGCAAGATCCCACAAGCAAAACTTTGGGAATGGCTGGGCAAGCTGGTCTTTATTGAGGCGTGAACCCACCCAGGTTCGATCCTGACTACAGGTGCTGTTTGTGCGATCTCCCCGTTAGCGCGTGGGTTTTCTCCGGTTTCCTCCCACACTCGAAAGATGTGCAAGCTTGTAGGTTAATTGGCTTCTGTAACATCATCAATTGTCCCTCGAGTTCTGTTTGGAGAGAGTTTGTTTCCTTTGGGAGCACAGAGAGTTTGTTTCCTTTGGGAGAACCGTGATCATGGCTGACCTGTCTGATCCCCTTAGCCACAAGGGCCACATCCAACTCACCTGGCAGAGAGCAGAGGTGTGAAGAAAGCTCATCTCGGTCTTAAAGGCCAGCTGTGAGTCCTGGACTTCCCCAACATCGGGTCCTGCATCTAGCCTGTTCGATCCTGACTACGGGTGCTCTCTGTACGGAGTTTGTATGTTCTCCCTGTGACCTGCGTGGGTTTCCTCCAGGATTTCCGGTTTTCTCCCACACTCCAAAGATGTACAAGGTTTGTAGGTAAATTGGCTTGGTGTAAATGTAAATTGACCCTAGTGTGCGTAGGGATTGTGTTATTGTGCGGGGATTGCTGGTCAATGCGGGACTCGGTGGGCCGAAGGGCCTGTTTCCGCGCTGTATCTCTAAAACAAAACAAAATAAAAAACTCAGACAGGTGGAGGTGGGGCCTTGTCAACAGGTTGAACGTGAAACAGTTCAGACAGTTGGCTCGCACGTAGTCATTCCAAGCTCGGCAACCTTCAGTTGTAGACAGTAAACAGGGACATCTCAAAGGAAGGGGAACAAAGGCTGGATTGTTAACGTCAGAGAGAAGTGTTTAAAAAATATAAGATTCTGACACGTCCGCTTCATCTGGCAAGTTATTTATCTGAACATTTCCCCGAGAAAGACTTGGCTAAAGATAGTGTAGCTGGGACAGACTGGTGTGGCTGGGACATGTTGGCCGTTGTGGGCAAGTTGAGCCGAAGGGCCTGTTTCCATGCTGTATCACTCTATGACTCTATAGACACACACCGCTGGAGTAACTCAGCGGGACCGGCAGCATCTCTGGAGACGGCAAAAGGTGGTGAACACTGCCCGGGCCCATCACCGGCTCTGACCTCCCCACCATCGAAGGGATTTACCGGAGTCGCTGCCTCAAAATTGGCAGCCAGCATCGTCAGAGACCCACACCACCCTGGCCACGCACTCATCTCACCCCTGCCATCGGGAAGAAGGTACAGGAGCCTGAAAACTGTAACATCCGGGTTCAGGAACAGCTTCTTCATTACAACCAATATGCTATTACACACTGCAAACCTCAAATAAGCTCAGAACAACATTGGGCTTGTATATAGAAATATATATATATAAACGGCTAAACTAGACCAAGTGGGACCCTTTGGGCCCCGTTCCCCCAATGTAATATTCCACCACTCACCCATTCCCCCAATGCAACCTGTTCCCCAAACGCAATATTCCACCCCTCACCCATTCCCCCAACGCAATATTCCACCACTCATCCATAGCCCCCAACTGCGCAGGTGCGGCTCATTTCCCCTCATGCCCCAACACTGCCCCCCTCCTCTTCACCCTCCCTCTTCTCTCCCCTCTCCTCCTCTACTCCCTCCCCTCACCACTCCCTCCCTCTCCTTCCCCCTACCATCAGTTACTCCCTGCCCTCAATCACTCCCTTCCTCCCTCCATAACGTAGGTATGTTACAATACCTACCTTTAACGGCGCTGCACTTCTGCCGCTCCCCGTGTACGTGACTTTGGCGCCTTTCATAGGGGGGGCGGGTTTAAAATGCCGTTTTTCCCAAGACAGTCCAAATCGATCCATGTCGGGCGATTTCGTCGCTAAAGAGAAATCGCTCCGACATTTTATTCATGAAGCTATTTTTAAACTACACTAGATTATTTATCAACTAGAGTAGTTTAAAATTCTTCTAAAGCTCTGAACGCTGACAGCAGAACGGACCTAACGTAGGCGATATAAGAAGGTACAGAGTTTATTTTTACATAAAAACGTGGTTCTTAGGAAGCATTTAATCAAATTTTCATGTTGCGAAAAGGGGACCAAAAAAATGTATGAACCGGCTGTATTTTTCATACCGACTGTGGGTTAAACTCAGCGCAAACCGCAACGTTCCAATCCACCGTGTTCCACTAAAACCCACTCGCAAGTTGATTTAAATGGCCATTAGTTTACGGGCATTAAACACTAAATTCCTTCCATTTGGCCTATAAATTCATGAAAATGAGATTTGAAAATCATGTTATATTGTAGATTATTATGTGAATGTTATTTGGACACTTAGGCAATTTAAAAAAGTTTATCTTTTCTTAAGAAATGGATAGATGTTTAAATCTAGTAATTGAATGTTGTAATTAGTTACAATTAGATAACTAACTAATTATATGCTTTAATTTCAGGTCATCCAAGTAAGATTGTTTCATATTTGTTTCAGAATACTTCAATCTATAATAACTGAAAATTTCATTGAGCTCTCTTAATTTTTAAGAAAGTTATGGGCGTTTGACAGTTCTAGATCACAGCTTTTGAGTTAAGTCAATGGAAAGGCAACGGGGAACAAGATGCTAATTTCCGAGTATGAAAATGGCCATAACTTTTTTAATACTGAAGATATGAAAGTGAATTAGGTGTCAAATTAAACTTCTTTTCATGCTTTATCTGATGGGATAAATTGCAGACTTGATTTTTTAAATCTCAAATTTTTGTAACATTGCTACATAACGCCTCTCCCCCTTTGATGTAATTGTGGGGTGAAGCTGCTGTTTTTTAAAATGTAAATGAGATCCCATGTTGATGTCAGTGTGGGGTGGAGCACTGCTGATGGGCCCTTTGGCGTAATGGGAAAGCAGAAACTAAAATATCGAGTCCCTAACAATTTGGAACAGAGCAGAGAACAATACAGCTTACCAGAATTTAACTGAGGCATGGGAGGGAAGGGGGCACCCAGTGGAACCCCATGCAGCCACTGGGAAAAATGTGCAAACTCTGCACAGACAGGACACCAAGGGGGATTCAGGTCCCTGGAACAGTAAAGTAGTAACACTAGTTGGTGGACCTAAGGTGGACACAAACTGCTGGAGTACCTCTGCGGGACAGGCAGCATCTCTGGATCTGAAGAGATGGGAGACGGTGCCATCCATTCCGTCTCTCCAGAGATGCTGCCTGTCCCGCTGAGCTACTCCAGCAGTTGGTGTCTATCTTCGGTGTAAACCGGCATCTGCAGTTCCTTCCTACACATAGCCTGTGGACCACCTTGCCAGCCATTTTTGCAACAGCGGAACAACTGGAAGAAATAGTCATAGAGTGATACAGTGTGGAAACAGGCCCTTCGGCCCAACTTGCCCACACCGGCCAACATGTCCCAGCAACACTAATCCCACCTGCCCACACTTGGTCCATATCCCTCCAAACCTGTCCTATCCGTGTACCTGTTTAACTGTCTCTTAAACGATGGGATAGTCCCTGTCTCAACTACCTCCTCTGGCAGCTTGTTCCATACACCCACCACCGTCCTTTGTGTGAAAAAGTTACCCCTCAGATTCCTATTCAATCTTTTCTCCCCTTCACCTTGAACCTCCGTTCTCTGGTCCTCGATTCCCCTACTCTGGGCAAGAGACTCTGTGCACTGTGTTCCTCTCGTGCTTTTGTACACCTCTATAAGATCATCCCTGATCCTCCTGCGCTCCATGGAATAGAGACCCAGCCTGCTCAACCTCGCCCTATAGCTCACACCCTCTAGTCCTGGCAACATCCTCGTAAATCTTTTCCGAACCCTTTCAAGCTTGACAATATCTTTCCTATAACATGTTGCCCAGAACTGAACATATTATACAACTTCTTGTACAACTTCACCAACATTTTATACAACTGCAACGTGACCTCCCAACTTCTATACTCAATACTCTGACTGATGAAGGCCGAAGTGCCAAAAGCCTTTTTGACCACCTTATCTACCTGCGACTCGACCTGCAAGGAACCATGCACCTGTACTCCTCGATCCCTCTGCTCTACAACACAAAATGTTGTCCCAATTATGTTGGAAGCGTTGGGAACCAGCACGAGGGTTACCACAGGTCGGATATGTCTCCATGGCATAGTCGGGAATCATTTGGCAATGTTTCAATCCGCAATGAGTTCGGTATTAAGAATTCACAATGTACGAGAAACAATATTGCAGAGACTGCAGGAACATTTTATACCCAGTAAAGCTGTATTAGCATGCTGGCAGCTTCCTTGTGCTATCGGAGACAGTAACCCATAGCAGCTGCCTCTTACTAATCCCCAGTGGTGCGATTGCCATAGCAACCGAGCAACCCTCTTGTAGCTCGACAAATTCAGCAAAGCCTTGCGGTCTCTCCTCTAATCTCCTTATTTTTTTCCTAACATGTAAAGTAAATTGTAATCAGGAGTCGTTCCCTCTCAGCCCAGGACCGGGGATGTTTCTGCGGTGACCTTGGGCCCTTCCTGTCAACAGGTCATGGGGTCATAGGTGATGGGAGCGGCATCAGGCCCAACACGTTTACTCGCCATTCAATCATGGCTGAACCGACTCTCCCTCCTAACCCCATCCCTCCCGCCTCCTCCCCATAACCCCAGGCTAATCAGGAATTAGGTGAACAGGTATAAAGCCCTGTCGCACGGTACCAGTTCACTCCAAGAGCTCTCCCGAGTTTGCCCTGATTCCAACTCTGAGATTTACGGTAATGGCCACTCGTCGGTACTCGGGGCTCTTGTGGACATTTTTCATCATGTTGAAAAATCTTCACAAGTCTTCCCATGCTTACCTGCCGTTAGCGAGTCTTCCCGAGTACCTGCCGTTAACGCTAAGAGACGTCCCCGAGCTCCGACATACCCGCGACGTTCATTCTCCGTGCTTACCACGAGTTTGATTTATTTTTGTAACTCGGGAGAACTCTCGGAATGAACTCGTACCGTGGGACAGGGCCATAACACTGCTCACACCAACATCTTTGTTCTCAAGATGCGTAACTCGTAACTCATTCCAACCATTGCTCTTCTGTCATTGAATCATTGAATCGCTCTTGTACCAAAATAAGCAACAAACAGTGATGCTGATCACATTAAAAAAAAGACACAAAGTGCTGGAGTAATTCAGCGACCCGGGTCAGGCAGCATTCACTGGAGAATATGGATAGGTGACGTTTCGGGTAATAGTTCAACTTAGAACACAGGTGGCGCAGCGGTAGAGTTGTAGCCTTACAGCGCCAGAGACCCGGGTTCCATCCTGACCGTGGGTGCTGTCTGTAGGGAGTTTGCACGTTCTCCCCGTGGAGTGTGGACGCAGTGGATTGTGGATGCAGCCCAGACCATCACACAAATCAACCTCCCTTCCACAAACTCCATTTATACCTCAGGCTGCCTTGGCAATAACCATCCCACCACAACCAGAGAGCAGTGCTGAACTACTCTCCACTAATTGGTGACCCTCGGACTAACTTTGATCTGACTTTGCTGGCTTAACCTTGCACTAAACGTTATTCCCTTATCATGTATCTGTACACTGTGAGTAGCTCGATTGTAATCGTGTTTTGTCTTTCCGCTGACTGGTTAGCACGCAACAAAAGCTTTTCGCTGTACCCCAGTACACGCGACAATAAACTTAACTGAACTGAACTGACCACGTGGGTTTACCGCAGGAGCTCCGGTTTCCTCCCACACTCCAAAGACGTGCAGGGAAATTGTCTTGGTAAGATTGTCCCTGGTGTGTGCAGGATACTGCGAGTGTGTGGGGATCGCTGGTCGGTGCAGACCCGGTGGGCCGAAGGGCCTGTTTCCGTAAACTAAACTAAACTAAACAACAAATCACAGGTCCATAACCCGTAGAGTGTTACAGTGCAAGGGAACCTTGCCACAAAGTCTTAGCAAATAACAATAAAACCACAGGACAGTTGTTTATGAGACCAAGCCTCAGATTAGTAGGCTAAATGATTAAGAAAGAACTGCAGATGCTGGAAAGTTCGAAGGTAGACAAAAATGCTGGAGAAACTCAGCGGGTGAGGCAGCATCTATGGAGCGAAGGAATAGGTGACGTTTCGGGCCGAAACCCTTCCTCACACGGTATGAACATTGACTTCTCCATTTTCAGGTAGTCCTTGCTTTCTCCCCCTCCCCTTCCCAGTCCTCTCACAGCCCACTGTCTCCGTCTCTTCCTTTCTTCTTCCCGCCCCCACCCCCATATCAGTCTGAAGAAGGGTCTCGACCCGAAACGTCGCCTATTCCTTCGCTCCATAGATGCTGCCTCACACGCTGTGTTTCTCCAGCATTTCCGTCTACCTCAGATTAGTAGGGACAAGTTAGAGGCAAACTACATCAATCTTTTTAAGACACCCTTAGTCAACAAGTGGGAGTAAAAGGAGCAAAGAGATACAGTATACATTGGTGAGGACTAATGAAGCAGGCACATGAGAATGTAAGGACATAACAGTGGTACAGCTGGTCGAGTCATGCATTGTGGAAACAGGCCCTTCAGCCCAACTTGCCCACACTGGCGACATGCCCCATCTATACTAGTCCCACATTCTTAGTTTGGAGATACAGTACGGAAACAGGCCCTTCAGCCCACAGAGTCCGTGCCGACCGGCGATCATCCCATGCACTAGCACCTATCCTCCTCTCTAGGGACAATTTACATTTTACGGAAGCCAATTAGCCTACCAACCTGCACGTCTTTGGAATGTGGGCGGAAACCGGAGCATCCGGGGAAAACGTAAAAAATCCTTGCAGACAGCACCCATAGTCAGGATGGAACCCGGGTCCCTGGTGCTGTAAGGCAGCGAGTCTCCCGCTGCGCCACCGTGCCCCCCCTGCCTGCATTTGGCCCATATCGTTCTAAACGTGCTCGATCCATGTACCTGTCTAAATGGTTCTTAAAAGTTGCGATAGTCCCAGCCTCAACTACCCCCTCCGGCAGCTCGTTCCATACGCCCACCACCCTTTGTGTGAAAAGGTTACCCCTTAGGTTCCTCTCTCCCCTCACCTTAAACCTCTGCCTTCTGGTTCTCTGGTGAGAGCTGCGGCCTCACAGCACCAGAGAGCTGCGTTCGATCTTGACCTCAGGCGCTGCCTGTGTGGAGTTTGCATGTTCTCCCCTGTGACCACGCAGGTTTCCTCCGGGCGCTCCGGTTTCCCCCCACTCCCCAAAGACGTGCGGGTTTGTAGGTTAATTGGCCCTCGGTAAATTGCCCCGAGTGTGTAGGGAGTGGATGAGAAAGTGGGATAACAGAATGCGGGGAGGTTGTTTCACCAGGTTGGGAGGGGGTGAGACTTGACCAAGAGGTCATGGTCTCAGCAAGCTGGACAGGAAACTTAGGACCTAGACGAGAAGCAACCCTTTGACACCCGTGAATAACAGGTTCCTCTAGGTCAAGGGTTCCCAACCTGGGGTAAATTTCCCCCCAGAGGGTAAATTCCGCCTGCCCAGGTGGTACATTTGTTGGTTCAGGATTTGTACATATTTTTTCTCGTAGACTGACTGTGTTTCGACCCGGTATACCGGTATCTGTTCATCTTTAGTTGTTCATAAATAAGTGAAATAATATTGTTATGTGCTATTAAAGTTGCCAGCGGTAAATGGGACGAAAAAGGTTGGGAACCCCTGTTCTAGGAGCTCCGGTTTCCTTAAAGGTGGGTGGAGAATCTAGGAGGAGTGGTGATAAATAATGAGGTTAGTGTAGGATTAATGTACAAATACTCCGCAGTTCACCTGGACAGTAAACTGGACTGGTCCAGGAACGCTGAGGCCCTGTACGGGAAGGGACAGAGCTGGCTGTGCTTTTTGAGAAGATGCTGCAGATGTTCTACCAATCTGCGGTGGCCAGCGCCATCTTCTTCGCTGCCGTGTGCCGGGACAGCAGGGCGAAGCCTGCGGACGCCAACGGGATCAACAGACTCATCGGGAAGGCCGGCTCTGTCCTGGGGTCGGAGTTGGAGTTGGATTCATGGGAAGCTGGTCTCGGAGGGGAGGATGCTCTTCAAACTGTGGAGCATCCTGGACAATATAGCTCACCCCCTCCGTGACACACACTGGTCAACCTGAGGAGCGCCTTCAGCAACAGACTGGTTCCGCCAAGATGTAGCACAGAACGCCACAGGAGAGCCTTCTTCCCTTTAGCTATCAAACTGTACAACTCCTCCCCCTTCTGTCGTGGGGTCGACTGAGACTGACTCCCCCCCCCCCCCCCACACCTCCAAAAATCTTTGCACATTCACAATCCTTTTCACTCGTCACTTTAATTTCATGTTTCATGTATCTTGTGTTTCATGACTGTTGACAGATCAATTTCCTTCCTGGGATAAATATTCGGTCGTACTGTATCGTAAACGGGTGGTGAATGGCCGGTGTGGGGTCTGTCTAGATGGTGCTTGACCCTGACTCGACAGTACGCCCAGTGCATTCACGGTGGCGCAGCGGTAGAGTTGCTGCCTTACAGCGAATGCAGCGCAAGGAGACCCGGGTTCCATCCCGACTACGGGCGCTGCCTGTACGGAGTTTGTACCTTCTCCCCGCGACCTGCGTGGGTTTTCTCCGGGATTTTCCTCCCACACTCCAAAGGCTTAGAAAATTAAAAAAATGTTTTTTGATGAATATTTTTATTAATTGTAAATGCATATTAATAGAAAATACTTCTTACATACATTCGTAATATTATTAATATTAACATTTAAGACTTATTTATATTTCCATCCATTTTTTTTATAAGTAAGAAAAGATAGAGAAAAATAATATAGAGATAAGAAATCAAAAATAAAGAAGTGAATGGAGTATTAAAAAGTTATCCATCGTTGGAGATATATCCATGATTTGTTATACGTATTTCTTCATCTATTCCATTATTCAGGTTTCAGTCAGGCTCTCTCACCGAGCCATTTTGACCCTTTAGATATTCAATGTATGGAGACCATATTCCTCTGAAAAGATCCAACCTGTGCATTAGGACAAGCCTCAATCTTTCCAGATGGAGTGTCTCCGACATTCCTGTAATCCACATTTTGATTGTGGGGGATAGAAAATGTAAAATTTGTCCCCAGTGGCTGTAGGATAGTGTTAATGTGCGGGGATCGCTGGTCGGCGCGGACCCGGTGGGCCGAAGGGCCTGTTTCCGCGCTGTATCTCTAAACTAAACTGGACAAACAATGATCGCATCTTTAAGATCACTGGAAAACATACACCTCAGTCTAAGTTGGTAAGGAGGCCTTATACACAGAGGTACAATAGTTGTACAAATGAAGAGGATATTTAGTCCATTAAATCCAGTCTGGCTCCCTAGAGAAGAATACTATCAGTGTCGTTCACACTCATTATTTTCCCTGCAACCTCCTCTCTCTCAAACATATACCCCTTTAATTAATGCCCCTTTAATTTGTTTTCCATTTACGCACAACAGGGGTAACTTGCAGTCCAATGTTGTTCTATACATAGAAACATAGAAAATAGGTGCAGGAGTAGGCCCTTCGGCCCTTCGAGCCTGCACCGCCATTCAATATGATCATGGCTGATCATCCAACTCAGTATCCTGTACCTGCCTTCTCTCCATACCCCCTGATCCCTTCAGGGCCACATCCAACTCCCTCTTAAATATGGCCAACGAACTGGCCTCAACTACCTTCTGTGGCAGAGAATTCCACAGATTCACCACTCTCTGTGTGAAAAATGATTTTCTCATCTCGGTCCTAAAAGACTTCCCCCTTATCCTTAAACTGTGACCCCTTGTCCTGGACTTCCCCAACATCGGGAACAATCTTCCTGCAATACAATACGGATACAGGCTGAAGAGCCCGTTTCCACGCAGTATCTCTAAACTAAACTAAACTAAACTATAGGTAAGGTTCAGTTCATATAAAAATGACGCTCTCCAACACAAACTGCAGATAATTAGATCATTTCCCTTTCAATCAAACGTGACGAGCTGCCATGGGTAACGGATTGATTTCATGCCCATAGAACAGATGTAATGAATCTCCCGTGCATTTCCCCTCAATAAATGCCCTGTCTTTTAATTGGAAATTGTTATCACTCTCAGCTGTAATAGATTATTTACTCAGTACTGTGTAGGAAGGAACTGCAGATTCCGGTTTAAACCGAAGATAAGACACAAAAGCTGGAGGAACTCAGCGGGACAGGCAGCATCTGTGGAGAGAAGGAATGGGTGATGTTTCGGGCCGAGACCCTTCTCCAGTCTAGTTTGGGGAAAGGGAAACAAGAGATATCAGACGATGATTATAGAGAGATACAGAACTAAAGATATGCAAGAAAGTAGGGATGATCAAGGAAAGGTAGAGCCCACAATGGTCCATTGTTGGCTGTGGGCCAGGTGATAACGAGTTATGCAGACAATGAAACTCAACAGGACGGCAGTGAAACTAGTACGTGGTGACAGCGAGAACGTACAAATTCTATACAGACAGCGGCAACAGTCGGGATCAAACCCGGGTCTCTGGCGCTGTAAGGCAGCATCTCTATCACAGCACCACCTTAATAAATCTATAATGAGTAATATTGCTTTGGTAAAGGTGATGGTGAAACCAACGGATGTCGTAAGATCCACAAATGTTTATCAAGGACGGAAAAATGACACCAGACCCCATTCAACGTGGGCCCCCTGTAAATGATCGAACTGATCATTAAATTCAGAAGCTAAATAGAAATCGATAATAATCATGGACCTTGACGGCAACTTCCACGTTTCATGAAGCTTTTTAGTCCAACTCACATTCAACTAACCTACCTGGTCTCCCGGTGGCCCAGCACTTCAACTCCCCCTCCCATTCCCAATCTGACCTTTCTATACTGGGCCTCCTCCATTGCCAGAGTGAGGCCCAGCGCAAATTGGAGGCACAGCGCCTCATATTTCGCTTGGGCAGCTCACACACCAGTGGTATGAACATTGACTTCTCTAATTTTATGTAGCCCTTGCTTTCTCCCACCTTCCCCTCCCCTTCCCAGCTCTCCCACAAAGCCTACTGTCTCCGCCTCTTCCTCTCTTTATCCCCCCCCACCCGACATCAGTCTGAAGAGGTGTCGACCCGAAACGTCGCCTATTCCTTCTCTCCTTCCTTCCATAGATGCTGCCTCACCCGCTGAGCTTCTCCAGCATTTTTTGTCCACCTACCTTTGTCAATCAAACAACCAATTATTATTTATATAGCACATTTAAATCAATTTGCGTTGAACCAAAGTGCTGTACATAGAAGAAGTTGGGTTGCCATATATCCATAGAAATAAAAAGAAAAAAACACAACACACTAAAGAATTTAACATGAAACGTCCCCCCACAGCGGAATCAACATTTTCTCCTGTGAGGGAAGGCAGTTAAAGGTCAGTCCTCTTCCTCTGTGTGCACCCGTGGACGGGGCCTATTTGAGGCCTCCGTAGGTCGCCGCAACTGAGGCCCGGTGTTTGTCGTCTCTCCAGACAAAGGAATGTTCAATAGATTGGGCCTGAAATTGCTGAGATCAGCAAAAGGAACAAGTGATAAAAAGTTCCTTCATTACAAAAACTGTCACTCATGTTCAGATGGATTTTTTTTTTTTAAGTATACTATAAATAGCACCATTTTCTTTAGGTAGACAGAAATGCTGGAGAAACTCTGCGGGTGAGGCAGCATCTATGGAGCGAAGGAAATAGGCAACGTTTCGGGCCGAAACCCTTCTTCAGCACCATTTTCTTTGGTCCTTTTTCATTTGGAAGCATAGAAGCATAGAAAAGTAGGTCCAGGAATAGGCCATTCGGCCCTTCGAGCCAGCACCGCCATTCAATATGATCATGGCTGATCATCCAAAATCAGTGCCCCATTCCTGCCTTTCTCCCCATATCCCTTGATTCCGTTAGCCCTAAGAGCTAAATCTAAAGGGGCTGTCAAGTCAAGTCAAAAGAGTTTATTGTCGTGTGTCCCTGACAGGACAATGAAATTCTTTCTTTGCATAGCACAACAGAACATAGTAGGCATTGACTACAATTATATACTTAAATACACACATTAATTAATAAATAATAAAGTGCAAATAACAGACGGAGGGGTATTAATGTTCAGAGTTTTGTCCGAGCCAGGTTTAATAGCCTGATGGCTGTGGGGAAGTAGCTATTCCTAAACCGGGTTGTTGCGGTTCTCAGGTCCCTGTACCTTCTACCCGAAGGTAGCGGGGAGATGAGTGTGTGGCCAGGGTGGTGTGGGTCCTTGATGATGCTGCCAGCCTTTTTGAGGCAGCGACTGCGATAAATCCCCTCGATGGAAGGAAGGTCAGAGCCGATGATGGACTGGGCAGTGTTTACTACTTTTTGCAGTCTTTTCCTCTCCAGGGCGCTCAAGTTGCCGAACCAAGCCGCGATGCAACCGGGCAGCAAGCTCTCTACTGTGCACCTGTAGAAGTTAGAGAGAGTCCTCCTTGACAAATCGACTCTCCGTAATCTTCTCAGGAAGTAGAGGCGCTGATGAGCTTTCTTAATAATTGCATCTGTGTTCTCGGACCAGGAAAGATCTTCACAGATGTGCACGCCCAGGAATTTGAAGCTCTTGACCCTTTCAACCATCGACCCGTTGATATAAAACGGGATGTGGGTCCCCATCCTACTCCTTCCAAAGTCTACAATCAGTTCCTTGGTTTTGCTGGTGTTGAGGGCCAGGTTATTGTGCTGGCACCATATGGACAGTCGCTCGATCTCTCTTCTGTACTCCGACTCATCCCCATCAGTGATACGTCCCACAACAGTGGTGTCGTCAGCGAACTTGATGATGGAGTTCGCACTATGACCGGCTATGCAGTCATGAGTATAGAGTGAGTACAGCAGGGGGCTGAGCACGCAGCCTTGAGGTGCTCCCGTGCTGATTGTTATCGAGTCTGACACATTTCCACCACTACGAACAGACTGTGGTCTGTGGATGAGGAAGTCGAGGATCCAATTGCAGAGGGATGCGCAGAGACCCAGTTCTGCGAGTTTGGTAAGCAGCTTGGAGGGGATGATTGCGTTACATGCCGAGCTGTAGACAATGAATAACAGCCTGACATATAAGTTTTTGTTGTCCAAGTGGTCCAGAGCGGAGTGGAGGGCCAGCGAGATCGCATCCACCGTTGATCTGTTGTGGCGGTAAGCGAACTGCAGTGGGTCCAGGTTTTTGTCGAGGTAGGAGTTGATTTGTGCCATGATCAACCTCTCGAAGCACTTCATCACCACAGGCGTTAGTGTCACAGGTCGATAGTCATTGAGGCACGTCCCCTTGCTCTTCTTGGGCACCGGTATTATTGATGCCCTTTTAAAGCAGGTGGGAATCTCAGACCTCAGAAGTGACAGGTTGAAAATGTCCGTAAAAACTCCAGCCAGTTGCTCCACACAGGTTTTTAGAACACGACCAGGTATGCCATCAGGTCCAGACGCTTTTCGAGGGTTCACCCCTCTGAAGAATTTCCTGACGTCGGCCTCTGTGAAATACCATCACAGCGGAGATCTAATTGGCGAGTTTAGAAGAGTTTGCCCTCGACATACTCGCAGCATGGTCGACACAAGGTCCTAGGAGGTCTTTGTAACTCTCCTTCATGCTCGAGAGTGGTCCCCGCGTACTCGAGGCCTCAGCTAGGTCGCGGCGTATTTTTCAACATGCTGAAAAATGTCCGCGAGTAAAAAAAGGTCGCCATGGAAAACATCGATTTTTTTTTACTCGTAGGTTTAGTCGAAGTAGGTCGTACTAGGTCGGACTAGGTCGGCATGTTAGTCGTAGGTAATCGAGGATAGTCGAAGCTAGTCGTAGGTAGTCTTCATCCTAGTCGAAGGGTGGTCGACGGAGGTCGAAGGGAGGTCGACGGAGGTCGAAGGGAGGTCGTCTTCACTCTCGGCTATTCGGTCTCCAATTTTCCCCAAGCTAGTCGTAGGTAGCCTTCAAAATAGTCGAAGGAGGTCTTCAACATGACATCTTTTCAAACTCTCCTAAACTCTTCAAAACTCGCCAATTAGGTCGCCGCAGTGGGACAGCCCCTTAACTCTCACACACGCTCTCTTTTACATACATTCTCTTTCACACTCTGTCATGCAGTCTTTCTCTCTATCTCTCTCTCGCTCTCTCACTCTCCCTCTCTCACACCCACTCTCACTCTCACACATTCTCTCTCTCATTCACTCTCTCACTCTCATCCCCTCTTTCTCACACCCACTCACACATTCCCTCGCTGTCACACTTTCTCTCTAGCACTTTTAGTTCCGGTTAGTTTAGAGACGCAGCGGGGAAACAGGCCCCTCTACCCACCGAGTGCGCGCCGACCAGCGGTCAGCTCACACGGTAGGCGCTGTCCCACACGCGCCAGGGACAAGTTGCAGAAGCCGGTTAGCCTACAAACCTACACGTCTTCAGAGTGTGGGGTTTTACTCTTACTTTGGCCTTTGAGACTCTCTGCATGTGCAAGGAAACCAGAGCACTCATGAGGAAACCCACGTGGCCGCAGGGAGAACGTGCAAACTCCGTACAGATAGCACCCGTAGTCAGGATCGAACCCGGGTCTCTGGCGCTGTGAGGCAGCAACTCTACCGCTGCGCCACCGTGCCGCCCTTGTGTCATTGTTGCCTGTATGGTGGCGCCGTTGAGCATGGCAGCCCCGCCCGCAGCTGTTCGTCCTTTCATCCTTTTGTTAATTTTTAGTCCGTCAAAAAGTTTTGTTTTGGAGGTATTTTAGTCTTTTTATGTGGGGGGAGGGGGGAAGTCACTACCTGGTCGAGGACGCGTCTGTCCTCCGAGCCGCATCTCCGCCCCCTCCTCGCGGCCTACCGTCTGGATTGGCGCGGCCTTTCCTGCCGGAGACCGGTCAGAGCTTCAGCTTCAGCGGCGGCGGAGCACTGAGGTACCATCGCGGAGCGGGGCGATGCCTTACTAGGGTCTCCGTGTTGGAAGCTCCGGAGTGCTGGGACTGCCGACTTTAACACCATGGAGCTGTGGTCTGCGGAGCTTCCCGCCGCGGGCAGCGCTGACTTTATCAACGCGGGGCCCTGGGATCCTTCGCCGAGGATTGCCGCGTAAATCCGCCGCCCAGCTCGGCCTGTGGACATCGGGAGCCACGGTCCCCCGTAGGAAGCGGCCGATACGGAACTCCAGGCCGCTGAGAGTGTTCTACCGACGCCGGAGTTCCATCATTCCGGCGAGAGGGCCTGAAACATCGGGCCGCCGTTGCGGCGACTGCGGAGGGCTCAATAGACCCCGACCGCGGGTGAACAAAGAGGAAGAGGACTGAACTTTTGTTGCCTTCCCTCACAGTTGATTCCGCTGAGTGGGGATGTTCATGTTAAGGGCCTGTCCCACTTGCATGCGATTGCATGCGTCTGGCGCGACCAAACGTGGTCGCTTTTGGCGTACGGGCCGCGCGGGGCCGGTCCCACTTCGAAGCGCGGAGGCGTATGGAGCTGTGCAGGGCGGGGTGCGTATATAACTGTAGTCAATGCCTACTATGTTCTGTTGTGCTATGCAAAGAAAGAATGTCATTGTCCTGTCAGGGACACACGACAATAAACTCTTTTGACTTTTTTTGGTCCCGACATCGCGCGGGGCTCCAAAAATCCCGCACTGTCCGAACATTTCGCGCGCCAACGGCCTGTCGGCCCGCAGGCGCCTTGAAGGCGTACGCAACGTCTTGACGTCGTACGCAGCGTCTTAACGGCGTACGCCTAGCGCGTGGCGTTGCGCGATGACGTCACCACCCGACGCCGTGCGACACCCAAATTCAGTCGGCCCGCCTCCTGCCCAGCTGAGTGGTGAGTATAACGCGAATTACGTCACGCGCAAACTTAGCGCGTACTTACCGCGAACTTAGCGCGAACTCCGCTTCCAAAGTGGGTCTCGCCAAACGCATGCAATTGCATGCAAGTGGGACAGGCCCTTTAAAGTCTATCGTGTGTTGTGGTCTTTTTATTCGTATGGCTGTATGGCAACCCAAATGTCACTGTACCAATTGGTACAGTGACAATAGATGTAAACATGAACTTGAACTATTTCTTTACTTCAGTGTAGTTTAGTTTAGTTTATTC
>CM069142.1:67419928-67497428 GCA_035221665.1 Okamejei kenojei | reverse complement strand
CCCTTGTAATTTGAGAGTGCAGATTGAGTGCATGTGCCTGTTTGACTGAATGATATTTCCAACCTGCCAACAAGCAATTGGGGGAGATACAATGGCAGAGAAGGAACCAAGTCAAGGAAGATCGGACTACAGCAGAAATGTAACAGCTGGAACACATTGTTTGACCCAAAGAACTAATACTCAACAAATGTACCATATTCCCAAGGACCCTATTCCATTTCTTGATTAGACAGAAATGGCATTTTAATTTTTGAAATATGTTTTTGGCAGCCGCACTTTCCAGAGCAAGGGGCGTACGTGCAGCATCGATTTGGCTTCCTGATGACAATACTGAGCAAGTCGTTATTTGAGAATATGTTAGCTTAGTCGAGAGATACAACGCGAAACAAGGCCCTACAGCCCGCCCAGTCGAGACCCGAAACGTCGCCTATCTCCTTCGCTCCTTAGATGCTGCTGCACCCGCTGAGTTTCTCCAGCCTTTTGTGTACCCTCGATTCTCCAGCATCTGCAGTTCCTTCTTTAAAACAACGTGCAGACCTGCATGTCTTGTGGCGTGTGGGAGGAAGCCAGAGCACCCGGAGAAAACCCACGCGGTCACGCAAACTCTGTACAGACGGCACCCGCAGTCAGAATTGAACCCGGGTCTCTGGTGCTGTGAGGCGGACTTGGATTATTTGTTTTAAAGGACAGGTTAGAAGACTGTCGCTCTGAAGAAGCACAACTTTCTTGGACCAACCAGTGTGATAAATACCAATAGACAATAGACAATAGGTGCAGGAGTAGGCCATTCGGCCCTCTGTGTGAAAACGCTTTTCCTCATCTCCGTTCAAAATGGCTTACCCCTTATTCTTAAACTGTGGCCCCTGGTTCTGGACTCCCCCAACATCGGGAACATGTTTCCTGCCTCTGGCGTGTCCAATCCCTTAATAATCTTATATGTTTCAATAAGATACCCTCTCATCCTTCTAAATTCCAGAGTATACAAGCCCAGCTGCTCCATTCTCTCAGCATATGACAGTCCCGCCATCCCGGGAATTAACCTTGTAAAACCTACGCTGCACTCACTCAATAGCAAGAATGTCCTTCCTCAAATTTGGAGTCCAAAACTGCACACAATACTCCAGGTGTGGTCTCACTAGGGCTCTGTACAACTGCAGAAGGTCCTCTTTGCTCCTATATTCAATTCCTCTTGTTATGAAGGCCAACATGCCATTAGCTTTCTTCACTGCCTGCTGTACCTGCATGCTTACTTTCATTGACTGATGAACAAGGACCACCAGATCCCGTTGTACTTCCCCTTTTTCCCAACTTGACACCATTTAGATAATAATCTGCCTTCCTGTTTTTGCTACCAAAGTGGATAACCTCACATTTATCCGCATTAAACTGCATCTGCCATGCATCGGCCCACAATACTCCAGGTGTGGTCTCACCAGGGTCCTGTACAACTGCAGAAGGACCACTTTGCTCCCATACTCAATAAGATGACAATAGACAATAAGAAACGCCACCATGCCATTTGCTTACTTCACTGAAACAGTAAGACTTGGAACCTGAGTAATTGTTCTTTCGCTGGCAATTAAAGGAAGAAAGCTGCAGTCTTTCTGTTCTTTCGAGGATGTCTCTTGAAGCTTTGCGGTCATTTGAAGACAGTGAGCCTAGCTACGAACCTCGACAGATTACTGGGACAAACCGCAGGTGAGACAGCCTCTTCAGCTGGCCAAGAGAATGACCATGAGAATTTGTAACACGTGGTAAAACACACCAGGGCTCTTCACAGTATCATCGTTACACAAAATCTGACACAGCCACACATTAAAGAAATGTGGAGACACGCGTGGAAAGGCATTGTAAAATAATTAGGTCTCGGGGAGAGGCTGAAAGGCAGATAACAATGGAAAACATGGATCGGTTACAGGTTGCAGAAAAGGTTTGTGGATGTAGCCCAGCCCATCCCACAGACTAGACTCATCACCATGAAACATGGAAACACAGAAACACAGAAAACAGGTGCAGGAGTAGGCCATTCGGCCCTTTGAGCCAGCACCGCCATTCAACATGATTATGGCTGATCATCCAAAATCAATACAGTACAATAAAATACAATACAATACCATTTATTGTCATTTGAACCTCAAATGAAGTTCAAACAGAATTTGGTGTCTGCAGTCATACAACAAGAAAAGAACCGAGACACACACCAACACAATTTACACAAACATCCATCACAGTGAATCTCCTCCTCCCTGTGATGGAAGGCAAAGTCTTGTCTCTCCCCTGCTCTCCATTCTTCTCCCGATGTCAAAGTACCAAGGCCAAACAGTACCCCGTTCCTACTTTCTCCCCATATCCCTAGATTCCATTAGCCCTAAGAGCTAAATCTAACTCTCTCTTGAAAACATCCAGTGAATCGGCTTCCACTCCCTTCTGTGCCAGAGAATTCCACAGATTCACCACTCTCTGGGTGAAAAGGTTTTTCCTCATCTCAGTCCAAAATGGCCGACACCTTATTCTTAAACTGTGACCCCTGGTTCTGGACTCCCCCAACATGGGGAACATCTAGCCTGTCCAATCCCTTAAGAATTGTAGATGATGTTTCTATAAGATCCCCTCTCATCCGGAGTACCCGGAGAAAACCCACGCGGTCACAGGGAGGACATACAAACTCCGTGCAGACGGCGTCCATAGTCAGGGTGGAACCTGGGTCCCGTGGTGCTGTAAGTCAGTAGCTCTACCGCTTGCTGCCCGCCTCAAGACACCTGCGAAAAGCAGCCAGCATAACCAAAGACATGTACCACCTCAGTCATTCCTTCCTCTCTCTGGCCTAATGAAAGGGTTAAAAAGTATTCAGCACATCTTAAATGGAAACGTTCAGCGTTACTTTAACTTGTAAAGAAAAGTATTTAGGTTATGCAGACAGGGGTGAAGAATACACGACTCATAATTGTAAGTAGTCATTATAAAGGTGGCACAGTCATTATAAAGGTAGAGTTGCTGCCTCACTGCGCCAGAGACCCGGGTTCGATCCTGACAGCGGGCGCTGTCTGCATGGAGTTTGTACGTACTCCATGCGACCTGTGTGGGTTTTCTCCGGGTGCTCCGGTTTCCTCCCACACTCTAAAAGATGTACAGGTTTGTAGGTTAATTCGCTTAGGTAAAATTGTAAATCGACCCTAGTGTGCAGGATAGTGTTAGTGTGCGGGGATCGCTAGTCGGCACGGACTATAGAAACATAGAAACATAGAAATTAGGTGCAGGAGTAGGCCATTCAGCCCTTCGAGCCTGCACCGCCATTCAATATGATCATGGCTGATCATCCAACTCAGTATCCGGACTCAGTGGGCTGAAGGGCCTGTTACTGCGCTGTATCTCTAAATTTTTTTAACATTTTTTAAAATGATCTAACTTTGATAAATAGAAGCAATGGTTAAGTAGATATCTAATCTTAGACAGTCTGAAGAAGAGTCCCGATCCGAAACATCATCAGACCATTCCTCCACAAATGCTGCCTGACCCATTGAATTCCTACAGCAGTTTGTGTTTTGCTTAAGATTCCAGCATCGTCAGTCTCTTTTCACTACAAATCTGTGCCTGTATAAGAAAAATAGTGTTGTTATCTGAATTCAAACCAACACAAGCTACAGGCCAAAATGTACAAAATAGCAGATGCTGGTTTATACGAAAGATAGACACAAAGTGCTGGAGTAACGCAGCAGGTCAGGCAGCATCTCTGGAGAAATAGGCTAGGTAACGTTTTGGGTCGAGACCCTTCTTCAGACCCGAAACGTCACCCATTCCTTCTCTCCAGAGATGCTGCCCGTCCCGCTGAGTTACTCCAGCATTTTGTGCCTATCTTCGATTCAAACCAGCATCTGCACACATGTCTTTGGACCTGTCATTTTCGCAAAAGAACTTGAGTTGTCCTGAACAAGAAGGATTAAACAAATACGGAAACTTGGCCAAGCGACACATCTCAGCATTACTGTCAAAGGAGGACTTCAAAGTCCCACAAGGTGCGCTCTCTGATAAGCAGGGTTTACATTCCAGGCATTGCCCATCTACCCCAGCGTGTGTGCAGTTTTGGTCTCCTAATTTGAGGAAGGACATTCGTGCTATTGAGGGAGTGCAGCGTCGGTTTCCAGCTTAATCCCCGGGATGGGTCGACGTCTTGTATTCACTGGAATTTAGAAGGGTGAGAGGGTGATCTTATAGAAACATATAAAATTCTGAAGGGATTGGACAGGCTAGATGCAGGAAAAATGTTCCCCATGCTGGGGGAGTCCAGAACCAGGGGTCACGTTAAGAATAAGGGGTAGGCCATTGAGGACTGAGATGAGGAAAAAAAATGTACCCAGAGGGTTGTGAATCTGTGGAATTCTCTGCCACAGAAGGCAGTGGAGGCCAATTCACTGACCCGGCCACACATTAAAGAGGTGTGGAGACAGGCTTTGTAAAAGAATTAGGTCTCGGGGGAGAGACTGAAAGGCAGACAACAATGGGAAAACATGGATCGGTTACAAGTTGCAGGAAACGTTTGTGGATGTAGCCCAGTCCATCACACAGACTAGACTCATCACCATGAAACATAGAAACATAGAAACACAGAAAACAGGTGCCGGAGTAGGCCATTCGGCCCTTTGAGCCAGCACTGCTATTCAATATGATCATGGCTGATCATCCAGAATCAGTACCCCATGTCTGCTTTCTCCCCATATCCTTTGATTCCGTTAGCCCTAAGAGCGATATCTGACTCTCTCTTGAATTGACTTCCACTGCCCTCTGTGGCGTGCAGGGATCGCTGGTCGGTGCGGGCTCGGTGGGCTGAAGGCCCTGTTTCCACGCTGTATCTCTTAACTAAACTAAACTCAACTAAACCACATCCTCTCAGCTCCCCCGTTCTGAATCGCACTCCAAAGCTTCCCAACATCCGTTCCTGATCTGCAACCCTGCCCGCTATTCCTGTTTCCCCTTTCTCTTTGAACAGCCGGCCTACACCAGGAGCACCCTGGGACATTTCCCTTCACATGAAAGTGGCCGTGGAAACAGATAGCGTTGTTGAGGTTTGCTCGGGTCCCAGGTGGCAAGCATCACGCTGATACAAGGAGCGATTGCTTGAGGTAAGTTTATATAACCGAGCTTTAATTTACCTTTGGAATGTTCCGGACAAGAGGCTCTGTGTTGTTTACCACTGATTTACATCCGGCATCTCCTACCACTGAGGAGCCAATTACCCGGACAGTGAGATCAGTGAGTCTTACCAGCTGGAGAGCGGTGCTGACCTCCCGCCTACCACATTGGAGGTCCTCAGACTATCTGTAATCAGTTGTAGAGTCATACCGTGTGGAATCAGGCCCTTCGGCCCAACTTGCTCACGCCGGCCAACATGCTCCATCTACACTAGCCCCGCCTGCCTGCATTTGCCCCATATCCCGCTAAATCTATTGTATCTATGGCGGTCACGGTGGCGCAGCGGTAGAGTTGCTGCCTTACAGCGAATGCAGCGCCGGAGACCCGGGTTCGATCCCAACTACGGGCGCTGTCTGTACGGAGTTTGTACGTTCTCCCCGTGGCCTGCGTGGGTTTTCTCCGAGGTCTTCGGTTTCCTGCCACACTCCAAAGACGTGCAGGTTTGTAGGATAGTTGGCTTGGTAAATGTAAAAATTGTCCCTGGTGGGTGTAGGATAGTGTTAATGTGCGGGGATCGCTGGTCGGCGCGGACCCGGTGTGCCAAAGGGCCTGTTTCCGCGCTGTATCTCTAAAAAACTAAAACAAAAAAAACCGAATGTTTCTTAAAAGTTGGGATAGTACCTGCCTCAACTACCTCCTCCGGCAGCTGATTCCATACACCCACCACACTCTGAAAAAGTTACCCCTCAGATCTGTGAACGGGCCTGACTAGGTTCCGGCCATTGTGCCCATATGCCTCCTGTAACAAGTGTTGTACTGTTTTACATTAAAGAGACAAAGTGCTGGAGTATCTCAGCAGGTCAGGTAACTGAACTATCCTATCGCCAGCTAGAGAATGGTCCTGACCTACCATCTACCTCATGGAAGACCCTGGGACTATCTTTAATCAGACTTTACTGGACTTTACCTTGCACTGAACGTTATTCCCTTTACCCTGTATCTGTGCACTGTGGACGGTTGGATTGTAATCATACGTAGTCTTTCCGCTGACTGGTTAGCACGCAACAAGAATCTTTTCACGCTACCTCAGTATAGGCGACAAGAAACTAAACTTAACTAAATGCAAAGGGCCTGTCCCACTGTACGAGGTAATTCAAGAGTTCTCCCGCGTTTTCCCCTGATTCCAACTCGGAGAATTACGGTAATGGCTGCTCGTAGGTACTCGGGGCTCTCATGGACATTTTTCAACATGTTGAAAAAACTTCCCGAGCTTACTGCGTTTCCCGAGTACCTGCCGTTAGCGTTACGAGCCGCTAAGAGACGTCCCCGAGCTCCGACGTCCCCGCTACGTACATTCTACGTACTTACCACGAGTTTGATTTTTTTTCTAAACTCGGGAGAGCTCTTGGGTAAACTCGTATAGTGGGACAGCCCCTTAAGAGTCTAAAGTTGTGAACAGCGAGATAATTCATGATTTCAATGCAAATTTCTTGAGACAACGTAATCATAAGGTCATAAGGTCATAAGTGATAGGAGCAGAATTAAGCCATTCGGCCCATCAAGTCTACTCTCCCTCCTAACCCCATTCTCCTGCCTTCTCCCCATAACCCCTGACGCCCGTACTAATCAAGAATCCATCTTTCTCTGCCTTAAAAATATCCACTGACTTGGCCTCTACAGCCTTCTGTCAAAAGAATTCCACCCTCTGACTAAAGACATTTCTCCTCGTCTCCTTCCTAAAAGAACGTCCTTTAATTCACACACACACACACACACACAGTCATTTTCACCTCCCCTCTCCGGCCGGGCAGAGATACAGAAGGTAGAGAGCATGTACTGCCAGATTCAGGAACAGCTTTTCCCCACAGTTATCAGACTCTTGGGCTGACCTCTCATAATTGAAGGGATGTATTCCCAATGTATTCCCAATCTCCGTATCAATTTCACAGTGACTCTTGCTCAAGTGTTTCCACGTGCGCATTCTCTGCGCCTGCAACCACGATGGGGCATCTTGGTCATCACAGGCAAGTTGGGTTGAAGGCCCTGTTTAGTTTTTCCGTTTATTTTTGAGATACAGCGCGGAAACGGGCCCCTCAGGCTCCACCGAGTCCACCCTAACACTAGGGCGCGGGGATCGCACTAGGAACACTAAAGACACTAGGGACACTACACACACTCGGGACAATAAAGTCCTTAATAATGTGACCACATCTGTCAAGCCAATCAACCTACAAACCTGAAGGTAAACAAAAACGCTGGAGAAACTCAGCGGGTGAGGCAGCATCTATGGAGCGAAGGAATAGGTGACGTTTCGGGCCGAGACCCTTCTTCACGAAACGTCACCTACTCCTTCGCTCCGTAGATGCTGCCTCACCCGCTGAGTTTCTCCAGCGTTTTTGTCTACCTCGATTTTTCCAGCATCTGCAGCTCTTTCTTAAACCGCAAAACTGAATGTCTTTGGAGCGTGGGAGGAAACCAGAACGCCTGGAGAAAACCCGCGTAGGTCACAGGGAGAACGTACATCCTTCGTACAGCCTGCACCCACGGTCAGGATCGAACCCGGATCTCTGGCCACGGGTGCTGTCTGTACCTTATAAGGCAGCAGCTCTACCCGCTACACCACCGTGCCGCCCCCGTTTAGATGCTATTTTACACTATGTAAATAGTCTGCACCATTTCCTGCCTGTTTTTATGCTACCTGTTGTGTTAGAGTACAGTTTTCTCCCTTTTCCTGCCTTTTCTTCAACTAGCTAAAACTGTAGTTGAAGGCGATGGTGAGTTGTATCACTGTCATCTGTCTAAGCTGAGAGGTAGCTCCTCACACATAGAAAGTAGACCACATCTTCCTAGGGCACAGCCTTTGATGAGAGTATAAAAAAAGGAGAATATAAAATCATGAGAGGAATAGATCGGGTAGATGCACAGAGTCTGTTGCCCAGAGTAGGGGAATCGAGGACCAGAGGACATAGGTTTAAGGTGAAGGGAAAAGATTTCATAGGAATCTGAGGCGTAACTTTTTCCACACAAAGAGTGGTGGATGTGTGGAACAAGCTGCCAGAGGAGGCAGTTGATGCTGGGACTATCCCATCGTTTAAGAGATAGTTAGACAGGTACATGGATAGGACAGGTTTGGAGGGTTATCCAAGCGCAGGCAGGTGGGGCTAATGTAGCTGGGACATGTGGGCCGGTGTGGGCAATTTGGGCCAAAGGGCCTGTATCACTCTATGACTCTATGAGAGGGGCAAAGCTGAAAGTAGATGTTTAGTTGAGTTTCGATTAGCGATACAGCGCTGAAACAGGCTCTTCGACCCTCCGGGTCTGTCCCGACCAGCAATCCCCACACATTCTTGCTATTGAGGGAGTGCAGCGTAGGTTTACAAGGTTAATTCCCGGGATGGAGGGACTGTCATATGCTGAGAGAATGGAGCAGCTGGGCTTGTACACTCTGGAGTTTAGAAACATATGAGATTGTTAAGGGCTTGGACACACTAGAGGCAGGAAACATGTTCCCGATGTTGGGGGAGTCCAGAACCAGGGGCCACAGTTTAAGAATAAGGAGTAAGCCATTTAGAACGGAGATGAGGAAACACCTTTTCTCACAGAGAGTGGTGAGTCTGTGGAATTCTCTGCCGCAGAGGGCGGTGGAGGCCGGTTCTCCAGATGCTTTCAAGAGAGAGCTAGATAGGGCTCTTAAAAATAGCGGAGTCAGGGGATATGGGGAGAAAGCAGGAATGGGGTACTGATTGTGGATGATCAGCCATGATCACATTGAATGGCGATGCCGGATCGAAGGGCCAAATGGCCTACTCCTGCACCTATTGTCTATTGTCCATTGTCTATTGTCTATTAACACTATCCTACACCCACTTGGGACAATTTACATTTACCAAGCCAATTTACCGACAAACCTGCACATCTTTGGAGTGTGGGAGGAAGCCGAAGATCTCGGAGAAAGCCCACGCAGGTCACGGGGAGAACGTTCAAAATATGTACAGACAGAACCCGTGGTCAGGATCGAACCCGGGTCTCTGGCGCTGTAAGGCAATAGCTCTTCCACTGCCACTAGCCCTCACGTAAAAAAGACATTGGTGAGGCCGCATTTAGAGTATTGTGGTCAGTTCTGGGCAGCATGTTACAGGAAAGATGTTAAGTTGGAAATGGTACAGAGAAGATTTACACGGATGTTGCCAGGACTCAAAGGTCTGAGCTGTAGGGAGAGGTTGAGCAGGCTGGGACTCTATCCCTTGGAGCGCAGGAGGATGAGGGGGTGATCTTCTAGAGAGGAATAGTTCGGGTAGATGCACTGAGTCTCTTGCCCAGAGTAGAGTAATCAGGAACTAAAGGATATTGTTTTAAGATGAAGGAGGAATCTATCTATCTCTGCCTTAAAACTACCCATTAAATTGGCCTCCACAGCCTTCTGTGGCAATGAATTCCACAGATTCACCAACCTCTGCCTAAAGAAATTCCTCCTCATCTCCTTTCTAAAGATACGTCCGTTTATTCTGAGGCTGTGGCTGGTCCCAGACGGCACCTGTAGTCGGGATCGAACCCGGGTCTCCGGCGCTGCAAGCGACTGTAATGGGCCTGTCCCACTTAGGCAACTTTTTAGGCGACTGCAGGAGACTATGCGGTCGCCACATGGTCACCACATGTTCGCGGGTGGTTGCCGGAGAGTCGCCTTCGTGGTCGTGAGGAGTTCCCCAGCATTCTGGGAACTAGTCGCGGCTTCATTTTGGTCCCCGCAAATTGTTCAACATGTTAAAAATTAGCAGCGACCAGAATGAAGCCGCCATGGGGAGTAGCGAAGATTCCCGTGCCGTAGGTGGGTCGACAGGAGGTCGAAGGTTCTCTTAGGTTCTCGTAGGTTGTAGCCGGTGCTGACCGGTGAATTTCATTGGCTCATTGGGGGAAAAAAACGTAATGCAGTAGTTTTCAGAACCAAGGATAACCGACCGGTAACGTTAAATGTCCGCCGAGCTTCACGGCCGTGTATCTCTGGCTTCTTAAAGGTTGTCTCCACTCCTTCTCCCTCATTCTCCCCCCTTCTCCTCCAGCCCTTCTACCCCACTCTTTTAAAGGACTTACCGTACACTGTGCTTTAGCCATCTTAATTACAGCGCCAACCTTCCTGTTCATCGCGGTGTGTGTCTGTATCACCCCGGCTTTGCACCGTTTGAATTTCACTCAGACAGCGCTCCTCCCCGCTTGCCCTGTCCCCCGCCTGCATAACGGGCTGGGGACAGGGCAAGTGATGTGTTTGTTTGTTGTGTGTGTGTGTGCGCGTGAGTGCGTGCGTGCGTGTGTGTGCATGCATGCGTGCGTGGGTGCGTGCGTGTGTGTGTGCTTGTGTGCGCGTGTGTGCGCGCGTGTGCGTGTGCGTGCGTGCGTGCGTGCGTGTGTGTGTGCATGCATGCGTGCGTGTGTGTGCTTGCATGCGTGCGTGGGTGCGTGTGTGCGTGTGTGTGTGTGCAAGCATGCGTGCGTGTGTGTGCTTGCATGCGTGTGTGTGTGTGTGTGTGTGCGTGTGCGTGCGTGCGTGTGTGTGTGTGTACACGCGTGTGCGTGCGTGTGTGTGTGCGTGCGTGCGTGTGTGTGGGTGCATGCGTGCGTGTGTGTGTTCCACTCTGACAGTCGCCGTTCCAGTTGCCGGTTTCCCAGGCGACGGCCGGCAACTTGACAGTCGCCAGCAGTCGCCTGAAAAACCACCTAAGTGGGACAGGGCCCATAAGGCAGCGACTCTACCGCTGCGCCACCGTACCACGCGAAGAACTCTATCGCCCGCACCACCGCGCGAGAAGAATTCCACCACGCCGTGCGTATGAGACAATGGAGGACCATTGAAACTGTTGAGAGAGGCGTGGAGGGGAGGGGTGAGCGCTCGGAGTCGGGGGGGGGGAGATGAGGTAATCCGAAGGGTTACAGTTACAGAGCATTGGCGTGTTGGTAAAAACAAAGCTGGTGTAACGTTGTCCTTGTTGCCAGCATTCCTGACCACAATTATGCCTGGAATGCCACGAAAGGACTGGACAAGTTAGGAAAACAGTCAGGAAAGGAAAAACCTCTCTCTCTAATTACTTTATTTTTTTTACTCTCTGATAAATGTCGGAGAAGCAGATGGTTTGCGTTTAATAAAAATAAATCTGAAACCTCGACGCAAGTGTGCTGGGAGCAGCTGTGTTTGCAGTGTTAGGGGAGGGTCAGCGACTCCTTCAAGAGGAGCCGCCTGTACTTTTTGAGAAGGCTCCGCTCCTTCAACGTCTGCTGATGTTCTACCCATCGGCGGAAGCCAGCGCCATCTTCTTCGCTGCCGTGTGCCGGGGCTGCAGGGTGAAGGCCGCGGACGCCTACAGGATCAACGATCACGTCGGGAAGGCCGGCTCCGTCCGGGGGCGGAGTTGGAGTTGGATTCACGGGAGGTTGGTCTCGGAGGGGAGGATGCTCCTCAAACTGCGGAGCATCCTGGACAATACAGCTCACCCCCTCCGTGACACACTGGTCAACCTGAGGAGCGCCTTCAGCAACGGACTGGTTCCACCAAGATGCAGCACAGAACGCCACAGGAGATCCTTCTTCCCCGTGGCTATCAAACCTGTACAACCCCTCCCCCTTCTGTCGTGGGGTAGACTGACTCCCCCCCCCCCCCCCCCCCAATCTTTGCACATTCCCAATCCTTTCCACTCGTCACTTTAATTTCATGTTGTGTTTATTTTGTGTTTTTTGATTGTTGGGAGATCAATTTCCCTCGTGGGATCAATAAAGTTCTATCGTATCGTATCGTTAAGGTTCGGAAAGAAATCGCCTTCCTACGTCCCTCTCCCATCCTCCGCTCATCCTGGGATTTTGTGGAATTCTCTGCCTCAGAGGGCGGTGGAGGCCGGTTCGCTGGATACTTTCAAGAGAGAGCTAGATAGGGCTTTTAAAGATAGCGGAGTCAGGTGAGATGGGGAGAAGGCAGGAACGGGGTACTGGTTGGGGATGATCAGCCATGATCACATTGAATGGCAGTGCTGGCTCGAAGGGCCGAATGGCCTACTCCTGCACCTATTGCCTATTAAAAATTATTCACTTCTGTGGAAAAGAATTCCACAGGTTCACCACCCTTTGACTAAATAAATTTCTCCTCATCTCCTTCCTAAAAGAACATCCTTTAATTCTGAGGCTGTGACCTCTAGTTCTTGACTCTCCCACTAATGGGAACAGCCTCTCCACATCCACGCTATGACTCATAGAGTCATACAGCATGAAAACAGGCCCTTCGGCCCAACTTGCCCACACCGACCAATATGTTTAAGAAACATTTTGACAGGTGCATGGATAGGACAGGTTTAGAGGGATATGGATAATATATTTTGGGTTGAAATTGGTTATTTAGCTGTGTGTGAGTGTTAAGGGCCTGTCCCACTTAGGAACATTTTTTCGCTGACTGTCATAGTCAGAGCAGGTTGCCGAAAAAGAGCAGGACCCCCCACCCCCCTACGACAACGTCTACGACAGCCTACCTCCTAGTCGACGCCAAGCTACAGCAAGCTACCGACAACCGGCGGCCCATTAGCACGTCCACCTACGACCACACCTACGGCAACCTACGACAACTAAAGGCAACCTGTCAGCGACAACTGAAGACAACTGAAGACAATTCAGTCGCCGGTACCTGTCGCCGGTCGACGTTGGTTGCCGTAGGTGGTCGCCAATGGAATTCACCGAAGTCAGCACCCGGCGACAACCAACGTCACCCGGCGACAACCAGCGGCATCCTGGCGACAACCTACGACAGCACCTACGTCAGGGGAAGACAAGCTACCTCAAGCCCACAGTCACCAAAAGTTTTGAACATTTCAAAATCCAACGGCGACCAGAAAAAAGTTACGACTCTTTAGGCGACTTGAGGAGACGACTCACGACCATACAGGCGTCACCCCGCGACCATGTGGTGACAGCTTAGTCGCCTGTAGTCGCCTAAAAAATCGCCTAAGTGAGACAGGGGTTTTATATTCTGCAATGACTGCCCTTGATGTTGTGTCCGGGGAGGGATTTGTGAGAATATGTATTTTGCTAAATCGTCTTTTAAAGCAACAGATCAGATATGAAGGGCTGAATGGCCTACAACGGTTTGTGCACTGGAGATCCTTGAAGGTTGGGAGAGGGTGGGGGGGGGGGGGGGGGGGGGGTTCTTTGGCTTGGATTCTCTACCTTCTGTCCGAGATTAGAACATTACCTATTTGTACACTAACATTAAATGGAGATGAAAAAAAAAGAGGTGTCAAGGCTCTTCGCCAGTGGAATCAGTCCTTCCTCAGTTTAGTTCAGCTTAGAGATACAGCATGGAAATATGCCCTATAGCCCTCTGAGTCCGCTCCGACCAGCAATCGCCCCATACACTAACCTACATACTAGGGGGCAATTTACAATTTTTACCAAGAGGATTTCAGTATAGGAGAGGTTCTTCTGCAGTTGTATAGAGCTCTGGTAAGATCACATCTGGAGTATTGTGTACAGTTTTGGTCTCCTAATTTGAGGAAGGACATCCTTGTGATTGAGGCAGTGCAGCGTAGCTTCACGAGATTGAACCCTGGGATGGCGGGACTGTCATATGAGGAAAGATTGAAAATACTGGAGTTTAGAAGGATGAGGGGGCATCTTATAGAAACATATAAAATTACAAAAGGACTGGACAAGCTAGATGCAGGAAAAATGTTCCCTATGTTGGGCGAGTCCAGAACCAGGAGCCACAGTCTTAGAATAGAGGGGAGGCCATTTAAGACTGAGGTGAGAAGAAACGTTTTCACCCAGAGAGTTGTGAATTTGTGGATTTCCCTGCCACAGAGGGCAGTGGAGGCCAAATGGCTGGACGGATTTAAGAGAGAGTTAGATGGAGCTCTAGGGAGCTAGTGAGGAATCAATGGATATGGGGAGAAGGCAGGCACGGGTTATTGATTGGGGACGATTAGCCATGATCACAATGAATGGCGGTGCTGGCTCGAAAGGCTGAATGGCCTCCTCCTGCACCTGTTTTTGATGTTACCAAAACCAATCAACCTGCAAACCTGTATGCCTTTGGAGCGTTGGAGGAAACAACAGCACCCGGAGAAAGCCCACGCGGTCACGGGGAGAGCTGTACAAATTCCACCCGCGGTCAGGATCGAACCCTGGTCTCTGGCGCTCTAAGGCGGCAACTCTACCGCTGCGCCACTGTTCTGCTGCTCCACGAGATGAATTGCAGCCCCTGTTCCATTATCTAAAGGGGCTGCTCCTCGCCTTCTGGCCGCACTTCTCACCCACCATCCTCATCTTCGGACACCCTGTGCGTAGGGGAGAGGGTAGAGGGCCGAGGGTGTCCTGGTTGGGTTTGCTGCTCCTGGGCCTGGCCAGGCTGGCCATCCGCGAGTCACGGCGCCAGGCGGAAGAGGCCTCTGCCCGAGCCGGCCGCCTGCCCCTTTCCCGGGGTTACCTCCGCGCCCAGATTTCATCCTGGACAAGGAGCGTAAGATAGTTATATAATAGTTTATCGTTTGTCGTGTATTATGGTGGTGGGTTCTGCTTGGATTTTTACTACACTGTACATACTGTATAAGCAGCGGGTTAGGCGGCATCTCGTGTGAAGCAGCATCTGCAGTTCCCTGTTCTACTCAAAGATCATGACTGGTCTTTTACCTCTGTGCTACATTCCTGCACTAACCCCATGTCCCTTTGTTTCTTTAAGATCCGAAAATGTTTGGATTAAAGCTTCCATTGCCACGTAGGTGCGGTGTATTGCTACAGGTGTGTCTATCTGTTGAGAGAGATGTTAGGCCCAGAGTTTGTAAATGGAGGTGAATGCACCGGAGAAAGCCTTCAAACATTTCTTCCTGGTCTCCAAAAAAAACTGGGGATTCTCTTCTAGTTTCCCTCTGTTGGCAAACTAGAAAATGAGTGGGATGGACATTCTGTGCGGTGATCCAGTTCGGGTAACCTTCAACCTCCATTCCAGACTCAGGAGCAGCTCCTTCCCCTCTGTTATCGGGCTTCCTTCAGCTTGGGTAGTGTCCGATACACCCCTAACCCATTGTGGACGTTGGGCTTGTGTACTGTAGTTTAGAGATACAGTGTGGAAACCGGCTCTTCGGACCACCGCATCTGCACCTACCAGCGATCCCCGCACACTAACACTGTCCCACGCGCACTTAGGCCCCCTTCGGTCATGGCTGACCATGGGTGCCTCCAGGGTGCTATTCCCTATATCGTGTGTGCGTGACTTTGTTTAACGTGGGGAGACTGGTGCACAGACAGCCACCCCACGGTCCTTGACAGATCTGGGTCGGGATCCAGTGGCATGGAGTCCAAGACGACCGGAGACCCTTTCCTGCTGCAGCCTTCATCCGCCTTCCCAGCCGTTGTGACGCTCCACTAAGGTCAGCCGTCGTCCTCGGCCTGTTCCACCGTTGAGATCTGGGTTGGATTGCTCTTTGTCAGAGACCTCCCCCTCGACCTTACCGCCATGGGTGGCCCTACCAGGAGCACAGCTCCAGACGGCATCGCTCTCAGGATCTCAGGTCCACACAAGCTTCTCCACCACGACAAGGTGACAATCCGCGGAGAGGCACACACGAGGAGCAACTTATAATTTTACCAAGTCAATTAACCTACAAACCTGTACGTCTTTGGAGTGTGGGGGGAAACCAAAGATCCCGGAGAAAAGCCCACGCGGGTCACAGGGAGAACGTTCAAACTCGCGACAGACAGCGCCCGTAGTCGGGTTCGAACCCGGGTCTCCGGCGCTGTGTGGCAGCAAATCTACCGCTGCGCCACGTGCCGCCCTGAGCTCAATGGACCTGAAGCGCTACAATGCTGCGAACTATAGCCTGCACTCTGCACCTTGCCTTTTGCTCTGCCTGTTGCACTTGTGAACTGTTTGTGTTTAGCTTTGGTATGTCTGATCTGTTTGGATCGCTTGCAAAGCAAAGCTTTTCCCTGAACACTTGACAATTCACACGTGACAATATTAAACCTGAATGGAAACCTAGGCCATGCCCAACTCCACCGGGCCATGATGAGCCATTAGCAACATCGTACATAGAAACATAGAAAATTGGTGCAGGAGGAGGCCATTCGGCTCTTTGAGCCAGCACCGCCATTCATTGTGATCATGGCTGATCGTCCCCTATCATTAACCCGTGCCTGCCTTCTCCCCATATCCCTTGACTCCACTAGCCCTTAGAGTTCTATCTAACTCTCTCTTAAATCCATCCAGTGACTTGGCCTCCACTGCCCTCTGTGGCAGGGAATTCCATAAATTCACAACTCTCTGGGTGAAAACGTTTTTTCTCACCTCAGTCTTGTTAAATGGCTTCCCCTTTATTCTAAGACTGTGGCCCCTGGTTCTGGACTCGCCCAACATGGGGAACATTTTTCCTGCATCTAGCTTGTCCGGTCCTTTTAGAATGCTACACATTTCTATAAGATATCCCCTCATCCTTCTAAACTCCAGTGAATACAAGCCTAGTCTTTTCAATCTTTCCTCATATGACAGTCCCGCCATCCCAGGGATCAATCTCGTGAACCTACGCTGCACTGCCTCAATCACAAGGATGTCCTTCCTCAAATTAGGAGACCAAAACTGTACGCAATACTCCAGATGTGGTCTCACCAGAGCCCTATACAACTGCAGATACCCTATACAACATCAATAACTTGTACAGCATACACTTGTACATCAATAACTTCTTCACCTCTGCGAATAGTGTACTTTCTAAATGAAATTATATACCCTTAATTTCATATTTACTATTACTGACACTAACGTAGAACATTAGAACAGGCAGCACAGGAACGGGTCCTTCGGACCACAAAGTTAACCCAGCCTCCTCTGCCTGCACGTGATCCATATCGCTCCTTTCCCTGTGGCACGGAGGCGCAGCGGTAGAGTTGCTGCCTTACAGCGCCAGAGACCCGGGTTCCATCCTTACTACGGGTGCTGTCCGTATGGAGTTTGTGCCTTCTCCCCGTGACCTGCGTGGGTTTTCTCCGGGTGCTCCGGTTTCCTCCCACGCTCCAAAGACGTACAGGTTTGTAGGTTAATTGGCTTCGGTAAAAGTTGTCTGAAAAATTGTCTCCAGTGTGTGTAGGATAGTGTTCGTGTGTGGAGATCGCAGGTTGGCACGGACTCGGTGGCCGAAGGTCCTGTTTCCACGCTGTATCGCTAAACTAAACTAAATTAAAGTAAATCCGTGTGCCTATCTAATGGGCCTGTCCCACTTAGGCGATTTTTCAGCGGACTGCCGGCGACTGTCGAGAGTGGAACACACACACACGCACATCGCTTCCTTCACCAGCCCGTTATGCAGGCGGGGGACAGGGCAAATGGGGGGAGCGCTATCTAAAAAATTCACACGGTGCAAAGCCAAGGTGAAACAGACACACACCGCGATGAACAGGAAGGTTGAGACACGGTGTGTGTCTAAAGCACGGTGTACGGTAAGTCCTTTAAAAGAGGGGGGGAGAGGGGGGAGAAGGGGGGGAAAAGGAGTGGAGACAACTTTTAAGAAGCCAGAGATACACGGCTGTGAAGCTCGGCGGACATTTAACATTACCGGTCGGTTATCCTTGGTTCTGAAAACTACTGCTTACCTTTTTTTTCCCCCAATGAGCCAATGAAATTCATCGATCAGCACCGGCTACAAGCTACGAGAACCTACGAGAACCTTCGACCCCCTGGTAACCCACTAGGACCTCCTGGCGACCCACCTACGGCACGAGAATTCTCGCTACTCTCCATGGCGGCTTCATTCCAGTCGCGGCTAATTATTCAACATGTTGAAAGGCTCGCGGTGACCATAATGAGGCCGCGACTAGTTCCCAGAATGCGGGAACTCCTCACGACCATGACGGCGACTCCCCGGCAACCACCAGCGAACATGTGTCGACCGCATAGTCTCCTGCAGTCGCCTAAAAAGTCGCCCAAGTGGGACTGGCCCATTAGAGACTCTTAAATACCACAAACATATTTGCCTTTGCAAATCTCTGGATGCTGTCAAGAGAGAGCTAGATAGGGCTCTTAAAAATAGCAGAGTCAGGGGATATGGGGAGAAGGCAGGAACGGGGTACTGATTGTGGATGATCAGCCATGATCACATTGAATGGCGGTGCTGGCTCAAAGGGCCGAATGGCCTACTCCTGCACCTATTGTCTATTGTCTATTGTCTATTGTTGTCCTGCACACTACTAGGGACAATTTACATTGATTACCAAGCCAATCAACCTACAAACCTGTACGTCTTTGGAGTGCGGGAGGGGAACAATGATCTCGGAGAAAACCCACGCAGGTTACGGGGAGGAACGTACAAACTCCGTACAGGCAAACACCCGTGGTCGGAATCGAACCGGGTCACTGCCGCTGTAAGCGCTGTGAGGCTGCAACTCTGCCACTGCACCACCGTGTTCTGCAGAGTTGCTGCCTGACCCGCTGAGTTACTTTGTGTACTTCTACCCGTCCCAGGCACCCACCACTCTCATAGAAATCTCATCACCCGAGACTGAACTCCACACTTGCTGTGGGAGGACGTCTCCAAACCGATGAGCTATGCCCTTGGATATTAGTCGGGGGTCCTAAGCACGACGTGACTGCACTCCTTTTGTATCCAAGGAAGCTGCGTTAGAGACCCGATGCCAAATGAGCCCATTGGCATTTAGGCTGTGAATCTTTGAGCGATTTTGACATCTATGTTTCTCATCCTGAAAAAAAAGTGTTCCTCTGTTGTTCGTACAAGAAAGCTACGCAATTTACATGGATAGGACAGGTTTGGAGGGATATGGACAAGTGGGACTGGTGTAGCTGTGACATGTTGGCTGGTGTGGGCAAGTTGGGCCGAAGGGCCTGTTTCCAGGCTGTATCACTCGATGACTCTAATTTGAAGGATGGTGTACCAAATATTGTTTTCGGACATAAAAGACATAGATCTTTTAGTTGGTAGACAAAAGTGCTGGAGAAACTCAGCGGGTGAGGCAGCATCTATGGAGCGAAGGAATAGGCAACGTTTCAGTCCCGAAGCGTTGCCTATTTCCTTCGCTCCATAGATGCTGCCTCACCCGCTGAGTTTTTCCAGCATTTTTGTCTACCTTTGATTTTCCAGCATCTGCAGTTCCTCCTTGAATATTAGATCTTTCAGTTGAAGTCTGAAGAAGGGTCTCGACCCGAAACGTCACCTATTCCCTTCGCTCCATAGATGCGGCTTCACCCGCTGAGTTTCTCCAGCATTTTTGTCTACCTTCGATTTTTCCAACATTTGCAGTTCTTTCTTAAAGATAGATCTTTCCGTTCCTTTCTTATAACATGGTGCCCAAAGCTGAATCCAATACTGTAAATGAGGCCTTGCCGACATTTTCTACAACTGCGATGTGACTTCCCAAGATTAATGCAAAAGGATCCAACAAACTCCCCCAATCTATCAGTGGGATATGGGCCAAACATTACTTACAAAATTCTTAAGGGGTTGGACAGGCTAGATGAAGGAAGATTGTTCCCGATGTTGGGGAAGTCCAGAACAAGGGGTCACAGTTTGAGGATAAGGGGGAAGTCTTTTAGGACCGAGATGAGAAAAGAAAATTCACACAGAGAGTGGTGAATCTGCGAAATTCTCTGCCACAGAAGGTAGTTGAGGCCAGTTCATTGGCTATATTTAAGAGGGAGTTAGATGTGGCCCTCGTGGCTAAAGGGATCAGGGGGTATGGAGAGAAGGCAGGGTACAGGATACTGAGTTGGATGATCAGCCATGATCATATTGAATGGTGGTGCAGGCTCGAAGGGCCGAATGGCCTACTCCTGCACCTATTTTCTATGTTTCTATGTTAAACACGGGCGTAGATGGCCCACCGAATTCCAAGGCCGACCAGCGTGCAAACACTATCCTCACACACTAGGGGCAATTTACAATTAAACCGAGCCAATTAACCTACAAACCTGTACGTCTTTGGAGTGTGGGAGGAAACCGGAGATCCCGGAGAAAACCCCACGCAGGTCACGGGGAGAAGTTACAAACTCCGTACAGACAAAAGTGCCCGTGGTCAGGATCGAACCCGGGGTCTCTGGCGCTGTGAGGCAGCGACTCTACCGCTGCGCCACCGTGGTTCATCCGTGCCACCTACTGTAAGTTATCTCGACAACTCGCTCTTCATTTGCCTCTTAAATTTCACGCAATCATCTACGTAAACTTTTTACAGGGCAATCTTTTTCAGATTCTGACGGGCCATTTTCGTTTTTTTTTTCTCAGTTCGATTCTTCCACAAGTCCGGTGTGTTTTTGCCAACACTATCAAAAGCAAACGTAACGTTATCTGTTGGCACGAATGTCCCCCGCAGCCGTGGAAAACAGTTCTCCCAACGTTTTAGTTTCAGTCAGGAATTCAAATCCAATACATTCCTTGAAAGCCTGGGCACAGTCAGCAAATTCTACGTCTAAATTGATGCAGAGCTGAGAGTGTTTCTGGTCCTATCTTTACAAGCAGCTCCATTGCGATACTGTTGAACACGTACTAGATAACACAAAGCACATGTCTTTGCGCTTTCCAGCTCTTTTCTTGGACTAGAGAACCACAAAGTGCAATTTGCTGACAAGTTTCATTCCAAAGTGAACCTGTGGTCTTAGTTCTTGGTGCCTGCAAAGCTGCCGCTAGTCAGAATTTTGCGGTTCCACTTCATATCCAACGCCTATGATAAATAAATACTCCCTATCCTTGTTTTACTCCTTGGGAGGATGTGGATGCTACTGGTAAAACAATATTCATTACTCATCCGTCATTGCCTCTGGACATCTGCAGGGCAGACCTGATCAACACGTCAGGGTCATGGGGTCACAGAGCACGGAAACAGGCCCTTCGGCCCAACTCGTCCATGCCGACCCAAGATGCCAGATCTAAGCTCGTCCCAACTCCATTTGATATTGCAGCTGCAAGAGGGAGAATTGTCATTCTTTTGTGTCATACTTTCATAAGTGTTAGGAGCGGAATCAGGCCATTCGGCCCATCAAGTCTACTCCGCCATTCAATCACGGCTGATCTATCTCTCCCTCTCAACCCCATTCTCCAGCCTTCTCCCCGTAACCCCTGACACCCGTACTGATCAAGAATATATCTATCCCTGCCTTAAAAACATCCACTGACTTGGCCTCCACCGCCTTCTGTGGCAATGAACTCCACAGGTTCACCACTGACTAAAGAAATTCTTCCTCATCTCCTTCCTAAAGGTACATCTTTTTATTCTGCGGCTGTGACCTCTGGTCTTAGACTCTCCCACTAGTGGAAACATCCTCTCCACATCCACTGTCTTTCATAAATCCAAGACACCAAAGGCTTTGGAGAAATAAGAGGTATTTGGAGTCATGGAATCATACCGCACGGTAACAGGCCCTTCGGCCCAACTCCTCCCATGCCGGCCGAGATGCCAGGCCTGAGGGTGGTGAATTTGTGGATGTATTTAAGGCAGAGATAGATAGATTCTTGATTAGTGCGGGTGACAGAGGTTATGGGGAGAAGACAGAAGAATGGGGTTAGGAGAGAGAGATAGATCAGCCTTGATTGAATGGCGGAGTAGATGGGCTGAATGGCCTAATGCTGCTCTTGTAACTTATGATCTTATGATCTGATGATCTTATGAGCTAGTCCCATTTGTCTGCCTTAGACCATATCCCTCGGGGCCTTTCCTGTGCATGTACCAGTCCAAGTGTCTATTAAATGCTGTTAATGCACCTGCCTCAACTACCTCCTCCAGCAGTATATTCCAGATATCCACATTGATTTGTGTGAAAAAATGGCCTCTATGGTGGGCTTCAAAGTGGAAATGGTCTGCCCTTAGTGGTTTATGCTCATTCATGCTTCACACATTGAATTAGATAGAATTCAGATAAGTGTTGGTCGTGGCATCATGTTCGGAACAGACATTGTGAGTCTAAGGGCTGGTTTAGTTTAGTTCAGAGATACGGTGCCTTTGACCCGATGAGTCCTACGGCTCCCCTATGGTCTGACGAAGGTCCTTGACCCAAACGTCGTCTATCCGTGTTCTCCAGAGATGCTGACTTACTCCAGCGCTTTGTGACTTTTTCACACAGGGAGTGGTGAGTCTGTGGAATTCTCTGCCTCAGAGGGCGGTGGAGGCCGGTTCTCTGGATACATTCAAGAGAGAGCTAGATAGGGCTCTTAAAGATAGTGGAGTCAGGGGATATGGGGAGAAGGCAGGAACGGGGTACTGATTGTGGACGATCAGCCGTGATCACATTGAATGGCGGTGCTGGCTCGAAGGGCCGAATGGCCTACTCCTGCACCTATTGTCTATTGTCTATTGTCTATTGTCTATTGTCTATCACTGTATTTTATTCTTCACCAGGTTGAATGCATGGGATATGTCCTGTCATGCACAATTCTTTACATTCCTCAAATCTGTGGTGAATCTGTGGAATTCATTGCCACAGAAGGCTGTGGAGGCCAAGTCAATGGATATTTCTAAGGTGGCGGTTGACGGATTCATGATCAGTACGGGGGTGTCAGGGTTTATAGGGGGGAGGCAGGAGAATGGGGTTGAGAGGGAAAGATAGATCAGCCATGACTGAATGGCGGAGTAGACTTGATGGGCCGAATGGCCTAATTCTGCTCCTATTTGCCCATGAAAGACTCGCGGGTCTTACATGGGATGATTGAGATTCCACAAGCACCCGTGACATATGTGGACCTTGGCAAGAACTCTAACGGGTGAGGAGGATTACTGAGCTTGGATCTGCCTCAAGGGCGAAGGCCACTTTGAATTTGTGCAGCGCTGGTGGCTTTCCAGGTTGGTGGCCGGACAGACCCTTGCTCCAACTTCCACCAGGGGCCCAGAGCCAGGCGAGGAGCATGTGTCCCTCACCCTTCCGCCTCCTCTCCCACGGGCAAGATCCACAGGCTTTGATGCGTCTCCTCTCATTAGTCCAGATCTTGGCCAGGCTTCAGAGTGGATGATCGTTTTTCCCAGCTGTGCGTGGGGGAGTGGAGATTAAAACCGACCAGAACTAAACCGGTGTATTTGAGCACTGAACGATGTGGAATATTGGGCCAAAATCGCAATGAGGGACAGGCGCTTGTGGCTCCGCTTGTCTCCGAGTTCCACGATTGTTCGAGCTCAGGGTGAGATGAAGCCAGATGCCAGTCCAGTCGACCTCCAGTTCTCCTCATGGACTGACCACTGGGGACTGTGCTGGCCCAAACGCTGCTGCTTTTTGATTTGTTTAGCTTAGTTTAGTTTAGTTTAGTTTACCTTCGAAATACAACACAGATACAGGCGCCTCGGCCCACCGTGTCCGCGCCGGCCAGCGATCACCTCGTACACTAACACTATCCTACACACTGGGGACAATTTACAATTTTTTACCAAAGCCAAATTAACCTTCGAACCTCTACGTCTTTGGAGTGTGGGAGGAAACCGGTGCACCTGGAGAAACCTTCGCAGGTCACGGGGAGAACGCCTTGTACAAAATGTACAAACACCCCGCCCCGTGGTCAGGATCGAACCGGGGTCCCTGGCGCTGTCAGGCAGCAGCTCTACCTCTGCGCCACCGGGGTGTGGCTGTCACTGGCTAGGCATTTATTATTTATTCACTATCCATCTTCCCTCCTGAAGCCGGGGCTCTGGAGTGAACCACGGGCCTTCAACCTTCAATACAAAACAAGAAGGCTTTTGACCAGAGAGGAACAAATCCCCAATCAATGCTTAGGACACATTTAGACAGGTGCATGGATAATCATAATCATAATCACACTTTATTAGCCATATATGTTTTGCAACATACGAGGAATTTGATTTGCCATACAGTCATACCAATAAAAAGCAACGGAACACACAAAACACCTTTTAACATAAACATCCACCACAGTGACTCCTCCACGTTCCTCACTGTGATGGAAGGCGCAAAAAAAAGTTTAATCTCTTCCCTTCTTTGTTCTCCCGCGGTCGGGGGGCTCGAGCCTTCCGTTGACGGGGCGATCATGGCTCCCGTAGCCGGCGGCGTTTGGTCCCGCGCATCGGGGCGATCAAGCCCCCCCCCCCGCACCGGACGATCGTACCCCGGATCGGGGCTGGTCAAAACCTTCTGCGTCATTTGGAGCTCCCTGACATCGGTCTCAACCCGAGACGACGAAACATACTTGGCTAATAAAGTATCTTTATGATTATCCTGTCTAAATGTTTCCTAAGCATTGAATGGGGTTTTGTTTTCTCTCTAGTCAAAAGCTGAAGGATGGACACAAAGAAGCAGAAGGTTCTTTGTTCTTGTATTGAAGGTTGTACAGTATTGTTGAACTAGCGGGATATGGGCCAAATGCAGGCAGGTGGGACTAGTGTAGATGGGGCATGTTGGTCGGAGTGGGCAAGTTGGGCAGAAGGACCTGTTTCCACTCTGTATGAGTCTATGACTGTCTAGGACGAGGCAACCTGATGTGAGAGGGTATTTTCTTTTGAAGTAGCTGACCTTGAGACCAAGTCAGCCCAGACGGCACTGACGGATGTCTGCAGTCGAGACATTCGTGAAATCCTAAATCCTCGGACTTATTATTAATTTCTGAGATCTGGAGAGCGTAACAGCGCAGGAATTAGGCATTAGTCCCGCCGCATTAACAGCATGTCAGGCCTTTGGAACTCCCACCATGGGACAACAAGCCGTCACACAGTAAACCCTGCTTCTACCAGCAAAATATCATTGCCTTTAGCCAATTACAGCAACCTTACAGTACTCGTCTCTAACTCATCTTGTTGAGTCTCGTTGTCTGTAACTCGTTTTCACCCCAGCCACAGTTAACAATGGTCTGCTTCCTTTTATCATCGTTACTATTTTGCATATCTTTCATTCATCTGTGTGTGTGTGTATATACATATAGACACACACACATATTTAATATATATATATATATGTTTATATGTGTGTGTGTGTATATATAGAGTTGCTGCCTTACAGAGAATGTAGCGCCGGAGACCCGGGTTCGATCCCGACTACGGGTGTTGTCTGTCTGGAGTTTGCACGTTCTCCCCGTGACCCGCGTGGGTTTTCTCCGAGATCTTCGGTTTCCTCCCACACTCCAAAGACGTGCAGGCATGTAGGGATAATTGGCTCGGTAAATGTAAAAATTGTCCCTAGTGGGTGTAGGATAGTGTTAATGTGCGGGGATCGCTGGTCGGCGCGGACCCGGCGGGCCGCAAGGGCCTGTTTCCGCGCTGTATCTCTAAACTGAAGTAAATATACGCTTATTATGTTGTTTACAGTGTACTATGGTCACATATTCTGTTGTGCTGCTGCGAGTAATCATTTCATTGTTCCATCTGGGACATCTGACAATAAACTTGACCTGGTGAGTTACTCCTGCACATTGCGACTTTGTAAGGGTGTAACAGTGAAGGCCATACAGTGGTCAGCTGAACTCCCTCTCAACCTTGTTACTGCAGTACGCTCTGAGAGGCCGTGTACTACCCACAGTTAGTTGGATTGCCAGATGGAAATAGTGCAGCGATGTCGAAGATAAGAGCTCAAGGTAAAAGGGAAAACAATGCAAAAAGGGACTTGGCGCGGGTTTTTCAGTTCTGCCTCTGGCCTTCTTGGCTACGTAACGATCGTATTACTACACAATCTATCCACACTGCCTTCATATAATCACATCGAACTGCACTGCAGTCCATTCAAATGCCTCTTCCTCCAGCTGTCCAAGCATAGCTTCCTCTATGTTGCATTGAGAAGGTTAGCGAGTGAGTCGCTGCTGAAACCAGGCACCGATAACTAACCACGCTACAGCCCCCCTCCGCAACTCCCCCCCCCCCCACCCCACCCCCACCCCCACCCCCAGCCCGGCCATTGTTCAGCAAAGGAAAGCATATCATGGAAAATAAACTCGTGTTATGTGCAGAAACAGGTTTTTTTTTAAGGCATTCAGGAAGGAAGTCGCCAAGGAATGTCTGTAAAAGAAATCACTGACAATGCCGGTTAGAATACGGCATAGCGGGGATTTACTGGGGCTGGTGCGAACGCAACCCATTAAACTTGCGGCAAAGAGGCCTCTGCCCGGGCCGGCCGCCTGCCCCTTCTCCGGGGTTACGTCCGTGACCGGGTGGTGTTAGAGAGGGACTACACCCTGTCCACGGGCGTCCTGGGGATTTCCGGGACCGCTGGGCACCGCGCGGGGTTGAATGCATCCTGGACAAGGAGCGTAACATAGCTGTGTAGTTGTTTATTTAGTATATTTGTTTGTCTTGTATTACGGTGGTGGGATTTGTTTTGTTTTAGTGTGTTGTAAATATTATTTTTAATAATTGAATATATTTTTTGATAATATTAAAAAAAAAAAAATTTAAAATCAGTTCAACTTGCATTTGTCAATGAGCAGTTTTACTAAAGTGGGCGGAAATGGAGCAGCAACCTGCACTGAGAAAGGGGCCCTGAGGGGTTCAGAATAACGTGGTTAAACCCTGGTGGGGTGGGGGTGGGATTGTGTGGGGGTTGGGTGGGAGGTGGTGTTGGGATAGTGTGGGCGTGGGTGGGGTGGGGTGGAGTGGGATGGGGTGGGATGAGGTGGGATGGAGTGGAGTGGGGTGGGGGCAGGGTGGGATGGGGTGGGGGATGGAGTGGGGGTGGGGGTGTGGTGGGATGGGGTGGGGTGGGGTGGGACGGGGTGGCAGAGGGTTGGGGAGGGGTGGGTGTGGGGTGCGGTGGGATGGGGTGGGGTGGGGGTGGGGCGGGGGTATGGTGGGGTGGGAAGGGGGGTGGGAAGGGGGTGGAGAGGAGTGGAGTGGAGTGGGGTTGGGGTGGGTTGGGATGGGGTGTGGTGGGGTGGGTTGCGAAGGGGTGGGGGTGGGATGGGGTGGAGTGGGTTGGGACGGGGTGGGGTGGGGGTTGGGGGTGGGGTGGGGTGGGGGTGGGATGGGGTGAAGTGGGGTGGGGGTGGGATGGGGTGAAGTGGGGTGGGGGTGGGGTGAGGGTGGGGTGAGGGTGGGGCGGGGATGGGATGGGGTGGAGTGGGTTGGGACGGGGTGGGGTGGGGTGGGGTGGGGTGGGGTGCAGTGGGGTGGGGTTGGGTGCAGTGGGGTGCAGTGGGGTGGGGTGGGGTGGGGTGGGGTGGGTGGGGTGGGGTGCAGTGGGGTGGGGTGGGGTGGGGTGGGGTGGGGTGGGGTGGGGTGGGGTGCAGTGGGGTGGGGTGGGGTGGGGTGGGGTGGGGTGCAGTGGGGTGGGGTGCGTTGACTAGGTATGGAGACAGTGGAGCGGGACAATCTCTGACTAAAAATAATAGGTGTTGGGATGGGGAGAGAGGTGTGGGTTACCTGACAGATTATTTAGTTTAGTTTAGGTAAATTGAGAGATACAGCGGGACACAGGCCTCTCGGCCCACCGAGTTCGTGCCGACCAGCGATCACCCCGCACACTAACACAACTCTACGCACACTTGGGACAATTTTTACATTCGTAACCTAGCCAATTAACCTACACACCTGCACGTCTTTGGAGTGTACGATGAAACCGAATGATCTCGGCGAAAACCCACGCGGGTCACGGGGAGAGCTTACAAACTCCATACAGGCAGCACCCGTAGTCAGGATCGAACCCGGGTCTCTGGCGCTGTGAGGCAGTGACTCTACCGCTGCGCCACCGTGCCATGACGGGGTACGGGGATGGGTTTGGATGGGGCTCAAATTCTATAGGGGTGGAGATGTCCAACACTAGAGGGCATGGCCATAAGGTGTTAGGAGCAAAGTTGAATGGAGATGTGCGGGGCAGGTTCTTTACACAGAGGGTGGCGGGTGCCTGGAATGCATTGGCAAGGATGGTGGTGGAGGCAGATACAACAGTGGCTTTGAAGAGTCTATTGGAGAGGTACACGGCAGTGCAGGGAATACAGTGATATGGATCATGTATAGCAGATGAGATCAGTTTAATAGACAATAGACAATAGACCATATCCCTATACTCTGCTATCTTCATCTAACTCTCTCTTGAAACGATCCAGTAACCGGCCCCCACCGCCCTCTGAGGCAGAGGTACTTGGCATTATGTTCTCCATGGACATTGTGAGCCGAAGCCATTTCCTGTGGTGCAATGTTCTATGTTCTACAGCATGTTTAGTTTAGGCCAGGGGTGGGGAACCTGCGGCCTTAAGGCTGCATGCGGCCTTCTAGGCCATTAAGTGCGGCCTTTTGAATGAATCCAAAGTTTGTAGAACAAATCCTTTTATTTTTAATATGTTTTTGTTCGTCTTTTATTATTTTAATTTTTATCTTAAAATGAACGTATTTAAAATACTAAAGTGTAAAAGAAGATTCAACGAAATAATCCTCCCCGACTGACGGCCACAATTAAAACATTAGTAAGTCATTAGTAAGGGCTATTTTAACAAAATAATGTACATTTTGTGGTGTATATAATTGAAGCTTCTTGGATGCGGCCTTGTTAGATTACAGCTAACTTAACGCGGCATTCCAACGTGAAAAGGTTCCCCATCCCTGGTTTAGGCTCAGCTTAGCTACAGCGCAGAAACAGGCCCTTCGGCCCACCGAGTCCGCACCGACCATTGATCGCCGCACACTACCACACTATCCTGCACACAGGAAGCTGATACTGTAGTTGTTTATACCTTACAGGGCATAGAATAAGGGTTTAAAACCGGGGCGACAATAAATGTTCACAGCTGAGAGGGAATATGATTTATTTTTTTATTATCAAAATTTGTTCATTCAATTACGTTACAAAATAATACTTTCAAACCAAAACCGTGGTAAAGGGCTTGTCCAACTCGGGCGACCTAATCCGCGAGTTCTGGTGCGTTTGGTCCTAGGAGGTCTTTGTAACTCTCCTTCATGCTCGAGAGTGGTCTCCGCGTACTCGAGGCCTCAGCTAGGTCGCGGCGTATTTTTCAATATGTTAAAAAATGCCCGCGAGTAAAAATAGGTCGCCATGGAAAAAATCGATACTTTTTTTACTCGTAGGTTTAGTCGTAGTAGGTCGTAGTAGGTCGGCATGTTAGTCGTAGGTAATCGAGGGCAGTCGAAGGTAGTCGTAGATAGTCTTCATCATAGTCGAAGGGAGGTCGAAGGAGGTCGTCTTCACTCTCCACTATTCGGTCTCCAATTTTCCCGAAGTTAGTCGTAGCTAGTTGAAGCTGGTCTTCAACATAGTCGAAGGAGGTCTTCAACATGTCATTTTTTTAAACTCTTCTAAACTCGCCAATTAGGACGCCCAAGTGGGACAGCCCCTTTACACACCTATCGCCATAGAACAAAATCACCAAATTATCTCAGACGCTGAATTTTCACATAACTATAATGCAATCCTTATTGATGATACATTCCACCCCCCGCGGTGCCCAGCGGTCCCGGAAATCCTCCAGGGCGCCCGTGGACAGCGCGTAGCCCCCCTCTAACACCGCCCGGGCACGGGACGCAATCCCGGAAAAGGGACAGGCGGGCAGCTCGGTCAGAGCCCTCTTTCGCCTGGCGTCGTGACTCGCAGATAGCCAGCTTGGCCAGGCTAGAGAGAGGGAAGATGACAGGGGTTGGAACCCTGACTGGACGACATGCCGATGTTCTCATTTAAATCTATTGTTTGGTGGCCCCCGTTCCAACTTGCAAACCGTTTTGTGTTTTGAACTGTTCTCGAGAAGAGTTGCAGCCTCACAGCGAATGCAGCGCTGTAGACCCGGGTTCGATCCCGACTACGGGTGCTTGTCTGTACGGAGTTTGTACGCCCTCTCCGTGAGGTTTTCTCTGAGATCTTTGGTTTCCTCCCACACTCCAAGGGCGTACAGGTTTGTAGGTTAATTGGCTTGGTGTAAATGTAAAACCTGTCCCTAGTGGGTGTAGGATGGTGTTACTGTGCGGGGTTCGCTGGTTGGCGCAGACCCGGTGGGCCGAAGGGCCTGTTTCTGCGCTGTATCTCTAAACTAAACTAAACTAACTGAACCAGCGTGGACTTAGGGAGATGGAAGCAAAACGCTGGAGTAACTCAGCGGGTCAGGCGGCATCTCCGGAGAAAAGGAATGGGTGACTTTTTGGCTTGGAACCCTTCTTCAGACTGAAGAACGTGTAACCATAGAAACATAGAAAATAGGTGCAGGAGTAGGCCATTCGGCCCTTTGAGCCAGCACCGACATTCTATATGATCACGGCTGATCATCCAGAATCAGTACCCCGTTCCTGCTTTCTCCCCATATATCCCTTGACTCCGTTAGCCCAAAGAGCTAAATCTAACTCTCTCTTGAATACAACTGTAACCTGTGGAGTCTGGACTTAAAACTTATTTCTACTCACTAGCGTTTCTTGAGGTCCTCGGTTTCTTGAGGGAGCGCTGTATGTGTGTATTTATGTATGTATTGTTAGATCTATGTACCATTGTATGTAGCACGTTAGTACCTGCACTGATGTAAAGCACTTTGGTCAACGAGAGTTGTTCTTAAATGTGCTACAGAAATAAAATTGACTTGACTTGACTTGACTTGTCTATTGTCTCTTGTCTCTTGTCGCTTGTCTCTTGTCTTCCAGTTACTGAAAAGTCAGAGGATGACCACTCCACGTAATGACCCGATTCTTCAGTGCATTCAGCGCTACCCAGTAAGACTGTTCTTTTAGAATAGCTATAATAGGGCAGCACGGTGGCGCGGCGGTAGAGTTGCAGCCTCACAGCGCCAGAAACACGGGTTCAATCATGACCACGGGTGCTGTCTGTACGGAGTTTGTACGTCCCCCCGTGACCTGCGAGGGTTTTCTCCGGCTGCTCCAGTTTCCTCCCACACTCCAAAGACGAACAGGTTTAGTAGATTACAAGCTGGAGAACTCAGCGGGTGCAGCAGCATCTAAGGAGCGAAGGAGATAGGCGACGTTTCGGGTCGAGACCCTTCTTCAGACTGGTCAGGGATCAGGGAAACGAGAGATATAGACGGTGATGTGGAGAGATAAGGAACAATGAGTGAAAGATATGCAAAGAAGTATCGGTGATAAAGGGAACAAGCCATTGTAAGCTGTTTGTGGTGTGAAAATGAGAAGCTGGTGCGACTGGGGTGGGGGAGGGAGATGGAGATGGAGGGAATGCCACGAGGGCTGAGGGAGAGGTGGGAGGGGAGGAGACAGCAAGGGTTAACAGAATTGAGAAAATTCAATATTCAAGCCCAAAGGATGCAGACTCCCCAAGCGGAATATGAGGTGCTGTTCCTCCAGCTTGCGGTGTTGCTCACTCTGGCCGTGGAGGAGGCCCAGGACCGAGAGGTCGGATGTGGAATGGGAGGGGAGTTGAAGTGCTGAGCCACCGGGAGGTCGGGTTGGTTATTGCGGACCGAGCGGAGGTGTTCGGCGAAGCGATCGCAAGCCTCCGCTTGGTTCTCACCGATATAGATCTGGCATCTGGAGCAGCGGATGCCAGGTGAACCTCTGTCGGACCCAGTAGATGAGGTGAAGGGACAGTGTTGCATTTCTTGCGGTTGCGAGGGAAAGTGCCGCGTCTTTTGTGAGGACCAGGGGGACTCGCCCTGTTGCGGGTATGGAGGAGACCTGGTTCCGCAAAGACCGCTCCCTCCGCAAGCACTTTCCCTTGCAACGCAAGAAAGGCTATTGCATCCGCTGCTCCAGTGCCCGGTGAGGCTTGGCGATCCTTCGCCGAACACCTCCCTCGGTCCGGAAGCCACATCCGATTCCGCAAGCTGGAGGAACAGCACCTCATATTCCGCTTGGGGAGTCTGCATCCTTTGGGCTTGAATATTGAATTTTCTCAATTCTGTTAACCCTTGCTGTCGGGCCCTGGCATTCCCTCCATCTCCCTCCCCCACCCCCAGTCGGCACCAGCTTCTCATTTTAACAGCTTACAATGGCTTGTTCCCTTTATCACCGGTTCACTCATTGGTTATAACCAGTCTGAAGAAGGGTCTCGACCCGAAACGTCGCCTATCTCCTTCGCTCCTTAGATGCTGCTGCACCCGCTGAGTTTCTCCAGCTTTTTGTGTAACCCTCGACTATTCCTTCAGGTTTAGTAGATTAATTGACTTTGGTAAAATTGTAAATCGTCCCTCGTGTGTGTGTAGGATAGTCCTCGCGTGTGGGGATCGCTGGTTCATAAGGGCGTAAGTGATAGGAGCAGAATTGTGCCATTCGGCCCATCAAGTCTACATCACCGTACAATCATGGCCGATCTATCTTTCCCTCTCAACCCCATTCTCTTGCCTTCTCCCCATAACCCCTGACACCCATAATCAAGATTTCTATCCTTGAAAATATCGATTGACTTGGCCTCCACAGCCTTCTGTGGCAATGTCGGCATCTGGTCGGCTGTTTCATGTGGGGGGTGGGGGTGAGGGGAGGGTTAACTCTTTCTCAATCTTTTACCTTGCCGGAGATGCGATTGTTGTCCGGCTCGTATCTCCGGTCGCTCTGCGGCCTAACATCGTGGAGCTGGAGGCCTCGCTCGGGACTGACTTTGAGCCCCACCGCGGGGGCGTGGACTTAACATAGTTGCCGATCCCTTGCCTGGGATCCACGCTCCGACCGCGGCCTGCGGACTTTAACACCAAGGGCTCGCAGAAGGTTCGACCAGCCCACACCCCGGGTCCGATCGCCGGCGCGGGGGCAGCTGACATCGCCCCGATGCGGCAGCTCGGTCGCCCAGACGAGGAGGGCCCGACCACCAGCTACGGGAGTCAAGATCGTCCCGTCAACAGAAGGCTCGAGACCCCCGACCGAGAGAGAACAAAGAAAGGAAGAGATTGAACTTTTTTTCCGCCTTCCATCACAGTGAGGAATGTGGAGGAGTCACTGTGGTGGATGTTTATGTTAAAATGTATTTTGTGTGTTCTGTTGGTTTTTTATTAGTATGACTGAGTTGGCAAATGAAATTCCTCGTATGTTGCAAAACATACTTGGCTAATAAAGTCTGATTATGCTTATGCTTATGGTCGGTGTGGACTCGGTGGGCTGAAGGGCCTGCTGTATTTCTAAACTAAACTAAACTAGCGCAAGGATGAGGAACAGGATGCAATTATGACGTGGATGTTAACGTTCCTTTTGTACTGGATACAGTGCGTAGAAAATATCAGCCGCTTCAATAATTCACAAAGAGATGTCACAGCACACAGAAGCAAAAGATATTAATACAAGTCGACATTTAGGACATCTGGTTACATTTATAGGCTTTCCAATCAACTTGAAGAATTCTCCTGTCTTGTCTTTTAACCGGACAGGTAGGAATCCTGCCAGCAGACTACTGAATTATTGAAACTGATCTTTGCAGGCGGTTTATCAAGTTGATGCTGAGTTGCTGAGATTCATCTTATAGAGGACTCGAGGGTCTGAGCGACAGGAAGAGGTTGAGCAGGCTCCTGGAGCGCAGGAGGACAAGGGGAGATCTTGTAGAGGTGTACAAAATCGTGAGAGGAATAGATCGGGTAGATGCACAGAGTCTCTTGCCCAGAGTAGGTCAATCGAGGTCCAGAGGACATAGACAATAGACAACAGACAATAGACAATAGGTGCAGGAGGAGGCCATTCAGCCCTTCGAGCCAGCACCACCATTCAATGTGATCATGGCGGATCATCCCCAATCAGTACCCCGTTCCTGCCTTCTCCCCATATCCCCTGACTCCGCTATCTCCAAGACCCCTAACCAGCTCTCTCTTGAAAGTTTCCAGAGAGCCGGCCTCCACAGCCCTCTGAGGCAGAGAATTCCACAGGCTCTCAACGTTCCCCATCTCCGTTCTAAATGGCTTACCCCTTATTCTTAAGGTTCAAGATGAAGGGGAATAGATTCAATAGGAATCTGAGGGGTAACATTTTCACACAAAGGGTAGTGGGTGTATGGAACAAGCTGCCGGAGGAGGTAGGTGAGGTAGTTGAAACAGTTGGACAGGTACATGGATAGGACAGGTTTGGAGGGTTATGGACCAAGCGCTGGCAGGTCGGACTAGTGTAGCTGGGATATGTTGGCCGGTGTGTGCAAGTTGGCCCGAAGGGCCTGTTTCCACACTGTATCGCTCTGTCACTGAGGAAACACAATCTGCCACAGGCAATGATGGTCCAATTCTACACGGCCATCGTAGAGTCTGTCCTCACCTTCTCCATCACGGTCTGGTTTGGCTCAGCCACCAAGCACGACACCCGGAGGCTGCAGCGAATCGTCCGATCAGCAGAGAAGGTTATTGGCTGCAACCTTCCCTCCATTGATGAACTGTACACTGCAAGGGCCAGGAAGCGAGCGGGCAAGATCATCTCTGACCCCTCTCACCCTGGCCACAAACTCTTTGAATCACTTCCCTCTGGAAGGCGACTCCGGACTGTCAAACTCTGACAATGGAGGAGGCCCAGGACAGAAAGGTCAGTGTGAATGAATGAATGACTGAGTAAGTTTATTGGCCAAGTATTCACATACAAAGAATTTGCCTTGGTGCTCCGCTCGCAAGTAACACGACATACAATGACAATTAAGAATGACACAAAACACATTAAACATTAATAATAAAACATTACAGTTTAAACACGTGAATTATATAAGATATCAGAGCAAAAGGAGGCTACAGATTTTTGGTTATTGAGTAGAGCTACTACTCGTGGGGAAAAAAGCTGTTTTTATGTCTGGCTGTGGCAGCTTTGACAGTCCGGAGTCGCCTTCCAGAGGGAAGTGATTCAAAGAGTTTGTGGCCAGGGTGAGAGGGGTCAGAGATGATCTTGCCCGCTCGCTTCCTGGCCCTTGCCGTGTACAGTTCATCAATGGAGGGAAGGTTGCAGCCAACAACCTTCTCAGCTGATCGGACGATTCGCTGCAGCCTCCGGGTGTCGTGCTTGGTGGCCGAGCCAAACCAGACCATGATGGAGAAGGTGAGGACAGACTCTACGATGGCCGTGTAGAATTGGACCATCATTGCCTGTGGCAGATTGTGTTTCCACAGCTGCCACAGGAAGTACATCCTCTGTTGGGCCTTTTTAACTGTGGAGTCGATGGTGGCCCCCCATTTAAGATCCTTGGAGATGATGGTTCCCAGGAACTTAAAAGACTCCACAGATGTGACTGTGGTGTTGTTGATGGTGAGTGGGGTGAGGGGAGGGGGAGCTCTCCCAAAGTCTACTTGTGCGTATGAATACACCGTCCCATTCTCATATATATAAGACAACCTTCCAAGGCTCTGACTCAAGAGCCAAACCAGACCATGATGAAGAGGTGAGGACAGATTATGAGACTACAATGGCCGTATAGAATTGGACCGTCATTGCCTGTGGCAGATTGTGTTTCCTCAGCTGCCGCAGGAAGTACATCCTCTGTTGTGCCTTTCTCTGTGGGAATGGAAAGGGGAATTAAAGTGTTTGGCAACCGGGAGTTCTACTCTCCCTTTTCACCTAAATAACTGCCTATTTCCTTCATCAGCCTTGCAGTGAACCACGATAACTGTTCTTCAAATGTCTCCAATTTATGAGGAACAGCTTCCTAGAATTTCTTTTAATGTAGTTTATAAGTAGATCAAGGAACGTAATGTACGGCTCTCATGTGGTTGCACCCTTCCAGTGACTCAGCGCGAGTCAACTGGGAGGGTGCCAACTGTCCACGTGGGCGCCACACTGTGCATGACAAAGTTGTGAAGAAGAATACTTTTAGAACAGACACAAAAAGCCGGAGTAACTCAGCGGGACAAGGCAGCATCTCTGGAGAGATGGAATGGGTGACGTTTCGGGTCGAGACCCTTCTTCAGACTTCTTTCCTACTCTTTTTAGAACAGTTGGCGAGCCTACCGAGCATTGCTCTTTGATCTTTTTATCTGGTCTGACATGAAATTTCTCCGTCAGGCAAATAATTAGATTTATTTAACCGAAGCCAGTGAGATCCCCATTATATTTGGTTGTTATATTGTAGTGTACCTGAAATTTTCTACGCACTGTTTTCAGTACAAAAGGAAGGTTAACATCCAAGTCCTAATAACATCTTGTTTCTTATCATTGCGCTGTTTAGTTTAGTTTAGATTAGTTTAGTTAGGGGATACAGTACAGCCCTTTGCCCAACTGAGTCCATGCCGACCTGCTTTCCACCTACAGTGTAGTTTGGTTTAGAGATACAGCGAGCAAACGTGTCCTTCAGCCCAGCGAGTCCGCGCCGACCTGCGAACCCCGCATATTAACACTATCCTACACACACTCGGGCCAAATTACAATTATACCAAGCCAATTATCCCACAAACCTGTACTCCTTTGGAGTGTGGGAGGATACTGGAGATCCCGGAGAAAGGCAACGCAAGTCACGGGGAGAATGCGCCAACTCCCTACAGACAGCACCCGTAGTCGGGATCGAACCGTGGTCCCTGCTGCTGCCGCTGCCTCTGTAAGGCAGCTTCTCTACCGCTGCGCCACCGTGCCGCCCATATTCAAAGTCATGTTCATACCATTCCTGCTGTCTCATGGGTCACAGCATCACACTGTGTGGAAACAGGCCCTTCGGCCCAACTTGCCCACACCGACCAACATGTCCCATATGCACTGCTCCCACCTGCCCACATTTGGCACATATCCCTCTAAACCTATCAATAGACAATAGACAATAGGTGCAGGAGTAGGCCATTCAGCCCTTCGAGCCAGCACCGCCATTCAATGTGATCATGGCTGATCATCCACAATCAGTACCCCGTTCCTGCCTCCTCCCCATATCCCCTGACTCCGCTATCTAGATCTCCCTTGAAACTATCCAGAGAACCGGCCTCCACCGCCCTCTGAGGCAGAGAATTCCACAGACTCACAACTCTCTGTGAAAAAAAGTGTTTCCTCGTCTCCGTTCTAAATGGGTTACCCCTTATTCTTAAACTGTGGCCCCTGGTTCTGCCCCCCCCCCCCCCCAACATTGGGAACATGTTTCCTGCCCCTAGTGTGTCCAAACCCTTAATAATGTTATATGTTTTAATAAGATCTCCTCTCATCCTTCTAAACTCCAGAGTATACAAGTCCAGCTGCTCCATTCTCTCAGCACATGACAGTCCCGCCATTCCTGGAATTAACCTTGTAAACCTACGCTGCACTCCCTCAATCGCAAGAATGTCCTTCCTCAAATTAGGGGACCAAAACTGCACACAATACTCCAGGTGTGGTCTCACTGGGGCCCTATAAGTAAGTAAGTAAAGTATACTTTATTGTCATTCAGACCTTTCGGTCTGAAAGAAATTTCGTTGCCTTGCAGTCATAACATATAAATAAAAAACAAAACACACAATAAACACATATTTAACATCCACCACAGTGAGTTCACCAGGCACCTCCTCACTGTGGTGGAAGGCAAAAGTCTTAAAGTTTTTGTCTTCTTCCCTCCTTGTTCTCCCTCTGTGCTGAGGCGATCCAGGCCTCCGATGTTGTCGTCCACTAGGCCCGCGGGCGAGCCTCCGAAGCCGGGCTGCCGCCACCGCCGTCGCCGGAACGCTGGAGCACCGCCACAGTTCTGAAGCAGGGTCACCGCTGCAATGCTAGAGCACCACAGCTCTGAAGCAGGGTCGCCGCTGGAACGCTGAAGCACCACAGCTCTGAAGCGGGCCACCACTGGAACGCCACCGCTGGAGCACCGCAGCTCTGAAGCCAGGTCGCCGCTGAAACGCCACCGCTGGAACGCCGCTAGAACGCCACAGCTCTGAAGCCGGGTCGCCGCTGGAGCACCACAGCTCTGAAGCCGGGTCGCCGCTGGAACGCCACAGCTCTGAAGCCGGGTCGCCGCCGCCACTGGAACGCTGAAACGCCTCCACAGCTCCGAGGCCGCCAGCTCCGCTATTAGGCCTCAGCACAGACGGAGACGGTGACGGGGGACACGACAAGAAAAGGTCGCATCCCCCCGAAGGGAGAGACTAAAACCTTGTTTCTCCCACCCTCCCCACACATACACAGCCTAATAAACCAAAATTCTAACTAAATCAGACACAAGAAGGCAAAAAGAAAAGAAAAACCAGACGGACTGCAGGTGAGCCGCAACTTATACAGCTGCAGAAGGACCTCTTTGCTCCTATACTCATTTCCTCTTGTTATGAAGGCCAACATGCCATTCGCTTTCTTCACTGACTGCTGTACCTGGATGCTTACTTTCATAAACTGATGTACAAGGACCCCTCCAGATCCCGTTGTACTTCCCCTTTTCCCAACTTGACACCATTTAGATAGCAATCTACCTTCCTGTTTTTGCTACCAATCCCATCCATGTACCTGTCTAAATGTTTCTTAAATGTTGTGATAGTACCTGCTTCAACTTCCTCCTCCGGCAGCTCGCTCCGTACACCCACCACACTTTGTGTGAAAAAGTTGGTGTTCGCCTTGGTTTGGTGTGTAACACGTCACATCTATTTTGGAAGACCTGCAACTAAAACAGATCTGCAAGCAGTAGACACAAAGGAACTGCAGATGCCGGATTACAAAAAAATAGACACAAAATGCTGGAGTAACTCAGCGGGTCTGGCATCATCTCTGGAGAACACGGATAGAAGACATTCCAGGTCGGGACCCTTCTTCAGGCAAAAATCTTGTTTCCAGCTACCCTCCACCCTATCGCAATTGGTCTGAAGAAGGGACACGACCTGAAACGTCGCCTGTCCGTTCCCTCCACAGATGCTGCCCGACCCGCTGAGTTCCTCCGGCACTTTGGGTTCAGGTCTGTAAATGGGAAAGAATGCACCTGAAGAAGGGTCTCGACCCGAAACGTCACCCATTCTTTTTCTCCACGGATGCTGACTCATCCGCTGAGTTTCTCCAGCATTTATCGTCCACTTTTGATTTTTCCAACATCTGCAGGTCCTTCGTAAACACGTCGCTCAGTTTCAGTTTAGTTTATTGTCACGTGTACTGAGGTCAGTCAGCGGAAAGACAATACCTGATTACAGTCGATCCATTTGCCGTGTATGATAAGGGAATAACGCTTAGCGCCGGGCAAAGCCAGCAAGGATAGTCCGAGGGACATCAAAGCGGTTGATAGTAGTTCAGCACTGCTCTCTGGTTGTAGTTTTTTTTGCGCTCTTTTTTTTAAATGAAAGTAGAGAGCATTAGAAACATAGAAACATAGACAATAGGTGCAGGAGTAGGCCATTCGGCCCTTCGAGCCTCTACCGCCATTCAATATGATCATGGCTGATCATCCAACTCAGTATCCCGTACCTGCCTTCTCTCCCACCCCCTGATCCCTTTAGGCACAAGGGCCACATCTAACTCCCTCTTAAATATAGCCAACGAACTGGCCTCAACTACCTTCTGTGGCAGAGAATTCCACAGTTGTGATGTGAATGTATATAATAGTGTGAAGACAGGTGCACTGCATAGTTAGGGCAATGGATAAACACAGTGAAATTCAGCACCTTGAATATTACCCACTTGGATATGAGTATCGAGTTTCAAGAGAGAGTTAGAATTAGCTCTCAGGGCTAAAGGAATCAAGGGATATGGGGAGAAAGCAGGAACGGGGTACTGATTTTAGATGATGAGCCAAGAGCAAATTGAATGGCGGTGCTGGCTCGAAGGGCTGAATGGCCTCCTCTTGCTCCTATTTTTTCTGTTTATATGTGTCTATGAGTATATAAAGCCGTATTAGGAGGATTAATTGAGCACTCTCTTCAAAGAGCCTGTACGGACATGAGTGCAGAGATAACACACAGAGTGCTGAGTGATTCTGTAATTGTGGGGTAATGTGGAGTTTGCGAGTGAGGATAATTGCAGACAGTGTGGCTGCCACAAATGAGGCAGCGTGACTGAGCGCTGAAGGCCCCAGCCCTGTACCTTTTCCATCTCTCTGCAGAGAACCGGCAAGTCACGACAGAAGCTATACAATGCAGCTGAGAGAGAGAGTGAGAGTGAGAGAGAGGGAGGGGGGAGAGGGAGAGAGAGAGGGGGGGGGGAGAGAGAGAGGGGGGGGGGAGGGAGAAGGAGAAAGAGAGGGAGTGTGAGAGTGAGGGAAACGCCCAGTTAGAGAGAGAGAGAGAGAGAGAGAGAGAAAAAAACACCTAGTTAGAGAGAGATAGATAGATAGCCAGAGATAAAGAGAGAGATAGAAAAATGTAGAGAGAGAGAGAGAGAAATGCCCAGTTAGAGAGAGAGAGGAGAGAGAGATAGAGAGAGAGAGAGAGAGAGAGTGAGAGAGAGAGAGAGAGAGAGTCTCAAGCTGTGCCTGCCCCTTTTCCGGGCCTACGTCCGTGCACGTGTGTCCCTGGAGCGGGAACATGCGGTGTCCACGGGACTCTGGAGGCCTTCCGTGGGCGCTGGTCACCGCGTGGGGTTCAGTGTATTGTGAACAATGATTGTATTGTTTGTACTATAATGGTTGTATATAGTGCCATTTTTGATTATGGTTTGATGTGTTGTATTATATGATTGTGTCAATAAAGTTTTTGAAACTAAAAAAAAAAAAAAAAAGAGAGAGAAATTTTAAGAAAAGCAAGAAGATTGTTTTGTCGTTTGTCGGCACTGGGCCTGTACTCGCTGGAGTTTAGAAGAATGAGGGGGCACCTCATTGAAACTTACCGAATTGCGAAAGGCCTGGATAGAGTGGATGTGGAGAGGATGTTCCCACTAATGGGAGAGTCCAGGACTAGAGGTCAGAGCCTCACAATAAAAGAACATACCTTTGGAAAGGAGATGAGGAGGAATTTCTTTAGTCAGAGGGTGGTGAATCTGTGGAATTATTTGCCACGGAAGGCTGTGGAGGCCAAGCCAGTGGATATCTTTAAGGCAGAGATAGATAGATTCTTGATTAGTGCGGGTGTCAGGGGTTACGGGGAGAAGGCAGGAGAATGGGGTTAGGATGGAGAGATAGATCATCCTATGATTGAATGGTGGGGAGTAGACTTGATGGGCTGAATGGCCTAATTCTGTCTCTAGAACCTATGACCTTATGACTAGCCAGACTTCAATGAGAGGGAAATTTGTTTCTCAGTGCCTCTGTCCCAGCCACAGTCTGGAGTTTGTGGATGTGGAATGAAGCAGGGCTTGATGCTGGTGCCGTTTATTTTGGTTTAAGTTACAAGCCCGTATGTACATTGTGGCCGGAAACAGAGAGCAATAACCATCTTATAAATCAACCGCTGATTGCTGCTACCCACCCTTGGAGTGACAGCTATTGTCACTCAGTATCACCAGATCTATTAGTAAAATCACAGCCAATATTTTCATTATCTTTTGCCAGCTGTCCTGCTTGCTAGAACTCCACAGCTTGGCGTCCCCGGTGCTTACAGTAAACGAGTACTCATCGCCCGATCGGAAGAACAGAAGGACAAAATTACTGGAGAAACCCAGCGGGTGAGGCAGCATCTATGGAGCGAAGGAAATAGGTGACGCTTCAGGGCGAGACCCTTCCTCAGACCAAAGATCCTACAGCGGAGCAAGATAGACCATTCTTTCTAAATGCAATGGGCTGACATGTAGTACGCAACGGAGCGGAACGTGGGCCTTTTTTTCATCCATTTCAGTAACCCGACCCGACCCAACCCGACCCGACCCGACTCGCCCCGAACCCGACCCGACCCGACCCGACCCGACCCGACCCGACTCGCAGTGTAATCAACGTTGCGGGGGGAACAGTTTGTGTTAATAAATTATAATTCTGAAAATTAGAAGATTTTTACCAAAGAACTTTTATTTTTACGAGGATGTTTCCGTAACCGGTTTCCGTAACCGGCTCCGCTGTGATGGGATCTTTGGTGCGGAGACGGAAGCCGGTTACGGAAATGGGGCCGGAAATTACACACGAATCTGCCCATGACCGTACTACGTCTTTTTCTTCGAGTGATCTGTCTTGCTCCGCTATCGGATCTTTGCTTGTGGGGGGGGGGAGGGGGGGGGGGGAAGAAGAAAGGAAGAGGCGGAGACAGTGGGCTGTGGGAGAGCTGGGAAGGGGAGGGGAAGGAGGGAGAAAGCAAGGACTACCTGAAATTGGAGATGTCAATGTTCATACCGCTGGGGTGTAAACTACCCAAGCAAAATATGAGGTGCTGCTCCTCCAATTTGCGGTGGGACTTACTATGTAGAGGTGAATTTGTACTTCCAGTTCCGAGGAATGAAGATCACCAGCAACTTTACGAGGACGTTGCCAGGACTCGAGGGGCTGAGCTACAGGGAGAGGTTGAGCAGGCTGGGACTCTGTCCCTTGGAGCGCAGGAGGATGAGGGGAGATCTTGCAGAGGTGAACAAATTCATGAGAGGAAGCCAGTTAGTGGATGTATGGAACAAGCTGCCGGAGGAGGTAGTTGAGGCTGGGACCGTCACAATGTTTAGGAACAATTTAGAGAGATACATGGATAGGACAGTGATGTGGGCCAAACACAGGCAGGTGGAACTAATGTATATGGGACTTGTTGGCAGGTTTTAGTTTAGTTGAGTTTAGTTGAGATACAGCGCGGAAACAGGCCCTTCGGCCCACCGGGTCCGCGCCGACCAGCGATCCCCGCACGTTAACACTATCCTACACCCGCTAGGGACAATTTTTACATTTACCAAGCCAATTAACATACAAAACCTGTACGTTTTTGGTGTGTGGGAGGAAACTAAAGATCTCGGAGAAAACCCACGGTGGTCACGGGGAGAACGTACAAACTCCGTACAGACAGCACCCGTAGTCGGGATCGAACCCGGGTCTCCGGCGCTGCATTCGCTGTGAGGCAGCAACTCTACCGCTGCGCCACCGTGACCGCCCATGGTGTGGGCAAGTTGGGCCAAAGGGCCTGTTTCCACGCTGTACCTTGTCCTGGACCAGCCATGTCGCTCCACATAAGGCCTTAAGAAATTAATGACGCAGCCCAGACCATCACGCAAACTAACCTCCCTTCCATTGACTCCATTTACACCTCACACTGAATCAACAAGGCCAGCAGCATCATCAAGGATGAGTCGCAGCCCGGCCACTCCCGCTTCTCCCCTCTCCCATCAGGCAAGAGGTCCAAGAAGTGTGAAAACGCACACCTCCAGATTCAGGGACAGTTTCTTCCCAGCTGCTGTCGGGCAACTGAACCATCCTATCACCAACTAGAAAGAGGTCGCGAGCTCCCATCTACCTCACTGGACACTCTCGGACTATCTTGAATCAGACTTTACCTTGTACTAAACAGTATTCCCTTCATCATCTATCCATACAGTGTAGATGGCTCGATGTAATCATGTATAGTCTTTCCGCTGACTGGTTAGCACGCAACAAAAAGCTTTTCACCGTAGCTCGGTACACCTGACAATAAACTAAACTGAACTAAACTTGAACTTAAGGTGTCTGAAGAAGGGTCTCGACCCAAAACGACACCTATTCCTTTTCTCCAGAGATTCTGCCTGTCCCACTGAGTTACTCCAATATTTTGTGTCTATCATCGGTGTAAACCAGCATCTGCAGTTCCTTCCTACGCATACTAAACAAACCTTTGTCTTGCAGTAAACGTCATTCAAATTTGAGGAAGGAATCCTAATTTGAGGAAGGACATTCTTGCTATTGAGAAAGTACAGCGTAGGTTTACAAGGTTAATTCCCGGGATGGCGGGACTGTCATATGCTGAGTGAATGGAGCGGCTGGGCTTGTACACACTGGAGTTTAGAAGGATGAGAGGGAATCTTATTGAAACATATAAGATTATTAAAGGTTTGGACACGCTAGAGGCAGAAAACATGTTACCGGTGTTGGGGGAGTCTAGAACCAGGGGCCACAGTTTAAGAATAAGGGGCAAGCCATTTAGAACGGAGACGGGGAAACACTTTTTTTCACAGCGAGTTGTAAGTCTGTGGAATTCTCTGCCTCAGAGAGCGGTGGAGGCTGGTTCTTTGGATAGTTTCAAGAGAGAGCTGGATAGGGCTCTTAAAGACAGCGGAGTCAGGGGATATGGGGAGAAGGCAGGAACGGGGTACTGGTTGGGGATGATCAGCCATGGCGGTGCTGGTTCGAAGGGTCGAATGGCCTGCTCCTGCACCTATTGTCTATTCCCTTTACCCTGTATCTGAACACAGTGGACGGCTCGATTGTAATCACATGTAGTCTTCCCGCCGACTGGTTAGCACGCAACAAAAAGCATTTAATTGTACCTCAAATTGACACGAAAAGCTGGAGTAACTCAGCGGGACAGGCAGCATCTGTGGAGAGAAGGAGTGGGCGACGTTTTGGGTCGAGACCCTTCTTCAGACGTCTAAAGTAGAGTCTCGACCCACAAACGTCACCCATTCCTTCTCTCCAGGGATGCTGCTGCCTGACCCGCTGAGTTACTCCAGCTTTTGGTGACCATCTTCAGTTTAAACCAGCATCTGCAGTTCCTTCCTGCACAGTTCGTTGTATCTCGGTGTACGTGACAATAAACTCCCAAAGATCTAGCAACTCTAAGCACACACCACTCGGCTTTCCAAGGTTCTGTGCTCCTCAGAGCGGCTGGGTGGTCCTTAATTGAGTCCTGGTGTCAGATTCTTAACTCAATTTTAAGGGATAATCAGTGGTTCAGTCGCAGGTTTTGGCATTTCACAAGCCCCTGTTGGGTTTTGCAAATGGCACCACCGTGAATAGCTGACACTTCCCTCCCTGAGTGCTCCTGCTGTGGGTCTGTCCCATGCAGTCACGCTGAGCAGAATTATCCCCATCTGAACTTCAAAAGGGCCCTCCTTTGTTCCTCGTGTGAGAGCAATAGCAGTTTATTTTATTGTCAATCGCAGCCATGGAAAGCGTAAACAAAAACTCACAGCAAAGTGTAGTTTTGTTTAGTTTAGACAATAGACAATAGACAATAGGTACTGGAGTAGGCCATTCGGCCCTTCGAGCCAGCACCGCCATTCCATGTGATCATGGCTGATCATCCACAATCAGTACCCCGTTCCTGCCTTCTCCCCATATCCCCTGACTCCGCTATCTTTAAGAGCCCTATCTAGCTCTCTCTTGAAAGCATCCAGAGAACCTGCCTCCACCGCACTCTGAGGCAGAGAATTCCACAGCTTCACCACTCTCTGTGAGAAAAAGTGTTTCCTCATCTCCTTATTCTTAAACTGTGGCCCTTGGTTCTGGACTCCCCCAACATCGGGAACATGTTTCCTGCCTTTAGCGTGTCCAAGCCCTTAACAATCTTATATGTTTCAATAAGATCCCGTCTCATCCTTCTAAACTTCAGAGTGTACAAGCCCAGCCGCTCCATTCTCTCAGCATATGACAGTCCTGCCATCCCGGGAATTAACCTTGTGAACCTACGCTGCACTCCCTCAATAGCAAGAATGTCCATCCACAAATTAGGGGACCAAAACTGCACACAATACTCCAGGTGTGGTCTCACTAGGGCTCTGTACAACTGCAGAAGGACCTCTTTGCTCCTATATTCGTATATTCGTATAGTTAAGAGACGCAGCCCGGAAACAGGCCATTCGGCCCACCGGGTCTGCGACGACCAGCGATCCCCGCACATTAAAGGGCCTGCCCCACTTGCCGATTTTTTTTTGGCGACTGCCAGCTTCATACCAAGGACAATAGACAATAGACAACGGACAATAGGTGCAGGAGTAGGCCATTCGGCCCTTCGAGCAATGTGAGCATGGCTGATCATCCCCAATCAGTACCCCGTTCCTCCCAAAAGATTTTGAACAATTCAAAATCCAGCGGTGACAAAAGAAATGTTGCGACACTTGCGGGGACACCGTGCGTCAATACGTCATCACGCCGCGTTAGGGCGCATCACGCCGTGACTATTTCGGTGACGTGATACGTCAGTCAACGATGCCGGCAGTCGGCGAAAAGATCGCCAAGTGGGACAGGCCCTTAACACCATCCTACACACGCTAGGGACAATATTTTATTGAAACATATAAGATTATTAAAGGTTTGGACACGCTGGAGGCAGAAAACATGTTACCGGTGTTGGTGTTACTAATATTTGACTGAAGGAATTAATGGGTAATCGGGGCTGTATGTTGTGACAGACAGCCTGACACCTTGCACGTCATTTTAATATTACACTTATTCCATCCCCCTGGATATTCAGGATGAAAACATTTAGGTTTTGCCAACTAATTACAAATCAGGCTAATTACAAATCAATAACATTAGCCAACTCCGAAACACGAAGCGCTGAGCATTGGGATCCAGACATCACGGACAACTGGCCTCAGTTCCCCGCTCAAACCTGGCAGTGTTCTCCTTCTGAACCAGGGGCTGTGGAGCATTTTTGAAAGTGGGGGGGCTGAGCGATCACTGATCACTAGCCTTGGGGGTACCTGCATCTAGCTTGTCCAGTCCTTTTATAATTTTATATGTTTCTATAAGATATCCTCTCATCCTTCTAAACTCCAGTGAATACAAGCCTAGTCTTTTCAATCTTTCCTCATATGACAGTCCCGCCATCCCAGGGATCAATCTCGTGAACCTACGCTGCACTGCCTCAATCACAAGGATGTCCTTCCTCAAATTAGGAGACCAAAACTGTACACAATACTCCAGATGTGGTCTCACCAGAGCCCTATACAACTGCAGAAGAACCTCTTTACTCCTGTACTGAAATCCTCTTGTTATGAAGGCCAACGTTCCATTAGCTTTCTTCACTGCCTGCTGTACCTGCACGCCAACTTTCAGTGACCGGTGTACAAGGACACCCAGGTCTCGCTACACCTCCCCCTAACCTAACCTAACCCCATTGAGATAATAATCTGCCCCCTTGTTTTTGCCGCCAAAGTGGATAACCTCACATTTATCTATATTATACTGCATCTGCCACGCATCTGCCCACTCACTCAACATGCCCAGGTCACCCTGCAACCTCCTAACATCCTCTTCACAGTTCACACTGCCACCCAGCTTTGTGTCATCCGCAAACGTGCTAGTGTTGCTCCTAATTCCCTCTTCCAAATCATTAATATACGTATATGGTAAGCAGTTGCGGCCCCAACACCGAGCCTTGCGGCACTCCACTCGCCACTGCCTGCCATTCTGAAAAGGACCCGTTCACTCCTACTCTTTGCTTCCGGTCTGTCAACCAATTTTCTATCCATGTCAACACCCTACCCCCAATACCATGTGCTCTAATTTTAGTCACCAGTCTCCCGTGCGGGACCTTATCAAAGGCTTTCTGAAAGTCTAGATACACTACAAAGGGTGATGGGTGTATGGAGCAAGCTGCCAGAGGAGGTAGTTGAGGCAGGGACCATTCCAACATTTAAGAAACAGTTAAACTGATACATGGATAGGACAGGTTTGGAGGGATATGGACCAAAAGCAGGTAGTGTAGCTGGGCCATGTTGGCGGGTGTGGGCAAGTTGTGCTGTAGGGCCTGTTTTCACACTGTATCACTCTATGACCACATTAAACCTTCTCCTTTGAATGCTTCAAAATCAAGTGGTCGAGTTTCATTGCCTTATACTCAAGCATAGAAACATAGAAAATAGGTGCAGGAATAGGCCATTCGGCCCTTTGAGCCAGCCACATGGCTGTTCATCTAAAATCAGTACCTCTTTCCTGTTTTTTCCCCATATCCCTTGATTTCGCGAACACCAAAAGCTAAATGTACCTCTCTCTTGAAAACATCCAGTGAATCGGCTTCCATTGCCTTCTGTGGCAGAGAATTCCACAGATTCACAACTCTCTGCATGAAGAAAGTTTGTCCTCATCTCAGTCCTACCCTTTATTCTTAAACTCTGACCACTGGTTCTGAACTCCCCCAACATCAGGAACATTTTTCCTGCAGTTACAGTAAATGAAAATCTAGCAGGCAAGCAGGATGCTTTCTCCAACCACCCCCACTTGAAGTCCACTATCTTCCACCGTTTCTACCCAGTGCTTGGTACTTACTTCCAGCAGCCACTGGTTGTCCTCCAGGATGCACCGAGCTGCAGCCTGACCCATGCCGGTCACCTGGGCGAATTTGGCACCGAGACTCTCACGGCAGCGGCGCAACGCTTCCGACGCCTCCGACGGCCCTGGACTCTTGCACTGAGGCTGCTCCATGGCCGGAGCTGCAGCGAGCGACTCGCCAGCCCGGCAAACACTCGCCAGCCCCGGCTCCCCGTCCGCATCTGTTCCCGCCGCTGCTTCTGCTTCCACCCCTCCCTCAGCCCCGGCTCTCCAACACCCGTGGCCCATGCACTTGATATGCATTTTGACATTTTCGTTGATCACAGAATTTCTCACGTCACAGAGCTTGAGAAATTTGTGATCAGCGTGAGAGTGTGAGAATTGGACCAAATGCGTGATTCTCACGCTCAATGCATGAGAGTTGGCAGCCCTGCAGTAAGACTAGTGGGATAACTGGGAGCGGGAGGGGATGGGGAGAGAGGGAAAGCAAGGGCTATCTGAAGTTAGAGAAGGCAATGTTCATACAGCTGGGGTGTAAACTACCCAAGCGAAATATGAGGTGCTGTTCCTCCAATTTGCACTGGGCCTCACTCTGTCAATGGAGGATGCCCAGGACAGAAAGGTCAGATTGGGAATGGGAGGGGGAGTTGAAGTGCCGAGCCACCGGGAGATCAGGTAGGTTAAGGCGGACTGAGAGGAGGTGTTCAGTGAAACGATCGCCGAGCCTGCGCTTGGTCTCGCCGATGTAGAGAAGTTGACACCTGGACCAGCGGACGCAGTAGATGAGGTTGGAGGAGGTGCAAGTGAACCTCTGCCTCACCTGGAAAGACTGTTGGGGTCCTTGGATGGAGTCGAGGGGGTAGGAAAAGGGATAAGTGTTGCATCTTGTGAGGTTGCAGGGGAAAGTACCGGGGAGGAGGCGGTTTGGGTGGAAAAGGACGAGTATTTTATCCATCTTCAGGTTAGTTTAGTTGAGCGCGGAAACAGGCCCACACACCAGGGACAATTGTACATTGAAACCAAGCCCAATGAACCAACAAAGCGAAGATCTCGAAGAGAACCCGCGCAGGTCACGGGGAGAACGTGCAAACTCGGTGCAGACAGAACCCGTGGTCAGGATCGAACCGGCGCTGTAAGTCTTTCCGCTGACTGGCTAGCATGCAACAAAGGCTTTTCGCTGAACCTCGGTACGCGTGACAATAAACAAAACTGAAATTTGCCAGATGGGCGCTTTTAATCCCCGAAAGGAAGGGAAGTTTGTTCAGCTCCCATTTACAAAGCGTGAAGAGAACTCGACAAGGGAAAGTCAATGCGGCTCACCAAAGGATTTGTGTTAACACATCGAGCACTGCAATCCGCCACCAACATATCACTGCCAGTACCACAACTTAAGCAACTTAATCCCTAACTAAATATGCATTTATTTCCAGTTCTTGAGATGTGTAACTCATAACTCATTCCAACCATTGCTCGTGTATCATCGAATTGCTCTTTTAGTTTAGTTTAGACAATAGACAATAGACAATAGGTGGGGAAATTGGCTATTCAGCCCTTCGAGCCAGCACTGCCATTCAATGTGATAGAAACATAGAAAATAGGTGCAGGAGGAGGCCATTCAGCCCTTCGAGCCAGCACCGCCATTCATGGTGATCATGGCTGACCATCCCCAATCAGTACCCCGTTCCTGTCTTCGCCCCACATCCCCTGACTCCGTTATCTCCAAGAGCTCTATCTAGCTCTTTAGCTCTAGCTCTATCTATTTAATTTAGAGACACAGCGCGGAAACAGACCCTTCGGCCCACAGAGTCCGCGCCGACCAGCGATCCCCGCACACTAACACTAGCCAAACACACTATGGACAATTAAATGTTTTATTATGCCAAGCCAATTAACCTACAAACCTGTACGTCTTTGGAGCGTGGGAAGAAATCAAAGATCTCGGTGAAAACCCACGCAGGTCACGGGGAGAACGTACAAACTCCGTACAGACAGCACCCGTGGTCGGGATCGAACACAGGATCGCATAAAAAAAGACACAAAGTACTGGAGCAACAGAGGGTGGTGGGTGTATGGAACAAGCTGCCAGAGGAGGCAGCTGAGGCTGGACTATCCCATTGTTTAAGCAACAGTTAGTCAGGTACATGGATAGGACAGGTTTGGAGGGTTATGGACCAAGCACAGGCAAATTGGACTAGGGTAGCTGGGACATTGTTGGCCGGTGTGGGCGAGTTGGGCTGATGGGCCTGTTTCCACACTGTATCACTCTATGACTATATAGCACAGCGGGTCAGGCAGCTTCCCTGAAGAACATGGATAGGTGCTGTCATACAGCATGGAAACAGGCCCTTCGGCCCAACTTGCCCACACCGACCAACATGTCCCATTTACACAAGTCGGCACGGTGCTGCAGCAATGACCAAAGCATTTGTGCCAATAGACAATAGACAATAGGAGCAGGAGTCGGCCATTCGGCCCTTCGAGCCAGCACCGCCATTCAATATGATCATGGCTGATCATCCCCAATCAGTACCCCGTTCCTGTCTTCTCCCCATATCCCCTGACTCCGCTATTTTTAAGAGCCCTATCTAGCTCTCTCTTGAAAGCATCCAGAGAACTGGCCTCCATAGAAACATAGAAGAAACCTTCGAGCCTGCACCGCCATTCAATATGATCATGGCTGATCATCCAACTCAGTATCCTGTACCTGCCTTCTCTCCATACCCCCTGATCCCTTTAGCCACAAGGGCCACATCTAACTCCCTCTTAAATATAGCCAACGAACTGGCCTCAACTAACTTCTGTGGCAGAATATTCCACAGATTCACCACTCTCTGTGTGAAAAATGATTTACTCATCTCGGTCCTAAAAGATTTCCCCCTTATCCTTACAACTGTGACCCCTTGTCCTGGGCTTCCCCAACATCGGGAACAATCTTCCTGCATCTAGCCTGTCCAATCCCTTAAGAATTTTGTAAGTCTCTATGAGATCCCCCCTCAATCTTCTAAATTGCAGCGAGTACAAGCCGAGTCTATCCAGTCTTTCTTCATAAGACAGTCCTGACATCCCAGGAATCAGTCTGGTGAACCTTCTCTGCACTCCCTCTATGGCAATAATGTCCTTCCTCAGATTTGGAGACCAAAACTGTACGCAATACTCCAGGTGTGGTCTCACCAAGACCCTGTACAACTGCAGTAGAACCTCCCTGCTCTTGTACTCAAATCCTTTTGCTATGAATGCCAACATACCATTTGCTTTCTTCACTGCCTGCTGCACCTGCATGCCTACTTTCAATGACTGGTGTACCATGACACCCAGGTCTCGCTGCATCTCCCCTTTCCTAATCGGCCACCATTCAGATAATAGTCTGCTTTCCTGTTTTTGCCACCAAAGTGGATAACCTCACACAGTGGGTCCCAGCACTGAGTTTTGCGGCACCCCACTAGTCACTGCCTGCCATCCTGAAAAGGACCCGTTTACTCCTACTCTTTGCTTCCTGTCTGCCAGCCAGTTCTCTATCCACATCAATACTGAACCCCCAATACCGTGTGCTTTAAGTTTGTATACTAATCTCTTGTGCGGGACTTTGTCGAAAGCCTTCTGAAAGTCCAGATATAACATATCCACTGCTTCTCCCTTATCCACTCTACTAGTTACATCCTCAAAAATTTCAATAAGATTTGTCAGACATGATTTACCCTTCGTACATCCATGCTGACCTTGTCCAATGATTTCACCACTTTCCAAATGCACTGCTATCCCATCTTTAATAACTGACTCTAGCAGTTTCCCCACTACCGATGTTAGACACTTGTTAAAAAGTGGGGTTACCCCCCATTCCTCAGGAACTGCAGATGATACTAAGATAGGTGGTGTTGTGGATAATGAAGTAGATTTTCAAAGTTTACAGAGAGATTTGGGCCATTTGGAAAAGTGGGCTGAAAGATGGCAGATGGAGTTTAATGCTGATAAGTGTGAAGTGCTACATCTTGGCAGGACAAATCAAAATAGGACGTACATGGTAAATGGTAGGGAATTGAGGAATGCTGTGGAACAGAGGGATCTAGGAATAACTGTGCATAGTTCCCTGAAGGTGGAATCGCATGTAGATAGGGTGGTAAAGAAAGCCTTTGGTGTGCTGGCCTTTATAAATCAGAGCATTGAATATAGGAGTAGGGAAGTAATGTTAAAATTGTACAAGGCATTGGTAAGACCAATTCTGGAGTATGGTGTACAATTTTGGTCGCCTAGTTATAGGAAGGATGTCAACAAAATAGAGAGAGTACAGAGGAGATTTACTAGAATGTTGCCAGGGTTCCAGCAACTATGTTACAGAGAAAGTTAGGTCTTTATTCTTTGGAGCGCAGAAGGTTAAGGGGGGACTTGATTGAGGTCTTTAAAATGATGAAAGGGATAGACAGAGTTGACGTGGATACGTTTTTCCCATTGAGGGTAGGGAAGATTCAAACAAGAGGGCATGACATGAGAATTAAGGGACAGAGGTTTTGGGGTAACGTGAGGGGGAACTTCTTTACTCAGAGGGTGGTGGCTGTGTGGAATCAGCTTCCAGCAGAAGTGGTGGAGGCAGGATCGATTTTAACATTAAGAGTAAAGATATGGATGGTCTGAGTGCAGGTAGATGGGACTAGGGGAAAACAAATGGTCGGCACGGACTGGAAGGGCCGAGAGGGCCTGTTTCCGTGCTGTAATTGTTATATGGTTATATGGTTATATGGTTATAACTACTCCAGAATCTAAAGAGTTTTGAAAAATTATCACTAATGCATCCACTATTTCTGGGACTACTTCTTTAAGTACTCTGGGATGCAGCCTATCTGGCCCTGGGGATTTATCAGCCTTTAATCCATTCAATTTACCTAACACCACTTTCTGGCTAACCTGGATTTCACTAACCTGGATAGTTCCTCCATCTCATTTGACCCGCGATCCCCTGCTATTTCCGGCAAATTATTTATGTCTTCCTCAGTTTTTATGTTTCCTGCCGGTGTTCTTTCATAATCCATTTTCCCTTTCCTAATTAAGCCCTTTGTCTTCCTCTGTTGGACTCTGAATTTCTCCCAGTCCTCTGGTAGGCTGCTTTCTCTGGCTAATTTGTACGCTTCATCTTTTGCTTTGATACTATCCCTGATTTCCCTTGTTATTCACAGATACAATACCTTCCCTGATTTATTCTTTTGCCATATTGGGATGAACAATTGTTGTTCATCCATGCAGTCTTTAAATGCCTTCCATTGCATATCCACTGTCAACCCTTCAAGAATCAATTGCCAGTCTATCTTGGCAAATTCACGTCTCATACCCTCAAAGTACCTTTCTTTAAGTTCAGGACCCGTGTTTCTGAATTAACAATGTCACGCTCCATCCTAATGAAGAACTCAACCATATTATGGTCATTCTTGCCCAAGGGGCCACGTACTACAAGACTGCTAACTAACCCTTCCTCATTACTCAATGCCCAGTCTAGAATAGCCAGCTCTCTCGTTGGTTCCTCTACATGTTGGTTTAGGAAACTATCCTGCATAAATTCCAAGAAATCCTCTTCCTCAGCACCCCTGCCAATTTGATTCACCCAATCTATATGTAGATTGAAGTCACCCATTATAACGGTTTTACCTTCGTTGCACGCATTTCTAATTTCCTGTTTGATGCCATCCCCAACTCCACTACTACTGTTAGGTGGCCTGTACACAACACCCACTAGCGTTTTCTGCCCCTTAATGTTTCGCAGCTCCACCCATATCAATTCCACATCCTCCAGGCTAATGTCCTTCCTTTCTATTGAGTTAATCTCCTCTCTAACAGCAATGCTACCCCACCTCCTTTTCCTCTCTGTCTATCCCTCCTGAATATTGAATATCCCTGGATATTCAGCTCCCAGCCTTGGTCACCCTGGAGTAATGTCTCTGTGATCCCAACTATATCAGAATCATTAATAGCTATCTGCATATTCAACTCATCCACCTTATTACGAATGCTCCTCGCATTGAGACACAAAGCCTTCAGGCTTGTTTTTACAATGCTCTTGCCCCTTTTACAATTATGTTGAAAGGCGGCCCTTTTAGATTTTTGCCCTGGATTTGTCTGCCTGCCACTTTTCACCTTGCGACCTATTGCTTCTATCCTCATTTTACACCCCTCTGTCTCTCTGCTCAGGCATTTAAGAAACCCACCACCTCTTATTCTCTGTTTATTATTTTTTTCTTCTTTCCCCCCTACGTGTTGCGTCTGACTGCTTCTCTTCTCTGCCTCCTGCCTCACACACGGTCTACTTGCCTTCTCTATTTGAGTCCCTCCCCCTACCGATCTAGTTTAAAGTCTCCCCAGTAGCATTTGCAAATCTCCACGCCAGGATATTGGTTCCCCTCGGGTTCAAGTGCAACCCGTCCTTTTTGTACAGGTCACACCTTCCCCAAAAGAGGTCCCAATGATCCAGAAACTTGAATCCCTGCCCTCTGCACCAGTCCTTTAGCCACGCATTTATCCTCCACCTCGCTCCATTCCTACTCTCACTGTCGCGTGGCACAGGCAGTAATCCTGAGATTGTTACCTTTGCGGTCCTTTTCCTCCTAACTCCCTAAATTCTCCTTTCAGGACCTCTTCTCTTTTTCTATATTTTCCACTGCCTTCTGAGGCAGAGATTTCCACAGACTCACAACTCTCTGTGAGAAAATGTGTTTCCTCGTCTCCATTCGAAGTTAGAACACAGGGGGCACGATGGCGCAGCGGTCGGGTTGCTGGCGTACCGCACCAGAGACCCGGGTTCGATCTCTCTGTGACCGCGTGCGTTTTCCCCGGGTGCTCCGGTTTCCTCCCGCACTCCAAAGACGTACTGGTTTGTAGGTTAATTGGTGTCAGTAAAAATTGTAGATCGGGTTACACGGGCCACCGGCGCGGTGAGGCAGCAACTCCACCGCTGCGCCACCGTGCCGCCCCGTGTAGATGGGACATGCTGGCCGGTGTGGGCAAGTTGGGCCGAAGGGCCTGTTTCCACGCTGTGTGGCTCCATCACTCCATGACTTAAACAGGCAAAAGAAAGAAAGAATGGAAAGAAAAACGATCCAACTGACCGAGGAATAAATTCAACCAAAGTATTTAAAAGACTGATGTTTACCATTTGCTCAAGGATAAATGGGTTTCCAAGTGGTAGCTGCCTTGACAATTTTCCAGCTGTTTTCAAATCCTGCTTCATGGAATTGTGTCAAAAGTAATGGCCAAGTAGTGTAAAATTGTAACTGATATTGGTTCAGAATGAAGTATCTGAGAAGGCAGCAAGCTTTCCCCAGAGTACTTGATTTATGGACTCAGTGGAGTGGTGTTAATGTCGGCTCCAGGTTAGACGCAGAGTCCAGGATAGGTTGTCCACCCACAGATGTCCGCCTCCTGATTTATGTACGTCTCTCATTGCCTCGGGTCAACTTGATTTGAGTTAACACCCAAAGATGTTCATGTCGTGGTCCCAGTGTTGTGCAACTTGAAAGTTGAAGCAGACGTGCTTGGACGTAAAATTAAGCCGTGTGAATTCTCTGCCCCTGAAAGGCAGCGGAGGCCAATTCTCTGGGTGCTTTTAAGAGAGAGTTAGATAGAGCTCTTAAAGATAGCGGAGTCAGGGGATACGGGGAGAAGGCAGGAACGGGGTACTGATTGTGGATGATCAGCCATGATCACAGTGAATGGCGGTGCTGGCTCGAAGGGCCGAATGGCCTACTCCTGCACCTATTGTCTATTGTCTATTGCAGTTTTGGTCTCCTACTTTGAGGAAGGACATTCTTGCCATTGAGGGAGTGCAGCGCAGGTTCATGAGGTTAATTCCCGGGTTGGCGGGACTGACATTGACATTGAATGGCGGTGCTGGCTCGAAGGGCCGAATGGCCTACTCCTGTACCTATTATCTATTGTCTATTGACATATGACCAAAGAATGGATTGACAGGGCTTATATTCACTGGAATTTGGAAGGATGAGAAGGATAAGAGGGTGATCTTATAGAAACATATAAAACTCTGAAGGATTGAGCAGGCTAGCTGCAGGAAAAATGGTCCCAATGTTGGGGGAGTCCAGAACCAGGGGTCACAGTGTAAGAATAAGGGGTAGGCCCTTTAGGACTGAGATGGGAAAATACTGTTTCACCCAGAGAGTTTTGAATCTGTGGAATTCTCTGCCACAGAAGGCAGCGGAGGCCTATTAACTGGATATTTTCAAGAGAGAGTTAGATTTAGCTCTTAGGGTTTAGCGGAATCAAGGGATATGGGAGAAAGCAGGAACTGGGTACTGATTTTGGATCATCAGCCTTGATCATTTGAATGATGGTGCTGGCTCGATTGGCCTACTGCTGCACCTATTTTTGATGTTTCTATGTTTCTGGCCAACATGCCCCATCTACACTAGTCCCACCTGCCTGCGTTTGCCCCATATGCCTCGATGGTCGGCATTGATTTAGTGGGCCGAATGGCCTGTTTCCGTGCTCAATTCAATCTACTGAGGCATTAGGCGGGCGTTTGGATCTCTTGCTCTCTTGTTTGCTGTGTAGCTGCAGGCTCAGCCTCTCTCCCTCTCTCTCCATCTCCCTGTTGGTTTGGACCAGTTGGCTACCTGAGCTACCTTGCCCAACTCATCATGCGGTTTTGAGGCCAGGTCATTACACAAGACTATGACGCACGCCGCAGATTACAACACGATCTCCGCTGCCCACTACGTCCGTTTGCAGCCACTTCTCTCCTTCGACTTCCTTTGCTCAATCATCCACTTTCCACATCGCAGACGCACGCAGGTAAACGGGTGAATGTTGCGGAAGAAACGACCCGGCCCAAAGCGTCCTCCAGAGACGCTGCCTGACCCGTTGAGTACGGCAGGTCAGGGCATGCAACCTCCATTGGTCAGTGTCATACAGGACGGACACAGGCCCTTTGGCCCATCGGGTCCACACCTATCATCAAGCATCCTCTAAATGAATGCAGATGCAATGAGCTGCAGAAGCTGGAACCGTGAGCAAATACAAAGTGCCAGCGGAATTCAGCGGAATTCAGTGAAGCAGAGATATTACCCGTCCATTCCCCCCACAGACACTTTGTGCCTTTTGTTGTAAACCAGCATCCGCAGTTCCTTGTATCTCCTGTGTATGTATGTACGTGTTACATACATGACTGTATAAGTGCATCCACGCATGTCCCTCAGCCTGATTGCACACGTGTCTACATGTGTGTGCATGTGTGTTTCGTGCGGTTTGGAGATACAGCACGGAAACAGGCCCTTCAGCCCATCCTTCAGCATTCACCCGTGCACTAGTTCTATCCCACACACATCTACAGAGGCCAATTAACCGGCAAGCGCGCACGTCTTTTGGATGTGGGAGGAAGCCGGTGCACCCGGAGAAAACCCACGCGGTCACAGAGAGACAGTGCAAACTCCACGCAGACAGCACCCGGGGTCAGGAAAGAACTGCAGATGCTGGTTTAAACGAAAGATGGACACAAAAAGCTGGAGTAACTCAGCGGGACAGGCAGCATCTCCGGAGAGAAGGAAGGTGATGTTTCGGGTCGAGACCCTTCTTCAGACTGATGTCAGGGGAGTGGGCGGGACAGAGATAGAATGTAGTCGGAGACAGTAAGACTGGTGGGAGAACTGGGAAGGGGGAGGGGGTGGAGAGAGAGGGAAAGCAAGGGTTACTTTAAGTTGGAGAAGTCAATATTCATACCCCTCCCCCTCCCCAGTTCTCCGACCCGATAAAAAGCTTTCTACAGCGCACCTGTAGAAGTCGGTGAGGATTGTTGGGAACATGCCAAACGTTAGCTAAGTTGAGTTTAGTTTAAAGATATAGCACAGAAACAGGCCATTCGGCCCATCCAGTCCGCGCCGACAACCATTCACCCGTAGACTAGTTCTATCCTACACACTAGGGGACAATCTAGAGCAGGGATTGGCAACCTTTAGGCCCCGAGCGCGGCTGATCGTCCCCTATCAATAACCCGTGCCTGCCTTCTCCCCATATCTCTTGACTCCTCTAGCCCCTAGAGCTCTATCTAACTCTCTCTTAAATCCATCCAGTGACTTGGCCTCCACTGGCCTCCACTGGCAGGGAATTCCATAAATTCACAACTCTCTGGGTGAAAAGGTTTTTTCTCACCTCAGTCTTAAATGACCTCCCCCTTTATTCTAAGACTGTGGCCCCTGGTTCTACGGGTGGCTTGATGGGCTGAATGACCTAATTTGGCCCCTATGCATGACCTTATGCTTGAACCGGGATCTTTGGGCCTGCGAGGCAGTGGCTCTACCCGCTGCGTCACCGTGAGTGCAACAGTGCCTCTGGGTAGGAGGGGAAGCTCTCTACAGAGTGACCCCGACTCTCAGGAGTAATTCAGGTTGAGAGGCCCTGAGTTATGGCCTGATCTTTAGCCCCCTGCTGCAATTGACGGCCATTACCGGCAGGGCATACTTTGTTCACACGCCATAACTTACCCACACAACCCTCCTACTTAACCTGGGACTTTTTTCAGTCTGACCTCCCCGTGTCAGAAACAAACCATGAAAGATTTTAAATGAAAATGAAAAAAAAAAGATAAATAAATCAGTTGCTGGGCGTGTTCAGAAGGCCGACTGCAAGCTGGAGAAGAAAGGCTGGGTGGTATTCTGGATCGGAACCGATATCAGAAGTGAGAGCTGACAAATGATCACACCCAAAGCATTAAACTGCTTTCCGATTGCACGCCCAGATAGATTGCGGTGTACATTTCCAGATTCCCAGCATCTGTGTGGGCTCTTTTGTTTCCAAAGTAATTCCCGTTTTTAGGAAGGGAACTGGTCCCTTGCCTTTCTCCCTCAGCAGTGGAAGAAGGAACTGCTGCCCTAACCAGTCTGAAGAAGGGTCTCGACCCGAAACGTCGCCCATTCCTTCTCTCCAGAGATGCTGCCTGTCCCCCTGAGTTCCTCCAGCATTTTGTGTATATCTTCGGTGTAAACCAGCATCTGCAGTTCCTTCCTACGCAGCCCCGGAAACCGAGTCCGCGCCAACCAGCGATCGCCCCGCACACTCGCACTATCCCACACACACTGGGGACAATTTACAATTTTACTGAAACCAATTAACCTGCAAACCTGTAAGAAACCGGAGCTCCCGGAGAAAACCCACGTTGCTCAAGGGGAGAATGTACAAACTCCGTACAGACAGCACCCGTGGTCAGGATCGAACCTGGGTCTCCGGCGCTGTGAGGCCGCTGCGCTGTGCCGGCCCAAGCAAGACTTTTGGTCTTTATTTTTCTATTGCATTTCCTCTTGTGCTTTCTTCCAAAAAAAAAGAACTCACCTTTCTCTCCCTACTTTTGATAAAAATCACTTTTATCACTAGCCTGCTTTTATTTAATATCCCTGCACACTTTCACTGTGGCCATAACTTCATTTGTCAAATAATAGTGTGAAATCTGGGGCGGCGCGGTGGCGCAGCGGGCAGAGTCGCTGCCTCACAGTGCCAGAGACCCAGGTTCGATCCCGACAACGGGTGCTGTTTCTATGGAGTTTGCACGTTCTCCCCGTGACTGTTTTAGGTTTTCTCCGAGGTCTTCTGTTTCCTCCCACACTCCAAAGAGGTACAGGTTTGTAGGTGGACAAAAATGCTGGGGAAACTCAGCGGGTGAGGCAGCATCTATGGAGCAAAGGAAATAGGCAATGGTCCGGGTCGAAGAAGGGTTTCGACCCGAAACTTTGCCTATTTCCTTCGCTCCATAGATGCTGCCTCACCCGCTGAGTTTCCCCGGCACTTTTGTCCACCTTCGATTTTCCAGCATCTGCAGTTCCTTCTTAAACAAGTTTGTAGGTTATTTGGCTTGGCTTATGAAAGTAAAAATTGTCCCTAATGTGTGTAGGATAGTGTTAGTGTGCGGGGATCGCTGGTCAGTGCTGGCTCAGTGGGCTGAAGGGCCTGTTTCCGCGCTGGAGCTCGAAACTAAACTAAATTTCATTCTCACCACAGTCAATTGGTTTCCACTAGTGGGAGAAACTAGGACCAATTGCACAGCCTCAGAATAAAAGAACGTACCTTTGGAAAGATGAGGAAAAAAGGATGAGGAGACCATCAAGTCTACTCCGCCATTCAATCATGGCTGGTCTATCTTTCCTTCTCAACCGCATTCTCCTGCCTTCTCCCCATATATGAGATGAGGTAGAACTTCTTCCGTCAGAGGGTGGTGAATCTGTGGAATTCATTGCCACAGAAGGCTGTGCGGACCAAGTCAATGGATGGTTTTAAGGCAGAGATTGACAGATTCTTGATTAATACATGGGGAGAAGACAGGAGAATGGGTTTGAGAGGGAAAGATCGATCGGCCATGATTGAATGGCGGAGTTGACTTGATGGGCCGAATTCTGCTCATGTTGCTTACGACCCCATAAAGACCCCATGGGGTCAACAACTAGAGAGCAGTCCTGAGCTACTATCCACCTCATTGGAGACCCTCGGACTATCTTTGATCGGACTTTTACTGAAGTTTATCTCGCGCTAAACATTATTCACATTATTCCCAGCAGGGGCGGCGAGCGATTGTGTCTGTTGTTTCTGTCCGTCTGTTTTTTCATCTTTTTTATTATTTTTTGTGCATTTTAAAAGTTTGTGTAAATGTTCTCTGGTTTGTTTTATGTGGGGGAGGGGGAGGGGGAGGGGGAGGGGGAGAGGAAACTTCTTCTTCAGTTTCTTACCTTGCCGGAGATGCGATTACTTTCCAGGTTGTATCTCCGGTTGCTCTGCGGCCTACCATCGATGGAGCTGGAGGCCTCCTCAGACTGACCTTGAGTGCCCCCCACGACCCCTTCCCTGGGATCGCTCCAACCGCGCTCTGCGGACTTTACCATCGAGCCCGCAGTCTCGGAAGGGGTGGCGACGGAAAGCTCCAACGACGCAGAAGGTTCGACCAGCCCCGACGCGGGGTTCGACCGCCCGGCGCGGGGGGAAGCTGCAGGAGCCGATCGCCCCGACGCAGAGGGGGTCAAGATCGTCCCGTCAACGGAGAGCTCAAGGCCCCCGACCGCGGAAGAGCAAAGGGAAGATATTGAACTTTTTTGTTTCTCCTTCCATCACAGTGGGGAATGTGGAGGAGTCACTGTGGTGGATGTTTATGTTAAAATGTGTTTTGTGTGTGTTCTGTTTGTATGACTGACTTGGCAACTGAAATTCCTCGTATATGTTGCAAAACATGCGTGGCTAATAAAGTATTATTGTGATTGTGATGTTGTGATCATGTATCTGTACACTGGACGGCTCGGGTGTAATCATGTATAGTCTTTCCGCTGACTGGATAGCACGCAACAAAAGCTTTTCACTGTACCTCGATACATGTGGCAATTAACTGAGCTCACACTCAAACTCCAATACACAACTGCACAATTTCCAGTCCATTGGAGTGAGATCGACACCGGCATGTGCAAAACTGCACCTAATGTTCAAAGACTATATATAATGATTCTTATAGGATTAGAACTTCCTCTCCAGAAAGTATTGTTGCCTATAAAACTGTGTTTTGAAATACTTTTGCCAACATGCTCTGCTCGGAAAGACCCGTAAATCAAAACTTCTACATCGGAGAGAGACACACAAAAAGCTGGGGTAACTCAGCGGGTCTCTGGAGGAAAGGAATGGGTGACGTTTCGGGTCGAGACCCTTCTTCAGACTGAGAGTCAGGGGATGGGGAAACGAGAGATGTAGGCGGTGATGTGGAGAGATATAGATGAAATGAATGAGAGATATGCAAAAGAGTAAAGATGATAAAGAATGTTTGAGAAGGGACAGCAGATGCTGGAAAATCGAAGGTAGACAAAAATGCTGGAGAAACTCAGTGGGTGAGGCAGCATCTATGGAGCGAGGAAATAGACAATGTTTCGGGTCGAGACCCTTTTTCAGACTGATAGTCCGAGGGTCACCAATGAGGTATATAGTATATTATGTATACATTTGTGAAAGCAAGCAAAGAACCTCACTGTGTCTAGTCACAATAAATTCAAGATTCAAGAGATTTAAGAGAGTTTATTGTCATGTGTCCCAAATAGGACAATTAAATTCTTGTTTCGCTTCAGCACAACAGAATATTGTAGGCATAAATAAATACAGAACAGTCTGAAGAAGGGTTTCAGCCTGAAACATTGTCTATTTCCTTCCCTCCATAGATGCTGCTGCACCCACTGAGTTTCTCCAGCACTTTGGTCTACCACAGAACAGATCAGTGTGTCCATATACCATCTAATTATTAAAGGTAAGATTTTGACCGCTTTTGGCTCGCTGTGCTTTGATTTCCGAGAGAACGGCGCCACCTACAGCTGTCATTTTTGGCCAACTCGCTCCCCTCCGCCTGCCTGGACCGGAGGATTTCTCCCGTCGATGAAAAATCAGAGATATATTAATGTTTTTTTAAAAATTCGCCATTCTCTCTGCTGCCCCCGCTGGCGGCAGGGGGAGGGACTATAAAACCCGTAAGTGTCGTGTCTCACTCAGTCTCTGCCAGACAGAGGAAGCCAGAGCATCACGGCTCTCTGAGCGGCAAATAACACTGAGCGCACGTCTACTCCACGGTGAGTCCCCGGGATGTGGTTTTCAGCAAATGTGTTTTGTGGGCTTGCTAAGTGTTTTTGCGCAGTTGGCTTTTTAAAGTGCTTTCAGCAAAAATAATGTATTTTGTTGGCTTGCTAAGTGTTTTTGCCCTAATTGGCTTTTTAAAGTGCTTTCAGTAAAATGAATGTCTTTTTTGGCTTGCTAAGTGTTTTTGCCCGAATTGCCTTTTTAAAGTGCTTTCAGCAAAACGAATGTCTTTTGTTGGCATGCTAAGTGTTTTTGCCCAAATTGGCTTTTTTAAGTGCTTTCAGCAAAACAAATGTCTTTTCATGGCTTGCTAAGTGTTTGTGCCCGAATTAGCTTTTTAAAGTGCTTTCAGCAAAACTAATGTCTTTTGTTGGCTTGCTAAGTGCTTTTGCCCGAATTGGCTTGGCTTTTAAAGGGCTTGCTTGCAACAATTTTCGGATGGATAAAGCGTGAATAAACATTTTATTAGTTCAGAACTGTATGTAATTTCAAAATTGGCGCTCATTCTGTGATTTTCGCTTAGTTGCAAGATGGCGCCGATGACGTCATTTCTGGTTAGCGACATGCTGGCGCTGAGTTCGTCATTTCCAGTTCGTGGCAAGAAGCGAGAGGGTGACGTCAAGATGGCGCCGAAATCCAAGAAATCCTACTTGTGGAAACTTTTCACCAAGTTTCAATTGCACACAAATATGCGATTGACAGAGGGAGAAGGCAACTATTCTCAATTTTTGTTGAAAGTTGGAGAAGACAAGATTTTAAAGAATGAAGGCGATGACATTAAAATCCCACAAGACATGCTTCTACCAGCAGAAACACTGGAGGATTGTATTGATTTCATCTATCCCACATTTGACAATCCTGCATAATTATTCTCCAACAATTGTATCTTGGTTCCGCAGAACGATACCATGAGAAGCATCAATTCTACATGCATCAGACGCTTCCCTGGAATCGTTAAGGAGTACTTTTCTTTCAATGCTGCTCACTAAGGGAACTCATGATACTCACATCCCAACAGAGTTCCTCGATTCACTCGAGCTCTCTGGATTGCCACCACACAAATTGGAGTTGTAAAAAGGATCTCCAATCACATTAATGAGAAACTTGGAACCGCCAAAGCTATGCAATGGAACAAGGATGATTGTGGAAGAGCTACACAATAATCTGATCGTTGCAAGAATTAACATGGGAGCCTTCAAAGATGACAATGTTCTCATTCCTAGGATAGCACTCATTTTGTCAGAAGGTGAAGACATTCCCAGAAGGTGAAGACAGCAGACCCAATTCCCCATTCAATCAAGTTTTGCAATGACGATCCATAAAGCACAAGGGCAAACAATGCAGAAGGTGGTGATCTACCTCGCCAAGCCGGTATTTCAGCATGGACAACTATATGTGGCTCTTAGCCGAGGAAAGATGAAGGGAAATGTCAAAGTTTTCCTGAAGGATGGAACATCGACCAAGAATGTTGTCATTAAAGGCGTGCTTCGTTGAATGATGACTTCTGAGATAAATTCTCAGATTTTCTTTCTTAAAATGTGACCGCTAACTCTCTCTATATTAAAATTGTCTCTTTTTATCAACAGGAAATACTCATCAAGAGGCAGTGAGCAACAGAACACAACAAGAGACACAACAAGAGAGAACTTAATAATTCTCATCTTTGACATTTAAATTGTTCATATTTTAAGAATCATTCACAATTTAAACTTTAATAAATCCTTTTTGCATTTTTGATGCCTATGTGTTCCTCATCACAATGGGAACCTAATGGGCAGAAATGGCTGCTCTATGGGAGAGCCACTAAGAGTGCATGGGGGGAGGTTGTGGGGAGATGCACGGAATGCATGGGGGAGAGGGGAATGGCAAGGAGCAGAGTGGGAGGGTGAAGGGAGCAGGAGTAACTGAGTGAACTGCCAGCCCACCAGCCGTGAGTAAGTGAACTGCCAGCCCACCAGCCGTAAGTGACTGAACTGCCAGCCCAATAATCCATTCAGTCCACCCTCTCCCCCTTCTCTCTCACAGTCTGTCACCTGTTTTGGGCAGAATTTCTGGCAGTTTCTCAGCTGCCAGCCTGGCAGGTCCGAGTGACTGTACTGCCAGGCCTCAGGACTGAGCTGCCAGCCCAAGAATCCATTCGGGCCCACAATGTCTATACTATCCCTCTGGAAACCAGTACCTTCGGCCCACAACACCCATACTAGCGCAACAGAAAGCCCCCCCCCTCCCCCCCCCCCCCCCCCCCCCCCCCCCCCCCAACTGGCGAGCAAAATTGGAATTGGTGGAGAGGTGGAATATTGCGTTGGGTGACCAGCCCACCCGTGTGATGCTGGGACCCAACGGGTCCCACTTAGTCTAGTTGAATATATATATGGGATAAGTTGCAGACTTGATTTTTTAAATCTCAAAATGTTATAACATTGCTAATCCATAGATGCTGCCTCACACGCTGAGTTTCTCCAGCATTTTTGTCTACTTATGGAGAAAACTAGCCACTTTTACAAGACATCGACATCGGCGATGTCCCCCTGTTACTCTTAAAGTTCTCCCTTATTATATTTCCAGAAATATATCCCAACACATTTCTCACGTTAAAGTTGCCCCTGATATATACCCGCCAGATCAGTCATGGTTATCACTCTCAAGTCTTGTAAAGTTTGTGTTACATTTAATGTGCTTTTAAATCCAACCTCCCCTTATTCCCATGCTGTTCCCATCCATATAACTTAGGATGAGCGTCGCATTATCCCTTCGAGATTTTCAGCCAGCTGTTCACCCAGACAAATGTTTATTCTGTGTTGGGTTTGTTACATTGTAAGTGTCACCAAACCTCTGAAGTACTTTATTGGCCGTTAAAACGCGTTTACTGTTTCTTCGGGTTGTGAAGAGTCTTATATAAACAGGGAGTATTTATTTTCCTTTTAACCCAAAACCGTGTTATAGACAATAGACAATGTCGCTCGCTCCGTCGGCGTTCTGCCATCGCTTTGCCACAGCCCGTGCCACGCCTGTGCCTCTGCGGAGATCGTCCGCAGTGCGTGCCTCTCCACCACAAGTCAGTAGGTGCACCATTGTCTGTACCTCTCCACAGTTGCACACAGCATACACAATAGACAATAGACAATAGGTGCAGGAATAGGCCATTCGGCCCTTCGAGCCAGCACCGCCATTCATTGTGATCATGGCTGATCATCCACAATCAGTACCCCGTTCCTGCCTTCTCCCCAAATCCCTTGACTCCGCTATCTCTAAGAGCTCTATCTAACTTTCTCTTGAAAGCATCCAGAGAATTGGGTTTCCACTAGCTTCTGAGGCAGAGAATTACACAGATTCACAAATCTCTGGGTGAAAAAGTTTTACCTCAACTCCATTCTAAATGGCCTACCCCACATTCTTAAACCGTGGCCCTTGGTTCTGGACTCCCCCAACATCGGGAACATGCCTCTAGCTTGTCCAATCCCTTAATAATCTTATATGTTTCAATAAGATCCCCTCTCATCCTAAATTCCAGAATATACAAGCCCAGCCGCTCCATTCTTACAACAAAAGACAGTCCCGCCATCCTGGGAATTAACCTCGTGAACCTGCTCTCCCTCAATAGCAAGAAAGTCCTTCCTCAGATTTGGAGACCAAAACTGCACACAATACTCCAGGTGTGGTCTCACTAGGGCCCTGTACAACTGCAGAAGGGCCTCTTTGCTCCTATATTCAAGTCCTCTTGTTATGAAGGCCAACATGCCATTCGCTCTCTTCACTGCCTGCTGTACCTGCATGCTTACTTTCATAAACTGATCTACAAGGACCCCCAGATCCCGTTGTACTTCCCCTTTTCCCAACTTGACGCCATTTAGTTAGTAATCTGCCTTCCTGTTTTTGCTACCAAAGTGGATAACCTCACATTTACCCGCATTAAACTGCATCTGCCATGCATCCGCCCACTCCCCCAACCTGTCCAAGTCACCCTGCATCCTCATAGCATCCTCCTCACAGTTCACACTGCCACCCAGACCAGAGAAAGTGGCAACAGGGTGGCAGAGTGGCACAGAGCCTGGTTCAATCTTTAACCCCCACCCGACAGCGCTGAAGGTGTGAGGGTTGCCAGGACCCAGGGGAAGAGCGGAGATAGGGAATAAATCAAACTACATCATCAACACATTGAACAGTTCAGCCCCTGTTCCATAATCTAAAGGGGCTGCTCCTTGCCTTCTGGCTGCATTTCCCACCCACCATCCTCATCTTCGGACACCCTGTGCGTAGGGGAGAGGGTAGAGGGCCGAGGATGTCCTGGTTGGGTTGCTGCTCGTGGGCCTGGCCAGGCTGGCCATCCGCGAGTCACGGCGCCAGGCGGAAGAGGCCCCTTTCCCGGGGTTACGCCCACGCCTGGGTGGTGTTAGAGAGGGACTACGCGCTGTAAACGGGCGCCCTGGGGGATTTCCGGGACCGCTGGGCCCCGGGGGGGGGGGGGGGAATTCATCCTTGATAAGGTTTGGATTATAATTATTTGAAAATTGAGGTTGAAACGTTGCCTATTTCCTTCGCTCCATAGATGCTGCCTCACCCGTTGAGTTTTCTCCAGCATTTTTGTCTAACTTCGATTTTCCAGCATCTGCAGTTCCTTCTTAAACAAAATAAAATCCATGCCCTGTTTTTATTTACTTACATGGCAAGATCAATCGCAAAATGCTTGAGAGATACTATTTTGCATTAATAAGTACTGGACGTGACATGTGCGCTGTTAAATGAATCTTCACCCAAATGATATTAAAACATGTTAAAACACATAGATATTAAAACATGTTAAAACACCAAACAGACTCCAGCAGTGTGCAGGAAGGAACTGAAGTGCCTCGTTATTTTCATTAAGCCAGTCAGCAGATTGGAGGTTTAAGGGCCTGTCCCACCAGCATGTGACTACATGCGGCGAGCGCGACCTAACGAGGTCGCTTGAGCCGTCCGGCCTCGCGGGGCCGGTCCCACTTTGATCGCCGGAGCCGTATGGAGTTGTGCGGAGCTGGTCCCGATATCGCGCGGGGATCCGAAAAACTGACCGTGTTCAAACATTCCGCGCGGCAACAGCCTTTCGGCCCGCAGCCGTCTCGACGCATTACACACCGCCTCGACGTCGTGCCTCCGTGACCCTCTCTGTGTGCCTCCGTGTGACGCTCTCTGTCCTTGCGAACATACCGCAGACTTCGCTCCAACTTGGCGCCACTTTGCGTCACGTCGCGACCTCCGCGCGGCCCCCGCTGCCGGTTTGGGTGCGCTCGCTGCATGCAGGCGCATGCTGGTGGGACCGGCCCTGTACGGGGATCACCCGACCTCCGTGCGGCCCCCGCTTCCAGTTTGGTCGCGCTCACCGCATCGAGTCGCATGCTGGTGGGACCGGCCCTTTACTGAAAAATAGAAGTCTACTTTACTAGAGATGATTAAGGCAGGGAAAGGCAGCATCCTCAGAGTAAACACAGCGGTCACGGTGGCGCGGCGGTAGAGTCGCTGCCTTACGGTGCTTGCAGCGCCAGAGACCCGGGTTCGATCCTGACTACGGGTGCTGTCTGTACGGAGTTTGTACGTTCTCCCCGTGACTGCGCGGGTTTTTTCTGAGATTTTCGGTTTCCTCCCCCTCACCAAAGATGTACAGATACTATGTGGGTAAAAAAGGCTTGGTAAATGTAAAAAAATTAATTGTCGCTAGTGTGCATAGGATAGTGTTAAAATGCGGAGATCGCTGGTCGGCACGGTCTCGGTGGGCCGAAGGGCCTGTTTCCAAGCTGTATCTCTAAACTAATTTAAACTAAACTAAACATGGATAGGCGACGTATCGGGTCAGGGTATCCAAAAGTCTCTTAAACATCGCTGTTAGTTTAGTTTACAGAGATACCGCTCAGAATCAGGCCCTTTGTCCCACCGGGACCGCGCCGACCAGCGATCCCCGTACACTAACACTATCCGACACATACGAGGGACAATTTACAATTTTACCAAGAACAATTAGCCCACAAAGCTGTAGCGTAAGGGGGGAAACCGGAGCTCCCGGAGAAAACCCACACAGGTCACGGGCAGAACGTGCAAACTCCATACAGACAGCACCCGTAGTCAGGATCGAACCCGGGTCTCCGGCGCTGTCGAGACCCTTCTTCAGTCTGAAGAAAAGTAAAATTGTCTCTACTGCTCCGAGTAGGATAGTGTTGGTGACAATAGACAATAGACAATAGGAGCAGGAGTAGGCCATTCAGCCCTTCGAGCCATTCACTGTGATCATGCTAATCTTGGCTGACATCTTTTGGTGTATTGAAGCGTCACCTATCCTCATTCTCCAGAAATGCTGGCTGACTCACCGAATCACTACAGCACTTCGTGACCTTTTGAAAAATAATACAAAATTGGGGTCGTTTCTTGGCGCTGCACAATGATGAGAATTGGTTGATAATATGTTGATAAACATCTCCATTGATTTTAGACTGCAGATTAACCTTTCACCCTGGCCCTGTGAATGAGCAGCATTCAAGTGTCAACCAACATTTAGTCTTCAAGTCTCCTGTGACTAATTTGAGCCCGTGACCTTCTGGGTCAATTTGGAGAAAAGGCTTTTTATTGAGAATTATAAGATGTCAAAGCTCCTCGTTTGACTGTTTAAAAGTCATTTTTTAAACGCTAGCTGTAATTTTCAGCAATGTTCCACTGCTAGAGAGAGAGTGGGAGAGAGAGAGAGAGAGAGATAGAGAGAATGAAGAGTGGAGAGTGAGAGGGAGAGAGAGAGAGGAGAGAGTGTGAGAGAGGTAGAGAGGGATGTAGAGAGAGGGGAAGTGTGTGTGAGAGAGAGAAGTGTGAGAGGGAGAGGAGAGAGAGAGAGAGAGATGGAGAGAGAGAGAAAGAGAGGGAGGGAGAAATAGATGGGGGAGTGAGGATGAGGGAGAGAGAGAGTGAGAGAGGAAAAGAGAGAGAGGGAAAAAGAGATTAGGGAGGGATAAAAGAGATAGGGAGGCTTTTTATTGAGAATTATAAGATGTCAAAGCATCTCTCTCGTTTGACTGTTTTAAAGTCATTTTTTAAACGCTAGCTGTATTTTCAGCAATGTTCATTGCCTAGAGAGAGAGTGGGGGAGAGAGAGAAAGAGAAGAGAGAGAGACGTAGAGGAGAGAGAAGAGAGAGGAGAGAGTTGGGAGGATAGAGGATGGAGAGAGAGAAAGAGGTTGTGAGAGTGTGAGGAGGAGAGCGAATGATAGGGAGAGAGAGCGAGAGAGATAGAGAGAGAGTCAATGACTCTGATTAAAGAGGTGTTTACGGAGACTGAAAAATTGCCTTTCACACCCTCCTGTTCGACCTTCCCCTCCATCACTTACTGAGAAGTCAGGATGTGAAACGGAACAATTATAAAATTTAAGATTTATCATCGACCAAAAAACAACCTTAAAGGCAATGGTGGCATTGCGGAGGTGCAGCCTTACAACACGGGTTATTGATCCTGACTACAGGCGTGGCTGTTGTGCAGGAGTTTGCACGTTCTCCCGTGACCTGCGTGGTTTTCTCCGAGATCTTCCGGTTCCTCCAACACTTCCAAAGCGACCAGGTTTGTAGTGTCATTGGTTGTTGTTTAAATGTGAAATTGTCCTAGGTTGTGCAGGGTGGTGTTAAGGGCCTGTCCCACTTGCATGCGATTGGTGCGTTTTGCGCGACCCAAACGGAAGCGGAGAGTTCACGCGAAAGCTCACGCTAAGTACTGCGCTAAGTACGCTCAAGTTCTCGAGTGACGTTCTTTGCGGTCATGCTTACCAATCAGTGGGCAGGAGGCAGGCCGACTGAATTTGGGGCATCGCAGTCGTCGGGTGGCACGTCATCACGCATACGCCCCCCACGCCGGGCGGTGACGTTCATTGCGCTACGCCATGCGGCCTAGGCTTACGAGTCCAAGACGATGCGTACGACCGCAATACCGACAGGCTGTTGGCGCGCAAAGATTTCTGCACTCAGAATTTCAGAGCACCTGGCGATGTCGGGACCAGCCCCGCACAACACTCGACGCTCCTATGTGTGGGGACTGGCCCGCGGGGCCATATGATGGCCCGTACGCCTCATTGCGACACGAGGTCGCGTTAATTTGCGAGCGAGGACGCGTAAGTGGGAAGGCCCTTTAGTTTGCGGGGAGCGCTGGTCGGCGAGGACTCGGCGGGCCGAAGGCGCCTGGTTCGGGCTGCCTGCATCTCTAAACTAATCGATCACGGTGATAATACGGACATGCACTTGCAAACACAGGCCTGCCTTCTGTTTGTTGTAGCACAGGCTGGACAGCAATGGCAGGTAATAACATGCTAGTTGGTAGTTGGCCTTTTTGAAAAAGAAGTTGTCTGACTGTGGAACTGCAGTGAAAATATTGAGGCCTAACGTGTCGAGATGGGCAGGTAATGGTTTCGTGTGCGTGTGCATGTGGATAGTCCGAATGTTGGGGGGGGGAAAGCTGGCACTGAATACCATCGACCTTCAGTGATGTTTTGTTCGTCACACTGATGCGTATTTTGCAAATCTTCACCACACAGGATACCTTTTTTACTTGTTCAATTACGCATCCACAGGAATGCACTTCAGCAATGTTTTGCGATTTAATTCGTAGTTGTTATTCTGTTTATGGAGTTTTAGAGTTGAGAAATCCCCCTCCAAGCCATATCTTGCAACACTCAGGCTCGTGAAAATGCTCTTTATGAGTTTGTGTTCATTTTCGTAGGTCATGCTTCAAAACAACCTGTGAGTTGAAGGGCCTGTCCCGCTTTCCCGAGTTACTCACGAATGTTCCCGAGTTTTCCCCTTGATTCCAAACTCGGAGAATGTCCGTAGCGAGTCCGTAGGAGTTTTTTTTCCCCGTAGTTTTATCGTAGCGGCTCGTTACTGCCAGCTGTAGGCACTCGGGGCATCACGAAAGTCGGGACGTTATTTTCAGCCTGACAGAAAAGTCCACGAGTAAAAAGGTGGTTGGGAGGAGGAGTTCGTAGATCACAAAAATCTAGATTTGTTTTTAAGGTCCTTTCAACTCGGCAGAGGGCTCGGAAAAAGTGGGAGACAGGCCCCTTTAGTTTACAACTGAAGTCTTCAATGTTTCACTGTATGCGAGCAGCCATTGTGGGCTGCACGGGAGGAGCAAGGGGTCCTCCCACCCTACACAGTTCCAGCAAACTTCACCAAAGTACCCCCAGATATAGTTCCGTACAAACTATAGCAACTAAAACTTTAATTTTTGGAGTACCACAACAAACTTCCCCTCCACGATACCTAACACACGGGTTTCAATCCTTGATTGCTTGGCCAAGGCCTTTAGTCGTGCTAGAGCAAGCTTCTACCAGAAGTCACAAATGGACTCATGGGGCCGCTTTTATAGGTCCCGAACTTGAGGGGGCCGCACCACTGGGGGTGGTTCTTTACAATCCAATCAAACATATTCATCGATGTAAACAGTACATAATTACTAAACCTCTGCCCCTTATCCATATTAACTCTATATGTCACCCCCCTGTTATGTGTACGCGCGTTTTCACGAATACACTCTACCTAAAGTCTAGCCCCTCAAACTCTTGCGTGAATATATTCGCGCTCTCGAGCGTAGGCGCGATTACGACGGACACCCCTCTCACACATAACACCCCATGAATACGTGCTACATGTTACTGGGATTCATACAGTTCCCAAAGGCTCAGCATCGTCAACCAATCACAATTAACAGGGTACCTGATCTCGCATCTTTATTTTGTACTTATGCTAACTTTTTGTATGCATTAATCCTTTCATCTATATGCATTTTCACCCTCATTGTAAGAAACACTCTGCAGATGTCCCATTCATTCTCTGCAGACTGATCTGGCCCCAGACTCGCTGGCACCATTCTGAGCTTGGTTTCTCATTTTGCAGCAGAGCACGTTGGACTTGACCAAAATGGCTAACAGTACATAAGCTGACTAAATTTATCGATTTGATGGATTCTGGGAAGGGCCTCGCCTGAAATGTTCACTTATCCATGTTCCGAAGAAGTGTCTCGACCAACAGTCACTATTCATTCTTCTCCAGAGATGCTGCTTACCGCTGAGTAAACTCAGCCTTTGTGTCTTCCTGCTGGGAAGCTGCTGATCTGCTGAGTTACTCCACCACTTTATTCCTTTTGTGAATTAACAGCCTCTGCAGTTCCTTGTTGGTACTCCATGAAATCTCGTTAATTCCTTTTTGAATTCTCCCCCAACCACGTTCAGGCCAAGTTATCTTTAATGTCACTGCACAGTTGGTTCTCCCCCCCGAGATTGAGTTCCATACAGCCATGATGAATAAACCCATCCATGAATGTACTACTACTGCACATGAGAAGCAACTCACCAAATTGAATAAACCTACCAGCCTGCTGGTTGGTTTTTTTTTTAATAAAAAAATACACAGTGTGCTGAGTAACTCAGCCAGTCGGAAGATCTTGGAGATAGACACAAAATTCTGCAGTAACGCAGCGGGGTCAGAGAGAAACCCTGGTGAAAAGGAATGGTGATGTTGCGGGTTGAGACCTTTCTTCGCATTCTCTGGGAGGATGAAGAAGGGTCTGATCCAAGGTCCACTATCCTGTTTCAAGATGCTGCCGACCAGTGAGTACTCCAGCATTTTGTGGTTTTTATTTATCGGCATTTAAGTACCCTGTCTCTGCCTTTACATATCCCCGACTCCGCTATCTTTAAGAGCACCAACTAATTCTCCTTGGAACGTCGAGCATTGGCCTCCGCTGCCTTTGAGGCCAAGAAAAGAATTCCCACTGACGCACGGGCTCTCTGGATGAAAAGGTTTTACTCCATCTTGTTCAAAAGCCATTATTCTTAAATTGGGGCCTTGGTTTGGGATCCACCCAACATCGAGAACATGTTTCCTGCTCATCTTACAGGGAGATGAAGCGGATCTAAAACAACTGAGCGGAACTTATTCTGCTTGAACAGAATCTTCATCTCCTACTATTCTGCGATGTCATCGTGCCTATTAATAGCCCCTTAAATGTCACTATCCTATATCTCCACCACACCCTGGAAGCGCCGTTCCAGGGCACCCAACACAGGGCGTAAAAAAAAATAACCCCTGTTATCTTCTTCAAACTTTACCCTCTTACCGTAAAGCATGCCTTTTGTATTTGATTTTTAACCATCCTGGGATAGGTTTCCGCAGTTATCTTATCTCATGGTTTCTCATTTTTCTATCATTACTATGACGGACTTTTAAAGGACATTTGGGCCAGGTACCCCCCCCGGGGACGTGGTATGGGAAAGGTATTGGAGGGATATTGGGCCAAACGAGGCAGGTGGGTCTAGGGTAGCTGGGGGCATATCGGTCAGAGAGGGATGAGAAGGGGCCTGTTTCCGTGTTGTTGCTCTTTGATTTTGAGACCTCCTTTCAGCCTCGCCATGATCGATGGCGAAGGGTAGAAGGGGCTGAATGGCTGTTCTGCTCCTATCCCGTATGAACGTGAACAACAAACAGAACTTCGGAAACCCACACAATTTGCGGCCTCATCAATCCTCTAGCTTCCATATTCGAAACCTCGTAACTATTCTGTCACACCTTGTGTGAGTGTTCATCTTCTGGTCTTCGTCAATTGTGTATGAAATCCTTCACTTGGCTTTGTCTGCCCCTCCTGTCTTCCAGTTCTCCCCTTCCCCCCACACCGCTCTCATCAGTGAAGATAAGGTTCCCGTCGAAACGGCACTATCCATTTCACAAGAAACTGCCTTGAATGCTGAGTTACTCCTGCATTTCGTCCTTTCCTAGCGTCCTAGAGTCATGCAATATGACTACCAGGCCCTTCAGCCCACCATGTCAAGTGCCGATTAGAAAACACAGGGCCCCAGAGCAACAGTCATACCGTGTGGAAACAGCCACTTGCCCACTTCGACCCAACAAGCTCCATCTACACTAACCATATGCTCGCTTGGCCCATACCCCACTAAACCACCCTATCCATTAACATTAAATACAGTTAAAAATAAGGGTGAGCCATTTAAGGACTGAGATGAGGAAACCGTTTTTACCCAAGAGTTGTGAAACTGTGTAGTTCTCTGCCACGGGGGGGGGGGAGAAAGGCAGTGGAGGCCATTCCACTGATGTTTTCAAGAGAGAGTTAGTTATCGCTCTTAGGGCTAACGGATCCAGGATATGGGGAGAAAGCAGGAATGGGAGTAACCCATTTCTGATGATCAGCCATGATCATTCGAATGGTGGTGCTGGGCTCGAAGGGCCGAATACCCAATTCCCTGCATCTAATTTTCAATGTTACCTATTACTATGTTACCCTGTCCAATTGTCCTCTTAAATATTTATGATTGTAATATTCCTTGACAAACCAAGCAACTGCAGATCCTTGCTTCTCGCAATACCCACTTCCTAGCTGTTTGGATGGATGGACTTGCAGAGGAATCGGTAGGTGGTAGGTGGATTAGTGGTAGGTGGGTAGGTAGGGTAGGTGTGGTTCAGTGGGTAGGTGGGTAGGTTTATCACAACACAAGGCAGTGGAGGGCAAGTCAAGGAAAATTAAAGGTCCGAGATAGATATTCACGATAGTTGGCGCAGCGGTAGAGATGCTGCCTTGCAGCGCCGGAGACCTGGGTTCGATCCCGACTATGGTTGCCGTCTGTACGGAGTTTGTACATCCTCCCCGTGATCTGCGTGGGTTTTCTCCAAGATCTTCGGTTTTCTCCCACGCTCCAAAGACGTCCAGGTTTGTAGATTATTGGCTTGGTAAATGTAAGAAAAACATTCTTTTAAATGCCCAGTATAAAAAATTGTTCAGTGCTGAGTGATGCTCTACCTGGAGCTCTTCAGCGTACTACATCCAGATCTAGATCCAGATTTGTGAATTATACGGGTGTCAGGGTTGTGGGGAGAGGTGAAAAATAGGTGCAGATACATCATCCGTGAAACGGGGAAACGCAGAACGGTTTTACTGGGGGGGGGGGGGGGGGGGGTGTGGGGGGGGGTGATGATCCAGCCATGAATTATATCATACAGCCAGCATAAAAACAGTTTTTTAATCCACGAGTAGTTTGCTCTACTCAACAGCCAAAAATCAGTAGCCTCCCTTTGATCCGGTATTTTGTTGGTTCACATGCTTGATCAATAGTGTTTTATCATTAATGTTTTATTATTATTAATGTTTAGTGTTTTCCTGATCATTCGTAACTGTCACTGTATGTCCCATTTGTTACATGTTGGGCGGAGCACCAAGGCAAATTCCTGGGGGGGGGGGGGGGGGGGGGGGGGGGGGGTTAAATGTGAATACTTGGCCAATAAACGTACTTACTTACTTACTTACATACTAATGATCATATTGAATGGCAGTGCTGGCTCGAAGGGCCGAGTGGCCCACACCTGCATCTATTTTCAATGATCTATGTCTCAATGATAGAACGGTGGAGGAGACTTGACGGGCTGAATGGCCTCATTCTGCTCCCATCACTTATAGTCATGTAAAACTGAACCGGCAAAAGGATCACAGACTGAGAATGGGAAAAGGAAACAATCCTTTGCCCAGGTTTTTAACTTTGTTCCTGGCATTTTCAAACCCTGTAAGTTGTAATTTCCCCTAAACATAATCCAGACCACTTGTAAATTCCTGGAAGTGATGAGCCAACCCAATGACACCATCCTGCTTAACCAACCATGCTTTGACTAAAAGTCGGCCAATGCCTGATCCAGCTGGAATGGGAATCGGGCAATGATCAAACTCATATGCCACAAGAACGTCGACGCGTACTTTCCTTGGTGCAATCTCCACTCTCTCTCTTCTCATAGAAACATAGAAACATAGAAAATAGGTGAAGGAGTAGGCCATTCGGCCCTTCGAGCCTGCACCGCCATTCAATCATGGCTGATCTAGAAACATAGAAACATAGAAAATAGGTGCAGGAGTAGGCCATTCGGCCCTTCGAGCCTGCACGTCATTCATAAGAATCAAGGTGAACACCCACTCCAGTATCCCGTACCAGCCTTCTCTCCATACCCCTGATCCCTTTACCACAAGGCCACATTAACTCCCTCTTAATATAGCCAATGAACTGGCCAACCACTACCTCTGTGGCAGAGAATTCCACAGATTCACCACTCAGCTGTGTGGGGGGGGAAAAAAAATATAGGGGTGTGCTAGGGGGGGGGGTGGGGGGGGGGGGGGGGGGGGGTGGGGGGGGGGGGGGGGGGGGGGGGGGGGGGGGGGGGGGGGGGGGGGGGGGGGGGGGGGGGGGGTGGGGGGGGGGGGGGGTGGATGGGGGGGCGGGGGTGGGGGAGGGGGGGGGGGGAGGTGGCCTGGGGGGGAGAGGGGGGGAGGGGGAGGCTAGGGGGTGGGGGGGGGGGGGGGGGGGGGGGGGGGGGGGGGGGGGGGGGGGGGGGGGGGGGGGGGGGGGGGGGGGGGGGGGGGGAGAGGGGGGGGGGGGGGGAGGAAAGGGGGGGGGGGTGGGGGGGGGGGGGGGGGATAATTAAACTGTGTTATAATTGTTAATAGCAATGTTAAAAAATTTTGAGATGTAAAAACCAAGTCTGCAATTTATCCCATCAGATAAAGCATAAAAAGAAGTTTAATTTGACACCTAATTCACTTTCAAATCTTCAGGTATATAAAAAAGATATAAGGCCCATTTCCATACTCACAATTAATCAACATGTTAGCAGATTGAAGCATTCTTAAACAATCTGAAACAATACTACTATGGATGTCCTGAAATTAAAGCATAACATTAGTTAAAGTATCCCTAATTGTACAGCTAATTACCAAATTCCATAACTAGATCAACAACATCTATCCATTCATAACGAAAAGGTTAACATAAAAAAAAAACCCCACGATCAAATAACAAATACCCAATAATCTCACCAAATAACGTGAATTTTAAAATCACAATGTCATGACTTTAAAGGCCACCTGGAAGGAATATAGTGGTTTCATTCCCAAAAATTTAATGGTCCCCCCCATTCAAATCACCGCGAGTGGGTGATGTGATTGGACCTTTGCGGATTGCGGTGACTAAACCCCCAATCTCGGCAAGCACCCTACAACCGGGGATCGAAAGCGGAATACCTACACTTATTCCACCCAGCCATATAGAC
>CM069142.1:67395759-67419428 GCA_035221665.1 Okamejei kenojei | reverse complement strand
TATGCTTTATGTTACCTTTTTATACTGGCGGGGAGCTCGCATTCGACTGTGGCTGGATCTACCATTCTCTCTCAACCCCATTCGCCTGCCTTCTCCCCAGAAACCTTCGACACCCTCACTGATCAAGAATCTCTCCTTTAAAAATACCCAGAGACTTAAGGCCTCCACAGTGGTCTGCGGCGATGAACTCCACAGATCACGGCCTTCGGGCTGAAGAAATTCCTCCTCGTCTCCTTTCCAAAGGTACGTCCTTTTTATTCTGAGGCTGTGCCCTCTAACCTTAGACTCTCTCCCGCTGTTGGCCTTGCTCCACATGTGATCTGGGCAAACGTTATGTTGATACTGTGTCAAAGCCAAGTATCGGCCTATAAATAGATGCACACACACACAAATATATACACATCGCTGCACTTATGCAGAGATGCGCAAAATTAAAAACCATTATTTGTTCAACGCATTGGAGTGCCAAACCTCTCCGAGCCACACAGGAGCAAATAAGGTCACTCTCACTGTCCCTTTATTCTCGATGGGTTTAAATCTCAAATACAACTTTGCTGCAAAAACAATGTAGGCCTCCTTATAAGGTCAACGTGCAGGAAGGAACTGCAGATGCCTGTGTTTACACCGAAGGTGGACACAGAATACTGGAGTAACTCAGCGGGACAGGCAGCGTCTCTGGAGAGAAGGAATGGGCGTGACGTCTCGGGCCGAGACCCTTCTTTAGACTGAGTGTCAGGGGAGAGGGAGACACACACACACACAGATATGGAAGGGTGGGGTGTGAAAACGAGACATCAAAGGGGACGGAGATCAAGGAGAATGTAGAGTAGATCGTTGTTCGCTAGGGGAAGGTGACAACGAGGCAGACAAAGGTAAAATTTAAAGCAGGAGGACAGTCAGATTGCTCGGAAAACTAGGATGGGGGCGGGATGGAGAGAGAGGGAAAGCAAAGGTTACTTGGTTAGTGGTCAATGTTCGTACCACTAGGGTTGTAAGCTGCCCAAGCCAAATATGAGGTGCTGTTCCTCCAAGAGGTCAATATTCCTCTTTAGTTGTTTATTAAACGTCATAAGGCAGCCACTCAGTTTCATCTCCTACAATTCTCTATCCTTGGTAAGTCCAGGAACTTTTTTTTAAATAATCAAAAATATTTATTAAAATATTAAAATAATACAGTACAGTAAAAAACGAAACAGAACCCACCATCATAATACACGACAAAACGATATTATACAACAATGTTACGCTCCTTGTCCAGGAGAGTGGTGAGTCTGTGGAATTCTCCGCCACAGAAGGTAGTTGAGGCCAGTTCGTTGGCCATATTTAAGAGGGAGTTAGATGTGGCCCTTGTGGCTAAAGGGATCAGGGGGTATGGAGAGAAGACAGGTACAGGATACTGAGTTGGATGATCAGCCATGATCATATTGAATGGCGGTGCAGGCTCGAAGGGCCGAATGGCCTACTCCTGCACCTATTTTCTATGTTTCTATGATTCTATGATGCATTCAACCCCCCGCGGTGCCCAGCGGTCCCAGAAATCCCCAGGGTGCCCGTGGACAGGGCGTAGTCCCTCTCTAACGCCACCTGGCGCGGATGTAACCCGGGAAAGGGGCAGGCGGCCGGCTCGGGCAGAGGCCTCTTCCGCCTGGCGCCGTGACTCGCGGATGGCCAGCCTGGCCAGGCCCAGGAGCAGCAAACCCAACCAGGACGTCCTCGGCCCTCTACCCTCTCCCCTACGCCCAGGGTGTCCGAAGATGAGGATGGTGGGTGAGAAATGCAGCCAGAGGGCGAGGAGCAGCCCCTTTAGATATTGGAACAGGGGCTGCAGCCTCACACACTCCACATACAGTGGAACACAGACTCACCCAGCCCGCAATAGTGGCAGGCGGCGGGCGAGTCTGTGAACCGCGGGTCCAGGCACAATGGGAGTTTTGATGGCCCGTGTTCACTTTATGTTATCTTTAGTTTAGTTTAGGTTAGTTTAGAAAATACAGCGCAGAAACAGGCCCTTTGGCCTACGGAGTCCCCGCCGGCCAGCGATCCTACACACCCCAAGAACGACTTACATTTACACCAAGCCAACTGACCTACAAACCTGCACGTCTTTGGGGTGTGGGATGAAACCGGAGATCCCGGAGAGAACCCACGCAGGTCACGGGGAGAACGTACAAATGTTCCGTGCAGGTGCGTGTCGGCACCTCTACTGAGGCAGCAACTCTACCGCTGCGCCACCGCGCCGCACCATTGAACGATAGGCGAACCTAATACTCTGCAAAAAGGTTGAAGGTTGAATGATAGAACATAGAACAGCACAGCACAAGAGCAGAATGTCTGTGCTGAACCTAAGATCCCTTATCTACCTGCACACAAACCATATTTCTCCATTCCCTGTATATCCATGTGCCTATCCAGAAGTCTTTTAAACGCCACTACCATATCTGCCCCCACCACCACCCCTGGAAGTGCAGCCCCATCCACACACCACCCTCTGTGTAAAAAAACCCTGCCCCGCACATCTTTTTTTTAAACTTGCCTCTCTCACCTTAAAGCTACTGATTAGTATTTGATTAGATTTTTCCATCCTGCGAAACAAATTCTGACTGTCTACGCCTCTCATAATATGACGTATCTCTGTCAGCTCTTCCCACAACCTCCGGAATTCCAGTGAAAACAGCCCACGTCTGTCCAACCTCTGCCTTGGAGTCTATTTTAAGTGAAGCTATCATTAGCTCAACTCCTATCCTTTGATATATATGGATTTCAGAACCAAAAACATGCAAAATCAAGCCTGCTGCTCTCTCATACGCAAGTTCATAAGTTCATACGATCTAGGAGCAGGATTAATCCATTCGGCCCATCAAGTCTACTCCGCCATTCAATCGTGGCTGATCTATCTTTCCCTCTCAACCCTATTTTCCTGCCTTCTCCCCATAACCCTTGACACCCGTACTGATCAAGTTACTAATAACTCTCGATTCATTCTGTAAGACAGAGGCAATAGACAATAGACAATAGACAATAGGTGCAGGAGTAGGCCATTTGGCCCTTCGAGCCGGCACCGCCATTCAATGTGATCATGGCTGATCATCTCCAATCAGTACTCCCCCTCCTCTTCAACTCCCCCTCCCATTCTGTATCCACCCTTTCTGTCCTCAGTGGCCAGAGAGAGGACCACCGTAAATTGGAGGAGCAGCACCTCATATTTCATTTGGGCAGTCTGCACCCCAGCAGTATGAACATTGACCTCTCTAATTTCAGGTATTTCTTCTCCCCCTTTCAGTTCTCCCACAGCCCTCTGTCTCCACCTCTTCCTTCTTCCTCCTGCCCCCCCCCCTGCCCCCCACTCTCACATTAGTCTGAAGAAGGGTTTCAACCCGAAACATTGCCTATAACCCCAGTTATTTACAATATACATTAATGATCTGGATGAGGGAATTAAAGGCAATATCTCCAAGTTTGCGGATGACACTAAGCTGGGGGGCAGTGTTAGCTGTGAGGAGGATGCTAGGAGACTGCAAGGTGACTTGGATAGGCTGGGTGAGTAGGCAAATGTTTGGCAGATGCAGTATAATGTGAATAAATGCGAGGTTATCCACTTTGGTGGGAAAAACAGGAAAGCAGACTATTATCTAAATGGTGGCCGATTAGGAAAAGGGGAGATGCAGCGAGACCTGGGTGTCATGGTACACCAGTCATTGAAAGTAGGCATGCAGGTGCAGCGGCTGAAGAAAGTGAATGGTATTAGCATTCATAGCAAAATAATTTGAGTATTGGTGCAGGGAGGTTCTACTTCAGTTGTATAGGGTCTTGGTGAGACCACACCTGGAGTATTGCGTACAGTTCTGGTCTCCAAATCTGAGGAAGGACATTATTGCAATAGAGGGAGTGCAGAGAAGGTTCACCAGACTGATTCCTGGGATGTCAGGACTGTCTTAAGAAGAAAGACTGGATAGACTCGGTTTATACTCTCTAGAATATTGGAGATTGAGAGGGGATCTTATAGAAACTTACAAAATTCTTAAGGGGTTGGACAGGCTAGATGCAGGAAGATTGTTCCCGATGTTGGGGAGGTCCAGGACAAGGGGTCACATCTTAAGGATAAGGGGGAAATCCTTTAGGACCGAGATGAGAAGGACTTTTTTCACACAGAGAGTGATGGGTCTCTGGAACTCTCTGCCACAGAGGGTAGTGGAGGCCAGTTCATTGGCTATATTTAAGAAAGAGTTAGATGTGGCCCTTGTGGCTAGGGGGATCAGAGGGTATGGAGAGAAGGCAGGTACAGGATACTGAGATGGATGATCAGCCATGATCATATTGAATGGCGGTGCAGGCTCGAAGGGCCAAATGGCCTACTCCTGCACCTAATTTCTATGTTTCTATTTCCTTCGCTCCATAGATGCTGCCTCATCCGCTGAGTTTGTCCAGCATTTTTGTCTATCTCCAATCAGTACCCTGTTCCTACCTTCTCCCCATATCCCCTGACTCCACTATCTTTAAGAGCCCTATCTAGCTCTATCTTGAAACTATCCATAGAACCGGCCTCCACCGCCCTCTGAGGCAGAGAACCACTGGGGCTGTAGTAGAGGTGTCCCCTTTATAACCACATAACAATTACAGCACGGAAACAGGCCCTCTCGGCCCTTCCAGTCCGTGCCGAACACTTACTCTCATCCAGTCCCACCTACCTGCACTCACTCAGACCATAACCCTCCATTCCTTTCCCGTCCATATACCTATCCAATTTATTTTTAAATGATAAAATCGAACCTGCCTCCACCACTTCCACTGGAAGCTCATTCCACACAGCCACCACTCTCTGAGTAAAGAAGTTCCCCCTCATGTTGCCCCTAAACTTCTGTCCCTTAATTCTCAAATCATGTCCTCTTGTTTCAATCTTCCCTACTCTCAATGGAAAAAGCTTATCCCCGTCAACTGTCTATCCCCCTCATCATTTTGAAGGCCTCTATCAAGTCTTTTATAAGTGACCTCCCTGAATTCCTTCCTCTTACTGGTGTGTAGATTAGTTTAGTTTATTGTCACGTGAAAAGCTTTTGTTGCGTGCTAATCAGTCAAGGGAATCACAATACGTGATTACAATCGAGCCATTTACCGTGTACAGATACATGATAAGGGACGAACGTTTAGTGCAAGGTAAAGCCAGCAAAGTCCGATCAAGGAATGGGATAGAAGGTAGACAAAAATTGCTGGAGAAACTCAGCGGGTGAGGCAGCGAAGGAACAGGTGACGTTTCGGGTCGAGACCCTTTTTCAGACTGATCAGAAGTTAAGGAATGGAATAGAATGCTTTATGGTGACTGGGCACAGTGGGATTCCTAGCTTGCTTACACAATGTATACAAATAGTGGCCACCTACGGTGCTGATAAAGCATGCCGGCTCCCCCTTTTGTTCTCCCGCCCCACCCCTTCCCCCTCCCCCTCCCCCCCCCCCCCCCCACACACTCAGCGGTTCCCCCCCACCCCAGCTTCCCATTGTCCTTTGTTCTCTCACCCTCCCCAGTTGTCCACTGTTCACCCCCCACCTCCCTCACGGCGGTCTCTCCCCCCCCCCCCACGTGGGTCACCAGCGAGGTAGATAGTAGTTCAGGACTGTGGTAGGATGATTCACTTGGGAAGAAACTCTCCCTGAATCTGGAGGCGTGCGTTTTCACACTTCTGTACCTTTTGCCCGACGGGAGAGGGGAGAAGAGGGAGTGGCCGGGGTGAGACTGGTCCTTGATGATGCTGCTGGCCTTGCCGAGGCAGCGCGATGTGTAGATGGAGTTGATGACGTTTGACTGTTGCGGGAGACACTTGCCAGCTTTGTGTTCGAAGCAAGATTCCAGCATCTGCAGTTCCACGCGTCCTCTGGCTACCCAGTGCGCAAGCTTGCCGTATGCCTTCTTCACCCCACCTTGTCTACCTGTGTTGTCTATGTACCTGTCCTATGACACCACCCGCGTTTCTGCCATTCATTGGACATTGTGCCAGCCCTGCCCAGGATTCAATTCCAAAATGTATCAGTTTGCACTTGTCCGGGTTAAATCATATCTGCAATTCCCTTTCCCACTTTGCCAGTTGCTCCAGTCTATGGCACACATGCAGGCATAAGCGCACCCAAGCATGCACACATGACCTCACATGCACATACACTAGGGTCGCCAGCTCTCTCACTCCCAAACTGGGGACAAAAGGTCAAAATATGGGACAAATTCCCGACGGCAATTCGTTGACCAACTGGGCCGTGTCTGGGTGAATGATGAGTTGGCCCGGGTGCTGGACTGCACACAAAGCCCAGCCGGCGGGCCAGCTGAGGAGTTTTGGTAAATTCGTAAGCTTTCGGTTACATCAGAGTATATTTCGGTATCTAAAATCACTGTCTCACCCTCAGATAAATCTTCCGGTTCGCTAGGGATTTCGCGATACTGCCCAAATAAATCATTCCTTTCCACTCGAGTGGTCTGCCTAGGCTGTGGCTCACAGAATTACTCTGGCGGTTGCACGATATCTAACATACCTTTCTTTTCTTTAAACACCGGAGCCAAGGAAAGGGCCTCCAACCCAACCCCAGCAGGGCCTCTAACCCCAGGAGAGGGCCTCTAACCCAACCCCAGCAGGGCCTCTAACTCCAGGAGAGGGCCTCTAACCCAACCCCAGCAGGGCCTCTAACCCCAGGAGAGGGCCTCTAACCCAACCCCAGCAGGGCCTCTAACTCCAGGAAAGGGCCTCTAACCCAACCCCAGCAGGGCCTCTAACTCCAGGAAAGGGCCTCTAACCCAACCCCAGCAGGGCCTCTAACCCCAGGAGAGGGCCTCTAACCCAACCCCAGCAGGGCCTCTAACTCCAGGAAAGGGCCTCTAACCCAACCCCAGCAGGGCCTCTAACCCCAGGAGAGGGCCTCTAACCCAACCCCAGCAGGGCCTCTAACTCCAGGAAAGGGCCTCCAACCCAACCCCAGCAGGACCTCTAACCCCAGCCTGGTTTTATGGGCCCCCAACCCAAAGGCGTGCTAACCACTCCCCCGTGCTTGCAAGATTCTGTTCTAATGATCTTGATTAGATTTTCCCAAGGTCGATCCGCTCCGGGTGCCATCAAGCGAAAACACTGTGGATTTTCGCATCTAAACAGCTCAATGATGTTTTTGTCTTTTGGATAGGACGAAGGATCTGGTACCTCAGTATCTGCTGTTGGTAAAACCTGTTCAGATGTAGAATCTGTAGGAGTTGTCATAGATTCTGCAGACCTAAAATATGTATTACGGACACAAGTCATACATGGTGCTAAAGACATGCACCAACTTTGAAGTTCTATATACAGGAATTTGAATTCCACCTTACTGGCAAAGTGTAACTTCAATATGACAATATACCATGTATGTCAAAATATATGCATTTTGCACCTAATTGACTCAAACTCGACCTCTTAATTTTAGTCTGCAGAGAGCAACCCCAAATACCAAATCTCTGAAACTTACCCCATTTTGAAGTCCTAGCTGCTCCAATTTAGCCAGGATTAACACACTCACACACACATGCACAATCAGACATAAATACCGATGCCCATACACAACGCATGCACGCAGCCACACACAAATTGCCATATCCACCAGCACAGGAACATAAACAAACATAGGTGGACACAAAGTGCTGGACTAACTCAGCGGGTCAGGCAGCATCTCTGGAGAACATGGATAGGTGACAATTCGGGTCAGGGCCCTTCTTCAGACTGATTCCTTGTGTCCTGGTGTGTAAACCGGCATCTGCAATTCTTTGTCTCTGCAACAAAACACATATTCACATGTGCGGAGTCTCACAGAGCACACATGAGTGCATTACACACACACAAGCACACGCACACGCACACGCGCACGTATGTACACAGTCACACATAGTGGCAGAGTCTAGGACCACAGCTCATAGCCGCAGAATTAAAGGACGTTCCTATAGTAAGGAGATGAGGAGGAATATCAGAGCGTGGTGAATCATGTGGAATTCTTTGCCACAGAAGACCTGTGGAGGCCAAGTCAATGGATATTTTTAAGGCAGAGATAGATAGATTCTTGATTACTACGGGTGTCAGGGGTTATGGGGAGAAGGCAGGAGAATGGGGTTGGGAGGGAGAGATAGATCGGCCATAATTAAATGGCGGAGTAGACTCGATGGGCCGAATGGCCTATTTCAGCCCCTATCACTTATGAACATACACACACACGCAAACGCACATCAGACAAACACGAAAATAATTGTTTTTGTAACAGGATTACATAGAAATATATATACAGTACACACATGAATATCTTACACACACGCACACATGCAAATACACACGCACGCACGCCCACACACACTCCAGGCAAACATCAGCAATAATTGTTATTGAAATAGGATTATGCAGAAAGATAGCAGAAATCCATCTGTGACTTTCCACAATACCTCCCATGCAGGTTGGCATCTGTTTTGCTTCTTAATTAGAACCTTCTTTTTCATCCCAGAGAGCATCTATTTTTATGGCAGCAATATTTTTCAAATGGGTTCAAGTGGAATAAAGAGACAGGAAATTAGCTAAGCCCTGTTTACCAAGTCAAGCCTTTAGACTTGGTCGAAGTAAAAAGTCTAAGGCAGGGAATCGAGTGCAGGTGCACATTCCAGTGACTCAGACTGGGTGCCAGGGTAGGGGAGGGGTGGAGGGAGGGGGTGGTGGGGGGGGGGGGGGGGTTCTAAGTGCAGCCAAGACGCAGTCATACTTGTGAGAACTTATAATGTTTTCTTTCTTTCTTGGTGATATTTTTTCAGCGCAGCAGACACAAGTTTCCGCAAACCTCACAGATTGGGAGATATCCTTTACACCCGTGGGTAGTCCACTGTGGATCGGTACCCAACCGGAATGCCCGGCTAAACTGCCGCAGATCGAGGTGCTGGAGGGCCGGTGAGCAGACGGCTTTGACGGAGGGGGGAGGGGGGGGAAGGGGGGGAGTGGGCCGCTGGAGGCCCTGCAGCAGCCTGGGGCTCGGCTGGACCGGGTGCCACTCCCCAGAGTCCGGGCGCGCGGACCGCGCGCGGCCTACAGCGGCAGAGGTCACCGCGGCTATGCTTGACCAGGCCGACCCAGCAACGCCGCCAGGACAACGGGCCTGAACTGTACACTGCAAGGGCCAGGAAGCGAGCGGGCAAGATCATCTCTGACCCCTCTCACTCTTGGCCACAAACTCTTTGAATCACTTCCCTCTGGAAGGCGACTCCAGACTGTCAAAGCTGCCACAGCCAGACATAAAAACAGTTTTTATCCACGAGTAGCTGCTCTACTCAACAGCCAAAAATCTGTAGCCTCCCTTTGATCTGGTATTTTGTTGGTTCTCATGCTTGATCAATGGTGTTCTATCATTAATGTTTTATTATTATTAATGTTTAGTGTTTTCTGAGTCATTCGTAACTGTCACTGTATGTCATGTTGTTACTTGTGGGCGGAGCACCAAGGCAAATTCCTTGTATGTGAATACCTGGACAATAATGTTACTTACTTACTTACATCATGGTCAGGTCAAGATCCCCGCACTTACAACAACTGGGACTTGAAGGCAGACACAAAATGCTGGAGTAACTCAGCGGGACAGGCAGCATCTCTGGAGAGAAGGAATGGGCGACGTTTTGTGTCAAGACCCTTCTTCAGACCTGAAACGTCGCCCATTCCTTCTCTCCAGAGATGCTGCCTCACCCGCTGAGTTACTCCAGCATTTTGTGTCTACCTTCGATTTAAACCAGCATCTGCAGTTTTTTCTTTCACAAACTGGGACTTGAAAATGGCGCCAATCTGGCAATAGACAATAGACAATAGGTGCAGGAGTAGGCCATTCTGGCAACTCTGCAGAGTGCGTCGGAAGGAACTGCAGATGCTGGTGTAAACAGAAGGAAGCCGGTGCACCCAGAGAAAACCCACGCAGTCACAGAGAGAAAGTGCAAACTCCACGCAGACAGCACCCGGGGTCAGGAAAGAACCGCAGATGCTGGTTTAAATGGAAGATAGACACAAAAAGCTGGAGTAACCCAGCGGGATAGGCAGCAACATCTCTGGAAAGAAAGAATGGGTGACGTTTCGGGTCGAGACGGGTCTGAAGAAGGGTCACCCATTCCTTCTCTCCGGAGATGCTGCCTGTCCCGGCTAAGTATACTGTCTCAGTGTACCGCTGATATGCACTTGTAGTGTGCCTGAGATGTTTATCTAACAGGTATCTAAGTCACTGGATGGATTTAAGAGAGAGATAGAGCTCTCGGGGCTAGTGGAATCAAGGGATATGGGGAGAAGGCAGACACGGGTATTTGATAGGGGACGATCAGCCATGATCACAATGAATGGCGGTGCAGGCTCAAAGGGCTGAATGGCCTCCTCCTGCAACTATTTTCTATGTTTCTATGTCTCTATGCTTCAGCGGGGATGATGACAGAAGCCTCACTCGTGGCGATCCCCGGAAATGACGGCACAATGCACTCTGTGATGCGCCGGGCGACCAATTCTGTCGACATGTTGGACGTCGACAGAGGCCACCGGCGAGCTATGCGTCGTCTGACACGCGAGCGAACAGAGTGCTTCAGCTTGCACTGAAATGTGCACTAAAATGAATTTCATTATGCCTCGGTACGTGTGGCAAATAAAGTGCCTTACCATATCTCACAGCACCGCAGTCCCAGTTCAATCCCAGTCTCCGCCATTGTGTGGGTGGTGTCACTGTATGTCACTGTATGTCATGTTGTCACTTGCGGGCGGAGCACCAAGGCAAATTCCTTGTATGTGAATCCTTGGCCAATAAACGTATTCATTCATTCATGTCGGAACGGAAGCCCAGTGGTTGAGGGGAGACTTGATATTATGAGAGGGTTAGATATGGTAGATAGTCAGAATCATTCTCCCCAGGGTGGAAATGCCAAGAGCTAGAGGGCATAGCTTCAAGGGGACAGGGGCCCTACTAAAAATACACAAGGTCGAGGTTAGACGCATATTGAATGGCGGTGCAGGCTCGAAGGGCTGAATGGCCTACTCCTGCACCTAATTTCTATGTTTCTAGGTTAGACGCACTTGGAATGTTTTATTTAGGAAAGAACTCCAGATTCTGGAAAAATTGAAGGTAGACAAAAATGCTGGAGAAATTCATGGGCTGAGGCAGCATCAATGCCTATTCCTTCTCTCCATAGATGCTGCGTGACCCACTGAGTTTCTCCAGCATTTTGGGTTTTGGGTTAGTTTAGTTTAGAGATACAGCGCGGAAACAGGCCCTTCGGCCCACTGAGTCCGCTTCGGCCAGCGATCCACGCACATTAACACTATCCTGCACACACTTGGGACAATTTACATTTATACTGGATAGACTCGGCTTGTACTCGCTGGAATTTAGAAGATTGAGGGGGGATCTTATAGAGACATACAGATTTCTTAAGGGGTTGGACAGGCTAGATGCAGGAAGATTGTTCCCGATGTTGGGGAAGTCCAGAACAAGGGGTCACAGTTTAAGGATAAGGGGGAAGTCTTTTAGGACCGAGATGAGAAAATAATTTTTCACACAAAGAGTGGTGAATCTGTGGAATTCTCTGCCACAGAAGGTAGTTGAGGCCAGTTCATTGGCTATATTTAAGAGGGAGTTAGATGTGGCCCTTGTGACTAAAGGGATCAGGGGGTATGGAGAGAAGGCAGGTACAGGATACTGAGTTGGATGATCAGCCATGATCATATTGAATGGCGGTGCAGGCTCGAAGGGCCGAATGGCCCACTCCTGCACCTATTGTCTATGTTTCTATGTTTCTATACAAATCCAATTAACCTACAAACCTGCACGTCTTTGGAGTGTGGGATGAAACCGAAGATCTCGGAGAAAACCCACGCAAGTCACGGGCAGAACATACAAACTCCGTACAGACAAGCACCCGTGGTCAGGATCGAACCCGGGTCTCTGGCGCTGTGAGGCAGTAGCTCTACCGCTGTGCCACCGTGCCGCCCACGTTGTCGTTAAGATATCATTGAGAAGATTCAATATTCAGACATTATCAATGACTCATAGCCTTCCTGACTTGAAACAGCGTCTCGGCCGATCTTACCTCAGTTCCACCCTGGTCAGATCCAGCTGTGCTCACTGGCGATCATCTTCTCATGAGAAGTCTGGCCGCTGTGCACCCCTGAAGTCCCATTTGCAGTCATTCAATATTTTGACAGGAAATTTGCCAAACTACAGAAGGCCTCATATTTGAAGGAGGAAATTCCTTGTAGACTTGCTTCTTTGAGGCACAGTCTGAGCAATTAGAACATCCAGGAGCGAAAAAGACTACAAAAAGTTGTAGTCTAGTCCATCTGCCCAGTCCATCACCGGCTTTGACCTCCCCACCGTCGAAGGGATCTATCGCAGTCGCTGCCTCAAAAAGGCAGCCAACATCATCAAAGACCCACACCATCCTGACCACACACTCATTTCACCCCTGCCATTAGGGAGAAGGTACAGGAGCCTGAAAACTGTAACGTCCAGGTTCAGGAACAGTTTCTTCCCCACAGGCATCAGGCTACTAAAGAACAACAAATAAGCTCTGAGCTCTGAACTGCAAAAGACTATATTTTACTTCGGAGTCACGTGAGTGACTACGTGAAGAAGGCCGTCCCCACGCATGCGCGTCATTACGTCTGACGCATTGCGCAACGGCTGGCTGGCGGGCGCGTCGCTCCTTCCAGCGGGTAAGTTTAACAGACTCAGGTAAGTGTTTTAAAAGCTTAGCTGGAGTCGTTGCTCCCGGTCCAGAGTGTGTTTTGTCTTACCGTATTTTCAGCTTCGGATTGTGGGAGATATGTCCAAAGTGAAGAGGCGAGCCGCGACCAAACCGGCTGCGGAAGACCACGGGCCTGCGGCCAGCGTGCGACCGCCGAATTCGCCTCCAGGGCCGCTGGCAGAGCAGCCAGCGGCAACAGACTTGGTCACCTGTGAGGGCCCTGGGCTCAGAGGAGGGGCCAGGAGGTGGAAGAGTCCCCTCCTTCTGTGGGCAGTGTTATCGGCAGGCTAGCCCATATGAAGGCCTTGTGGAGAGGTTACTCCAGCACGATATGCTCCAAAGGACGGAGCTATCGGAGCCCGGGGAGTATATGGAACCCGAGGCAGCAGCACCTGTGTCAGGGCTGCATAATATCTCCCCTGTCAGATGACGGGAGCGTACGAGGTCAGTACTATGCTGACCCAGAGTACAGAGGCACAGGTGGGCTAGAGGGACCATCGGGTGTACTATCTATTGCATCCAGATTTGTGGTCCCAGCCCTCACAGGTGAGCCATTGGATGAAGAGCTCGCAGTGAACATTAATTACATGGCTTCCCATCCACTGCAAGAACAAAAGATGGAGGAGACCACTGCCAGGTACAACACTCCACTAAACTGTGCCTCACTGAGTGTCCCCATTGTTAACCAATCCATTTGGGGGCACATTGGAGGGGGCGTCAGTGCCCAGGAGGTTAAACTCCAAAGCGTACTCCGGCTACTCGCCATGGGCATCACGGCCTTTGCTAGGTCAGTGGAGGGGGCGCCTCTCTCAGATACACAGCAGGACGCGATGGCATTAATGTGCAATGCACATTTTGAAATTAATTGCATTAGAAAGAATGCCATCCGTCCTGCTATAAATCCTAAATTTGCTCAGATATGTAAGTCGGGGAATGTACGACCCCCAAACCTCCTGTTCGGAGAGGACCTGACCAAACAGGTTAAAGAACTCGATGAGGAGTCAAAGACTGTTGGCCTCATGAAGGTGCCTCCGAAGGGGTCATCTTTCTGGAGACTGTACCCCTACCCTCCTCTGCATACCAAATGGTTCGCTGGCTATGGCGGACATGGTGCGGAGCAACCTACACAGAGGCCTTTTTTAGGGCAGGATCAGAGCCGGGCCATGTTCAAGATGCGGCGCCCTCCAGCAGCCCTACCCCCCAGACCTCGGGGGCAGAAACAGCGACCTTACCACCGGTAAACTCTAAGGTAGGTGAGACTACGATGGATACATTACAAGTTGGGGGGAGATTGCAATTTTTCTTACATGAATGGCAGTGGATAACATCTAACCCGTTAATACTGCATAGTATTCAAGGTTTCCAAATTGAGTTCATTTCTGACTTACCTCCACCCACTCAGCATACACCTGGCCGTACTTTTGTGTTTTCACAACAGGAGTGTATCAGTGCACAAAGAGAACTTGACTCTTTGTTCAAAAAAGGGGTAATTGAGAGGGCAAGGCGTGAGTCTTATCATTTTGTGTCCAATATCTTTACAAGGCAAAAGAAGGCTGGAGGATGTAGAATTATCCTAGATTTGACAGAGCTTAACACCTTTGTGCAGTATAAACACTTCAAAATGGAAACTTTTGTCACTGCTAAACAACTGCTTTCCAAGGGATGTTATATGGAAAGGCATTGACCTCAAAGATGCTTACTATTCAGTGGCCATTCATGAACAGCACAGGAGACTTTTGAAGTTTAACTGGATTGATCAGTTGTGGCAGTTTAAAGCATTGCTAATGGATTAACCTCAGCTCCCAGACTATTCACAAAATTGCTAAAACCAGTCCTGGGGTTACTCAGAGCACAGAATCATATTGTCATGGCATATTTGGACGACATTTTAGTCATTAGGAGGACTTTCGAATTAGCTGAATTATCTGTCAGCTACAAAACTCGGTTTCGAAAAGATAGGATTCATAATCCATCCAGTTAAGTCTAAATTGGTGCCATCTACGATAATTGACTATTTGGGATTCACCATTAACTCAGTACACATGTTAGTGACTCTGCCTCGGAGCAAGCAATTAGAGTTAATTGAAGCCTGCAGGAAAGTCATTGTTGATAATCACCCTTCTATTGGACATGTGGCTCTGGTAATTGGAAAATTAGTGGCAGCGTTCCCAGCTGCTCAGTTCAGGCCTTTGCACTACCAAAACATACAGCGTGCAAAGGAACAGGCACTTAAGCCTCAGAGAGGTCGTTTCGATAGACCCATGCAGCTACCATCTGAGGCTCTGGCTGAGTTACAATGGTGGATTGCCAACATTCAGTGCAGCTCTAGTACCATTTTAGTTATCCTGCAGACTGATGCCAGTGCAATAGGATGGGGTGCTACCGATACCGTCTCGAGCTGCGGTGGCAGATGGGATCTGCAGGAAGCATCCATGCTTCAATCACATGGCATTAACTATTTAGAGTTGTTGGGAGCACTCTATTGGTTAAAGGCTTTTTGTACCAACAGGTATCATGCCAACAGGCTCCCCATAACCCATAACACCCGTACTGATCAAGAATCTATCTATCTCCGCCTTAAAATTACCCAACGACTTGGCCTCCACAGCCGCCTGCGACAATGAATTCCACAGATTCACCACCCTCTGACTGAAGAAGGTCTTCCTCATCTCCTTTCTAATGGACTGGCGTCCTTTAGGTGAAGAAGGGTCTCGACCTGAAACTAATATGGGGAGAAGGCAGGAGAATGGGGTTGAGAGGGAAAGATAGATCCGGCATGATTGAATGGCGGAGTAGGCTTGATGGTCTAATTCTGCTCCGATAACTTATAAAAAGGATCGAACTTGGGTCTCGCAGGTGCCCTACTTCCCTTCACAGATGCTGCCTGACCCGTTGAGTTATTCCAGCATTTTGCGCTTTGCCCTTCTTCTACAGATCACGATTATAATCATGTATAGTATTTTTGCAGAACGCATAGCGTGCAACAATAAAAAAACTGTTCACAGGGGCGGTACGGTGGCATAGAGTTTCTGCCTTACAGCGCTGAGAGCAGCAGAGACCCCAGGTTCGATCCCGACTACAGGCGCTGTCTGTATGGAGTTTGTACATTCTCCCCGTGACCTGCGTGGGTTTTCTCCGGGATCTTCGGTTTCCTCTCACACTCCAAAGACGGGCAGGTTTGAAGGTTAATTGGCTTGGTATAAATGTAAATTGTCGATGTGCAGGGATCGCTGGTCGATATGGACTCGGTGGGCCGAAGGGCTTGTTTCCTCGCTGTATTGTATGGGGAGAAGGCAGGAACGGGGTACTGATTGGGGATGATCAGCCGTGATCACATTGAATGGCGGTGCTGGCTCGAAGGGCCGAATGGCCTACTCCTGCACCTATTGTCTATTGTATCTCTAAACTAAACTAAACTGTACCTCAGTGCACGTGACATAATAAACAAAACTAAACCAGAGCTATATGGGGAATTGCAGGCAAATGGGACGAGCCCTGAATGCCAACTTGGCCAGCATGTAGAAAGAGGGCTGAAGGGCCTGATCTATGACTCAATAACTGTATCACGCCCCAGAGACTGATACCATCGCAGTTATGTGTAGGGAGGAACCGCAGATGCTGGTTTACATTGAAGATAGCTGGAGTAACTCAGCGGGACAGGCAGCATCTCTGGAGGGAAGGAATGAATGACGGTTCTGGTCCAGACCCTTCTTCAGGCTGAGAGTCGGGGGGGGGAGAGGGACCTCCCGCGGAGAGCGGAGGAGAACTTCTTCGAAGTTGGGTGCCTTGAGAGGATTTCGCAGCGGAGCGGACAGAATGTGTAGGAAGGAACTGCAGATGCTGGTTTACACCGAAGATAGGTGCAGAATGCTGGAGTAACTCAGCGGGACAGACGGCATCTCTGGAGGGAGGGAAGGAATGGTCCTTAGCCTGAAGAGGGGTCTCGACCATTAACGTCACCCACTCCTTTCTTCCAGAGGTGCTGCCTGCCTCAACTGTCCCGCTGAGTTTCTCCAGCATTTTGTAACCATTGCAGCAATGATCCTTTTTGGAGACCACCCCAATTTCTCTGAGTCCGGAGGTGGGCCACTGATCAACACAAAGGTGGTCTTTGCAGGGAACTGTCATTCTCTCCCACTTGGTTTTAACGCATCCTCACCGCCAAGTTGTAACGTCTTCCACATGTGGTGTGATCACACACACACACACACGCACACAAGCGACTGCAATAAACATGAGGGAATAATGAGTTGTTAACAAGGCTGAACACGTCAAGTCAAGTCAAGAGAGTTTATTGTCATGTGTCCCTGACAGGACAATGTAATTCTTGCTTTGCTTCAGCACAACAGAACATAGTAGGCATTGACTACAGACCAGATCAGTGTGTCCATATACAGTGGCTTGCAAAAGTATTCATACCCCTTGAACATTTCCACATTTTGTCATGTTACAACCACAAACGTAAATGTATTTTATTGGGATTTTATGTGATAGACCAACACAAAGTGGCGCATAATTGTGAAGTGGAAGGAAAATGATACATGGTTTCCAAATGTTATTACAAATAAAAAACTGAAAAGTGTGGCGTACCAAAGTATTCAGCCCCCCTGAGTCAATACTTTGTAGAACCACCTTTCGCTGCAATTACAGCTGCAAGTCTTTTGGGGTATGTCTCTACCAGCTTTGCACATTAGAGACTGAGAATTTTTCCCATTCTTCTTTGCAAAATAGCTCAAGCTCAGTCAGATTGGATGGAGAGCGTCTGTGAACAGCAATTTTCAAGTCTTGCCAGTGATTCTCAATTGGATTTAGGTCTGGACTTTGACTGGGCCATTCTAACACATGAATATGCATTGATGTAAACCATTCCATTGTAGCTCTGGCTGTATGTTTAGGGTCGTTGTCCTGCTGGAAGGTGAACCTCCGCCCCAGTCTCAAGTCTTTTGCAGACTCTAACAGGTTTTCTTCCAAGATTGCCCTGTATTTGGCTCCATCCATCTTCCCATCAACTCTGACCAGCTTCCCTGTCCCTGCTGAAGAAAAGCATCCCCACAGCATGATGCTGCCACCACCATGTTTCACAGTGGGGATGGTGTGTTCAGGGTGATGTGCAGTGTTAGTTTTCCACCACACATAGCGTTTTGCATTTAGGCCAAAAACTTCAATTTTGGTCTCATCAGACAAGAGCACCTTCCTCCACATGTTTGCTGTGTCCCCCACATGGCTTGTGGCAAACTGCAAATGGGACATCTTATGGCTTTGTTTCAACAATGGCTTTCTTCTTGCCACTCTTCCATAAAGGCCCGATTTGTGGAGTGCACGACTAATAGTTGCCCTGTGGACAGATTCTCCCACCTGAGCTGTGGATCTCCGCAGTTCCTGCAGAGTTACCATGGGCCTCGTGGCTGCTTCTCTGATCAATGCTCTCCTTGCCTGGCCTGTCAGTTGAGGTGGACGGCCATGTCTTGGTAGATTTGCAGTTGTGCCATACTCTTTGCATTTTCAGATGATGGATTGAACATTGGTCTGTGAGATGTTCAAAGCTTGGGATATTTTTTTTATAACCTAACCCTGCTTTAAACTTCTCAACAACTTCGTCCCTGACCTGTCTGGTGTGTTCCTTGGGCTTCATGATGCTGTTTGTTCACTAATGTTCGCTAACAAACCTCTGAGGCCCTCACAGAACAGCTGTATTTATACTGAGATTAGATTACACATAAGTGGACTCTATTTACTAATTGGGTGACTTCTGAAGGCACTTGGTTGCACTGGATTTTATTTATGGGTATCAGAGTAAAGGGGGCTGAATACTTTTGCACGCCACACTTTTCAGTTTTTTATTTGTAAAACAAATTGAAAACCATGTATCATTTTCCTTCCACTTCACAATTATGCGCCACTTTGTGTTGGTCTATCACATAAATTCCCAATAAAATACATTTACGTTTGTGGTTGTAACGTGACAAAATGTGGAAAAGTTCAAGGGGTATGAATACTTTTGCAAGCCACTGTACCATTATATATAAATACACACATGAATAAATAAATTGATAAAGTGCAAATAACAGATAATGGGCTATTTTATTTCGGAGTCACGTGAGTGACTTCGTAAAGACCCCGCCAGCACGCATGCGCGACATATCGTCGCTCGCATTTGCATCGACAAGCCGGGGGGGGGGGGGAGTGTGCTCTCTCCACCAGCTCCTTCACAAAGACCGTTTCAGGTAAGTGCACTAACCTTTAGTTGGTTACAGCATGAACGGCAAAGGGAAAGGGAAGGCGAAACTTTCCAGGAGCTGCGGGACGCCGACAAGCCAGCGGCCCCTTTCCCCGGAGCTGCGAGACACACCGGCAGCAACCGGAGGGCGGGGGTAAAGGTGCGGAAGTCGGGCGCTTCCGTTACACCAGCGCCCGACTTATCTCCCGAATGGATGTCCGCACTGGAGCTGGAAATTCCAGACCCAGACTTTGTGCCCCCATCCCCCAGGAAGTGGGGGAGCGAACAGGTATGTGGCGAAGTGCCTCACTCTCCAACAGCGGCATCACCCCATGTTGCTGTGGATGCACGGGGGCCGGGCCGGGGAACGGCTGCCCTACAGGGGAGCCCCGCAGCCGCAGCACGCCACGTACAGCTGCCGGGGAGATCTGCCGTAGGGCAGTCTGGCAGAGCTACTGCTGCGTCCCCCTACACAGCATGAACCTCGGCGCATTTTTACGCTCTCTCAGAATGAGATAAAGGAGGGACATGCTGAAATCTTACGGTTAGCAGCCAAAGGGGTGATAAACAACACACAAACCCCTTGAGTTTGTGTCTAACATCTTTACAAAAACCAAAAAAGATGGGGGGAGTCAGATTATCATAGACCTCACCCAGTTGAACACTTTTGTACAATATACCCATTTTAATGGATACCTTCGAAACAGCTAAGCAGCTGCTTTACCCGGGGTACTTTATGGCTTGCATCGATTTAAAAGATGCATACTATACAGTTCCCATTACAGAATCTCACAGGAAGTTCCTGAAATTTGTCTGAAAGGGATAGTGGTGGCAATACAAAGTCTTACCCAATGGGTTACCCACAGCCCCCAGACTATTTCCCAAATTAGTAAAACCCACTCCTCCGACAACACAATTGTATCGTCATGGCATATTTAGACGATAACCTTATCGTGGGACAGACCCTCCAATTGGCTACGCTGGCAGTTACAGCGACCAAATCTTTATTCGAGACGTTAGGGTTTGTAACCCATCCAGACAAATCCAAACTTCACCCCTCTCAAGTTATGGATTACCTGGGTTTCACCATTGACACAAACTTAATGATGATCACTATCCCAACCAACAAAGCTTTAGACATAAAAGAAGCGTGCTACAGCCTTGCTTGCGCCAGGGTACCGACTAACCGACAAACGGCAAAGGTAATTTGGAAATTGGTAGCTACATTCTCAGCTGCGTAATTCGGACCGTTACATTACCAAAATTTACAAAGAGCAATGATCGCAGCATTGAAAGCAAATGCTGGGCACTTTGATAGACCAATACAGTTGCCAAATCCAGCTAGAGCTGAGCTACAATGGTGGATTGACATTATTAGTGAGTGTCACAGACCCATCATTGTTAGCAACCCATCCGTCATGCTACAGACTGACGCAAGTGCACAAGGTTGGGGTGCAACTGACACCATGTCCAGTTGTGGAGGCAGATGGGACCCTCACGAGTCTACCCTCCTCCAGACACAAGGGATAATTTATCTGGAGATGTTAGGGGCTTTCCATGGACTGCGGGCTTACTGTCCTACCTCACGGCACTTACATGTCCGCCTCCAAATAGATAACACAACGGTGGTGGCTTATATCAATCATATGGGTGGTATCAGGTCGTTATCTTGTGATCAATTGGCAAACACAATCTGGCACTGGTGCATTGAGAGCAATATTTAGATCACAGCGACCTATTTACAAGGGCAGCTCAATACAGTGGCGGACACCAGTTCAATGACAACATCGAGTGGATGTTGAATCCCCAAATTTTTGCTGAAATTATAGCTCACTTTGGCACACCAGATATTGACCTCTTTGCGTCCAGGTTGAACCATCAGATACCAACGTATGTGTCTTGGGAACCAGACCCTGGGGGAGTAGCTATGGATGCTTTTTCTCTCCATTGGGGGAAATGGTTTTGCTACGCATTTCCCCCATTCTGCCTCATCAGTCAGGTATTGCAGAAAATTCAACTGGATTCTGCAACTGGCATTGATCATACCCGACTGGCCTACTCAGCCATGGTACCCGATGGCCCTCCAAATCAACGTCCGTGGATTCAGTTTGGTAAAAACCCCAAATTGATTACTGACCCTATTACGGGGGACAGTCACCCGTGCCTTGGTCACCTAAACATGTTGGCCTGCAGGTTCTAAAGAGGCCGCTCGTCAAGGCCGGCATATCACCAAGAGCCATGGACCTCATCTCAGCGTCACGCCGAGCATCAACCAGGAGGCAATACCTCATCCCGGTCAGGAAGTGGGAGGCATTCTGCTCCCGTACCAACACGACCTCCAACTCAGCAACAATCCCTGATGTCCTGGAATTCCTAGCGGGCCTTCATTACGATGCGGGCCTTAGCTACAGTGCCATCAACAGCACCAAGAGTGCACTGTCCTCATATCTGGACATAGGTATAAGCTCCAACAACCTGGTGTCTAAATTTATGAGAGGAGTGTTTAACACCAACCCTCCACGGCCCAGATACCACATCACCTGGGACGTAGGGATCGTTCTGACCCTACTGAGGAGCTGGTCTCCTGTGACAGAGTTACCACTCCAAAGGCTCACCCTCAAAGTGGTGATGCTGATGGCACTGACTTCAGCTCAATGAGTCCAGGCATTACAGAAGTTGCGGCTGGATAGCATGGTCTCCACCCCTGCAAAGGTGACTTTCTTTGTCCATTGAAGCAGCACAGACCTGGGGCTCATGGGCTGCAGTTGGAGTTTCAGGCGTACCCCACTGATGCCACCCTCTGCATAGTCACCCATCTCCACCTCTACATCCGCACTACACGAACCATCCGGAAGATGGAGCAGGGGCTCCTCGTCAGCCACAAATCTCCACATACTGGGTAACTGTGCAGACTATCGCAAGATGGCTCAGGGCAGTGTTGGGTGCAGCAGGAGTAGGTACTAACATTTTTAAATCTCACTCTACCAGGGCTGCATCCACATCAGCGGCGGGGCCATGGAGACCACTGGTCGCCCCCGCGACATTCGCAGAAGCTGTGCTGGGATCCGCTCAGTGAATGTTTGTCCCCGAGTTCGGGGTTATTTGTTTATTATTATTTGTGCAATAAATATGCATTATTTTTCAGCCTGTTCTGTCTGGAATGCATTCACAGCCTTCCTCAATCAGTATTGTGGCAGTGTGATAGCATGGACGATGTCCAGGGCGTGAAATCACAGAGCTTTGAAATCTTCACAAAGTCACTCACGTGACTCCAAAATAAAATATTAAGATTAAACGAGAACTTACCAAGTTCGAAGGTTGATCTTTATTTTATGAGGAGTTGCGGTGAGGGATTTTGTGCCCCCCGTTCCACCCTCTGTCATAAGGTCAACTGGTATGTTCTACGTTCTTCATCTTACTATCTCCAGTCATGGTGCGTTCTGTGATTCCACACCGCTGCTTTGAAGAATGTCGCGCATGCGTGCTGGCGGGTTCTTCACGAAATCCCTCACTGCAACTCCTCATAAAATAAAGATCAACCTTCGAACTTGGTAAGTTCTCGTTTAATCTTACTATTAATGTTCAGAATTTTGTCCGAGCCAGGTTTAATAGCCTGATGGCTGTGGGGAAGTAGCTATTCCTGAACCTGGTCGTTGCAGTCTTCAGGCTCCTGTACCTTCTACCTGAAGGTAGTGGGGAGATGAGTGTGTGGCCAGTGTGGTGTGGGTCTTTGATGATGCTGCCAGCCTTTTTGAGGCAGCGACTGCGATAGATCCCCTCGATGGAAGGAAGGTCAGAGCCGATGATGGACTGGGGGGTGTTTACTACTTTTTGTAGTCTTTTCCTCTCCAGGCCACTCAAGTTGCCGAACCAAGCCACAATGCAACCGGTCAGCAAGCTCTCTACTGTGCACCTGTAGAAGTTAGAGAGAGTCCCCCTTGACAGACCGACTCTCCGTAATCTTAAACACTTAAACACTTAACGCCAATTATCCCTGCTAGCTTCAACATTGACTGGTCAGTTACAGTCTCTGTGGAAAAGTAGGTTTACTGCACAATTCGCTCATTCAGTAAGGATGGTGAGGCACGGTGGCGCAGCGGTAGCGTTGATGCCTCACAGCGCCAGAGACCCGCATTCCATCCTGGCTACGGGTGCTGTCTGTGCGGAGTTTGTGCGTTCTCCCCGTGACTTGCGTGGGTCTTATCCAGAATCTCCACTTTCCTCCCACACTCCAAAGACATACAGGTTTGTAGGTTAATTGGCTTGGTATAATTGTAAATTGTACCCAAAATTGTACATACAGAGTTTGTACATTCTCCCCGTGACCCGCGTGGGTTTTCTCCGGGTGCTCTGGTTTCCTTCCACACATCCAAAGACGCGCAGGTTTGTGGGTTAATTGGCTTCAGTAAAATTGTACGGTTATTTTTGAATAGGAGTAGAGTTAGACCATTCGGCCCATCAAGTCTACTCCGCCATTCAATCATGACTGATCTATCTCTCCCTCCTAACCCCATTCTCCTGCCTTCTCCCCATAACCCCTGACGCCTGCACTAATCAAGAATTTATCTACCTCTGCCTTAAAAATATCCACTGACGTAGCTTCCACAACCTTCTGTGGCAAAGAATTCCACAGATTCACCACCCTCTGTCAAAAGAAATTGCTCCTCATCTCCTTCCTAAAAGAACGTACTTTAATTCTAAGGCTGTGACCTCTAGTCC
>CM069142.1:67345759-67393259 GCA_035221665.1 Okamejei kenojei | reverse complement strand
GTCCCTGCCGCAACAACCTCCTCCGGCAGCTCGTTCCATTTGTGTGAAATGAAGACTTCCCGTCAGGTTCCTATTAAATCCTTACCCCCTCACCTTAAACCTATGTCCTCGATTCCCCTACACTGGGCAAGAGACTCTGCACATCTACCTGATCTACTCCTCTCATGATTGTGTACACCTCTTTTAGATCGCCCCAATCCATGTACCTGTCCAAGTGTCTATTAAAGGCTGTTGTAGTCCCAGCCTCAACTACCTCCTCTGGCAGCTCGTTCCATACGCCCACCACCCTTTGTGTAAAAAAAGCTCAGGTTCATTTTCAATTTTGTCTCCCACAACTTAAACACGTGTTTTTAATTCCTCTTCCTTGGGTGATAGACTCTGTACGTTCATGTCTAAAACAACGTTTGTGGCTGATTGGGAAAATCTGTATACGGGGATAAAGAAAGAGAAGAGAGACTGAATTCATATTTTTCGTTTTGGATATAGAGCGCGGAAACAGACCCTTCGGCACAAGGAGTCCTGCGCGGGGGTTTTCTCCGAGATCTTCGGTTTCCTCCCACATTCCAAAGTCGTGCAGGTTTGTAGGTTAATTGGCTTGGTGAATGTAAAAATAGTCCCCAGTGGGTGTAGGACGGTGTAAATGTGCGGGGGTCACCCAGTGGGCCGAAGGGCCTGTTTCCGTGCGAAACTAAACTAAACTAAACTACATACGATGGGCAATTCACAGAAGCCAATTAGCCTACAAAGCTGTACGTTGAGTTTAGTTTAGAGATTCAGCGTGGAAACAGGCCCTTCAGCCCACCGAGATCTCGCCGACCAGCGATCCCCCCGTACACTAGCACTATCCTCACAATCTTTGCTGAAGCCAGCACCCGTAGTCGGGATCGAACCCGCGGCCTCTGGTGCCGCGAGGCAGCAACTCTACCGCTGCGCCACCTGTGCCGCCCTGTATTTGGCTCCCTACCAGCTAATGCCAATTGATAGCACCTTGTCTAACTGGGTAACTATACCCTCAACGGTTATAGAATGGAGAATTAGTTTTGCTTCTGTCTTGAGTGAAGAGGACACGGAGAAGCTCTCAGAGATGATGGGAGATGGAGTGAACAAAGAGCTGTAAAACAAAAGGAGACGGTGGGAGGAATGAAGACACAAAATGCTGGAGGGCTTTAAGGGCCTGTCCCACTTGGGCGTCATTTGCAGATGGCGCGCAAAGATTTTGTACATCCGCAAATCCCGGGGCGTCACGCGCGACCGCGCGTCACTGTTTACATCACCACGCACCATGCGCGTGTAATGCGCATCACGTGCGTGCCCAAGTGGGACAGGCCCTTAACTCAGCGGGACAGGCACCATCTGAAGAAGGGTCTCGACCCGAAACGTCACCCATTCCTTCTATCCAGAGAAAACGTCCTGTCCCGCTGAGTCACTCCAGCAGCATCTTCGGCTTAAATCAGCAGTCACTGTTCCTTCTGACAACATTTCGGAGATATTAATGGGATTGAAGTCTACTAAGCCCCCAGGACTTGAAGACTTTGCATCTCAGGGTTTTGCGAGAGGTTCTGAACAGGAAGAAGGGTGCGAACATTGAAAGGGATCGTGACCAGAGAACAGGATGCAAAGAACCACCAGGGGACGTCCAGACTCAGAGCAGAGCGAGTGGGCACCTGGAATAAACGATGGGAAGTGGGGAGTTTGGGAGAAAGAAATGAAAAAGCAGGAGGTGGCCACAAAAAGCTGGAGCAACTCAGCGGGCCAGGCAGCATCTCTGGAGAAAAGGAGCAGGGGACGTTTCGGCTCACAAGTTCACAAGCTCACAAGTTATAGGAGTAGAATTAGGCCATCGAATCCTAATTCAATCATTGCTGATCTCTTCCTCCTAACCCCATGTTCCTGCCTTCTCCCCATTTCACTTGACACCAGTTCTAATCAAGAATTTGTCTATCTCTGTCTTACAAAATACCCACTGACTTGGCCTCCACAGCCCTCCGTGGCAATGAGTTCCACAGATTAACTACCCTCTGACTAAAGAGATTCCTCCTCACCTCCTTTCTAAAAGGATAAGGGGGAAGTCTTTTAGGACCGAGATGAGAAGATCATTTTTCACATAGAGAGTGGTGAGTCTGTGGAATTCTCTGCCACAGAAGGTAGTTGAGGCCAGTTCATTGGCTATATTTAAGAGGGAGTTAGATGCGGCCCTTGTGGCTAAAGGGATCAGGGGGTATGGAGAGAAGGCAGATACAGATACTGAGTTGGATGATCAGCCATGATCATATTGAATGGCGGTGCAGGCTCGAAGGGCCGAATGGCCTACTCCTGCACCTATTTTCTATGATTCTATGATTCTAAAAGAGCGCCATTTAATTCTGAGGCCATGGCCTCTGGTCGTTTCCACAACCACTCTATCTATGCCTTTCACTATTCTGTGAGTTTCAATGAGATCCCCCCCTCAACCTTCTTAACACCAGCGAGTACAGGCCCAGTGCTGTCAAACGCTCATCGTACGCTAACCCACTCATTCCTGGGATCATTCTTGAAATCTGCCTCTGGACCCTCTCCAGAGCCGGCACATCCTTCCTCAGATATGGGGCCCAGGTTTGCTCACAGTACTCCAGTGCCAGACCCCTCTTCAGACTGGGAGTCAAGGGAAAGGGAAATGAGAAATGTAGGCGGTGACATGGAGAGATATGGAAAACATGAATGAAAGATATGCAAAAAAGTAACAATGATAAAGGAAACAGGCCCATTGTAAGCTGTAGGCTAGGTCAAGTCAAGTCAAGTCACTTTTATTTCTAGAGCACATTTAAAAAACAACTCTCGTTGGCCAAAGTGCTTCACATTGGTGGAGGTACTAACGTTATACAACTGTGGTTCATAGATTCAGTACATACATAAATACATACATATAGCCCTCCCTCAGTGGACGTCAAGAAAGGCTTGGGAGTAGAGATGAGTTTTAAGTCTCGACTTAAAGGAGTCGATGGAGGGGGCAGTTCTGATGGGAAGAGGGATGCTGTTCCACAGTCTAGGAGCTGCAACCGCAAAGGCGCGGTCGCTCGCCCCTGAGCTTATGCCTAGACCGCGGGATGTTCAGTAACCCCAAGTCGGCCGATCTGAGGGACCTGGAGGTGGTGTGGTGGGTGAGCAGACTTTTAATGTAGGTGGGGGCGAGCCCGTTGAGGGCTTTGTAAACATAAAGGAGGATCTTTATGAAAGTGAACATAAGTTACAGACAATGAGACGCAACAAGACGTCTGAAGCTGGCATCACTTGGATGGGGGGAGGGAAGGCGAGAGGGCGGACACAAGTTGTACGCTGCCCAAACGAATTATGAGGTAGCAGAAAGCAGGAGATCTGTTTCAATGCTAAGGGATTGGAATATGTTGACATTCAGTGAGGCCTGCGTCTCCAGAGACCCGGGTTCGATCCTGACTACGGGCGCTGTCTGCACGGAGTTTGCACGTTCTACCCGTGACCTGCGTGGGTTTTCTCCGGGTGCTCCAGTTTCACCCCACACTCCAAAGATATACAGGTTTGTAGGATAATTGGCTTCTGAAAAAAAAAACTGTACCTTGTGTGGTGTGTGTGTGTGTGTGTGTGTAGGATAGCGCTGGTGTACGTGATCGCTGGTCGGCGCGGACTCGGTGGGCCGAGGGGCTTGTTTCCGCGCTGCATCGTACAGAAAAATATAAAATTATAAAAGGACTGGACAAGCTAGATGCAGGAAAAATGTTCCCAATGTTGGGCGAGTCCAGAACCAGGGGCCACAGTCTTACAATAAAGGGGAGGTCATTTAAGACTGAGGTGAAAAAAAAACTTTTTCACCCAGAGAGTTGTGAATTTGTGGAATTCCCTGCCACAGAGGGCAGTGGAGGCCAAGTCACTGGATGGATTTAAGAGAGAGTTAGACAGAGCTCTAGGGGCTAGTGGAGTCAAGGGATATGGGGAGAAGGCAGGCACGGGTTATTGATAGCGGACGATCAGCCATGATCACAATGAATGGCGGTGCTGGCCCGAAGGGCCGAATGGCCTCCTCCTGCACCTATTTTCTATGTTTCTATGTTTCTATCTCTAAACTAAACTGAACTAAACGACACTGTCTGATTGAATTCTGATGACTTGCTGTTCTCACATCACCAGTGTGATCACTTCACCAGTCATCATTACTTTTCCTGCGGTTCCCCACCCACAGAGCTTTCTTTTAGAGTGTTCCGTGTCGCACACTGGGTTTGTGCAAACTCCCACAGAAACGTTTTCCTGGAATAAAAGGTATTCACTACCCTGGTTTGGGTTGGCAGAGGAAGACTGCCTTCCGATCCCAATCACTCCCTTCCCCTGCGGCAAGGCCTCGGGACCTAATAGCTCTTCCTGTTGGCTTGGTGCATTGTTATCGAGTGCCTGTGAATCACCTTTCAATGTCGTTCGCCTTTTTCCGAAAACAATAAAGTGACACACCTTCCCAAATCCCGTCAGCGGAGATACGTGGGATCCCTGCCACAGAGGGCGGTGGATGCCAATTCACTGGAAGTATTCAACAGAGAGTTAGATATAGCTCTTAGGGCGAATGGAACCATGGGATATGGGGAGAAAGCAGGAACGGGGCACTGATTTTGGATGATCAGCCTTGATTATATTGGATGGTGGTGCTGGCTCGAAGGGCCGAATGGCCTACTCCTGCACCTATTTTCGATGTTTCAATGTTTCTATAAGCTGAATTGGAGTCATTGAGTCTTACAGTGGGGAAACAGGGTACTGATTCTGGATGATCAGCCACGATTATATTGAATGGTGGTGCTGGCTCGAAGGGTCGAATGGCCTACTCCCGCACCTATTTTCTATGTTTCTGTGTTTCTATGTTCTCTCCCATCATCGTTAACCTCCAAACTTCCACTTATTTTTAAACACTTTGTGCGTTCCACTGCAAAGAGGCTGATCGTGGCGCAAATCAACTCCTACTTCAACAAAAACCTGGACCCACTGCAGTTCGCTTACCGCCACAACAGATCAACGGTGGATGCGATCTCGCTGGCCCTCCACTCCACTCTGGACCACTTGGACAATAAAAACTCATATGTCAGGCTGTTATTTATCGATTACAGCTCGGCATTTAACACAATCATCCCCTCCAAGCTGGTTACCAAACTCGCAGAACTGGGTCTCTGCGCATCCCTCTGCAATTGGAGCCTCGACTTCCTCATTCACAGACCACAGTCCGTTCGAATTGGTGGAAATGTGTCAGACTCGATAACAATCAGCACGGGAGCACCTCAAGGCTGCGTGCTCAGCCCCCTGCTGTACTCACTCTATACTCATGACTGCGTAGTCGGTCATAGTGCGAACTCCATCATCAAGTTCGCTGACGACACCACTGTTGTGGGACGTATCACTGATGGGGATGAGTCGGAGTACAGAAGAGAGATCGAGCGACTGTCCATATGGTGCCAGCACAATAACCTGGCCCTCAACACCAGCAAAACCAAGGAACTGATTGTGGACTTTGGAAGGAGTAGGATGGGGACCCACAGTCCTGTTTATATCAACGGGTCGATGGTTGAAAGGGTCAAGAGCTTCAAATTCCTGGGCGTGCACATCTGTGAAGATCTTTCCTGGTCCGAGAACACTGATGCAATTATTAAGAAAGCTCAACAGCGCCTCTATCTCCTGAGGAGATTACGGAGAGTCGGTCTGTCAAGGAGGACTCTCTCTAACTCCTACAGGTGCACAGTAGAGAGCTTGCTGACCGGTTGCATCGTGGCTTGGTTCGGCAACTTGAGCGCCCTGGAGAGGAAAAGACTACAAAAAGTAGTAAACACTGCCCAGTCCATCATCGGCTCTGACCTTCCTTCCATCGAGGGGATCTATCGCAGTCGCTGCCTCAAAAAGGCTGGCAGCATCATCAAGGACCCACACCATCCTGGCCACACACTCATCTCCCTGCTACCTTCAGGTAGAAGGTACAGGAGCCTGAAGACTGCAACGACCAGGTTCAGGAATACCTACTTCCCCACAGCCATCAGGATATTAAACCTGGCTCGGACAAAACTCTGAACATTAATAGCCCATTATCTGTTATTTGCACTTATCAGTTTATTTATTCATGTGTGTATATATTTATATAAGGTATATGGACACACTGATCTGTTCTGTAGTCATGCCTACTATGTTCTGTTGTGCTGAAGCAAAGCAAGAATGTCATTGCCTTGACTCCCGTAGCCGGTGGAGTTTGGGCCCTCCTCGTTGGGGCTATCATGCTCCCGCATCGGGGGGCTCTCAATTCCCCCGCGCTGGGCGATCGGACCCCGGGTCGGGGCAGGATTAGAGGGATATGGGCCAAGCTCTGGCAGACAGGACTAATGTAGATGGGACATGTTGGTCAGCATGGGCAGGTTGGGCTGAAGGGCCTGTTTCCATGCTGTGTCACTCAATAACTTGGAATTACGCAGTTCTTTTAATGCTAAGAACTGCTTCTAGGTACAGTACTGGAATGCTTAATTTATTTTTTCTCATCTTATGGGCATTCATCATCCAATATTTCCCCAACACAAAATGGCCTACTTTGCCATTTAGAACATAGGACCTAGAACAATCCAGATTGAAACAAGGAACTGCAGATGCTGGTTAATACACAAAAGGACACAAAGTGCTGGAGTGCCAGGTGACATTTTGGCTCTCCATGCTCTCCAGAGATCCTGCCTGATGTGCTGAGTTACCATAGAAAGTAGGTGCAGAAGTAGGCCATTCGGCTCCTTCGAGCCAGCACCACCATTCAATATGATCATGACTGATCACTAATCAGTACCCCGTTCCTGCTATTTCCCCATATTCCTTGATTCGTTTAGCCCCAAGAGCTAAATCTAACTCTCTCTCGAAAACATCCAGTGAATTGGCCTCCACTATCTTCTGTGGCAGAGAATTCCACAGATTCACAGCTCTCTGGGTGAAGAAGGTTTTCCTCATCTCAGTCCCAAATGGCCGACCCCTTATTCTTAAACTCTGACCCCTGGTTCTGGACTCCCCTAACATTCGCAACACTTTTCCTGCATCTAGTCTGTCCAATCCTTTAAGAATTTTAGATGTTTCTATACGATTCCCTCTCATCCTTCTAAATTCCAGTGAATACAAGCCCAGTCGACCCATTCTTTCATCATTGATCAATGCAGTACAGGATCAGGCCATTCGGCCCGCAATGTCCATGGAGAACATGATGTCGTTAAACTCATCCCTTGTGCCAGGACGTGACTCAGATCTCTCCATTCCCTGTCATTTCCATGTGCCTATCGAAAAGACTCTTAAACACACCACTATCACATCCGCCTCTTCAACCACTTCTGGCAGTGCATTCTAGACACCTATCATTCCAAGAGTGAGGCCCAGAGCAAATTGGAGGAACAGCACCTCATATTTTGATTGGGTAGTTTACACCCCAGCGGTATGAACATTGACCTCTCTAACTTCAGATAGCTCTTGCTTTCCCTCTCTCTCCACCCCCTCCCCCTTCCCAGTTCTCCCACCAGTCTTACTGTCTCCGACTACATTCTATCTCTGTCCCGCCCTCTCCCCTGACATCAGTCTGAAGAAGGGTCTCGACCTGAAACGTCTCCCATTCCTTCTCTCCGGAGGTGCTGCCTGTCCCGCTGAGTTACTCCAGCTTTTTGTGTCTATCTTCCGTTTAAACCAGCATCTGCAATTCTTTCCTGACCCCGGGTGCTGTCTGCGTGGAGTTTGCACTGTCTCTCTGAGACCGCGTGGGTTTTCTCCGGGTGCACCGGCTTCCTCCCACATCCAAAAGACGTGCGGGCTTGCGGGTCAATTGGCCTCTGTAGATGTGTGTGGGATAGAACTAGTGCACGGGTAAATGTTGAAGGATGGGCTGAAGGGCCTGTTTCCGTGCTGTATCTCCAAACCACACGAAACACACATGCACACACATGTAGACACGTGTGCAATCAGGCTGAGGGACATGCGTGGATGCACTTATGCAGTCATGTATGTAACATGTACATACATACACAGGAGATACAAGGAACTGCGGATGCTGGTTTACAAACAAAAGGCACAAAGTGTCTGTGGGGGGAATGGACGGGTAATATCTCTGCTTCACTGAATTCCGCTGGCACTTTGTATTTGCTCACGGTTCCAGCTTCTGCAGTTCATTGCATCTGCATTCATTTAGAGGATGCTTGATGATAGGTGTGGACTCGATGGGCCAAAGGGCCTGTGTCCGTCCTGTATGACACTGACCAATGGAGGTTGCATGCCCTGACCTGCCGTACTCAACGGGTCAGGCAGCGTCTCTGGAGGACGCTTTGGGCCGGGTCGTTTCTTCCGCAACATTCACCCGTTTACCTGCGTGCGTCTGCGATGTGGAAAGTGGATGATTGAGCAAAGGAAGTCGAAGGAGAGAAGTGGCTGCAAACGGACGTAGTGGGCAGCGGAGATCGTGTTGTAATCTGCAGCGTGCGTCATAGTCTTGTGTAATGGCCTGGCCTCAAAACCGCATGATGAGTTGGGCAAGGTAGCTCAGGTAGCCAACTGGTCCAAACCAACAGGGAGATGGAGAGAGAGGGAGAGAGGCTGAGCCTGCAGCTACACAGCAAACAAGAGAGCAAGAGATCCAAACGCCCGCCTAATGCCTCAGTAGATTGAATTGAGCACGGAAACAGGCCATTCGGCCCACTAAATCAATGCCGACCATCGAGGCATATGGGCAAACGCAGGCAGTGGGAGATGGGCATCCAAAACATAGAAACATCAAAAATAGGTGCAACAGTAGGCCAATCGAGCCAGCAACATCATTCAAATGGGCTGATGATCCAAAATCAGATATCCCTTGATGGGGAAAATATCCATTAATAGGCCTCCGGAAATTGAATTGCGTTCGTCGCCTATTCCTCCTCTCCATGGATGCTGCCTCATCCGCTGAGTTTCTCCAGCTTTTTTGTCTACCTTCCATTTTTCCAGCATCTGCAGTTCTTTCTTAATCATTCTGATCAGTTACAATTTTATGCTGTGGCCATTACTTTTGACACAATCATTCTCTGTGTAAAAAATGCCTCTCTCACCTAAAAGCCATGTCCTCCAGTCTTTGCCATTGCTAGCATTTCCACACGTTGCCATTTCAGAGGGCAATAAGGAGTCAACTGTCTTAGTAAGCCTGGAGCCGGTTGTATTTAGGTTAGAGATACAGCATGAAAACAGGCCCTTCGGCCCACCAATTCCTCGCCGTCCAGCGATCACCCCGTACACTAGCACGATCAGACACAACAGGGACAATTTGTGGACAATGAGGACCTCATTGAAACTCACAGACTAATGAAAGGCATAGATAGAGTGGATGTGGAAAGGTTGAGGCTCCATAAGGCGCTGGTCAGGCTGCACTTGGAATACTGTGAGCAGGTTTGGTCCCCATATCTGAGGAAGGATGTGCCGGCTCTGGAGAGGGTCCAGAGGAGGTTTACTAGAATGATTTCAGGCATGAGTGGGTTAGCGTATGATGAGCGTTGGGCTTCTACTCGCCGGAGTTTAGAAGGTCAAGATGTTTCCACTAGTGGGGAGAGTCTAGTGAGGAGGAACTTCTTTTAGTCAGAAGGTAGTTAATCTGTGGAGTTAGAAGGAACGAAAATGGGATTAAGAGGCAGAGATCTGCCATGATTGAATGGCGGAGTGGACTCGATGGGCCGAATGGCCTAATTCTACTCCTATAACTCCTGACCTTGTGAACTTGGTGAAGTTACAATTATACCAAAGCCAATTACCCTGCAGATGTACGCCTTTGGAGTGTGGGAGGAAACCGGAGCCCTGGTAGAAAATCCACGAGGTCCCCACGGGGGACAAAGTACAAACTCCATATAGACAGCACCCGTAGTCAGGATGGAACCTGGGCGTCTGGATGCGATCTACCGCTGCGCCACCATGCCGCCGTACGTCACGCAGAGCGATGGGCCTGCCCCACCTATAGGCCTGTCCCACTTACGCCACTTTTGCGGCGACTTGCAGGTAACCATCATAGTCGCAGCAGGTCTCCGAAAATGTTCAACATGTTGAAAATCCAGTGGCGACCAGAACAAGATACGACTCGTTGGGCGAACACTCACGACCGCACAGGCTTCATGTCGCCAGGGTGTCGCCTTGTATGGTCGTGGGCAGTCCCCTCAGTCACCCAGAGAGTCGTAGCGCCTTTCTGGTCGCCGCTGGATTTTCAACATGTTGAACATTTTCAGCGGCCTATGACGGGCGCCGGCATTCGCCGGAAAAGTCGCTTAAGTGGAACAGGCCCATTAGGCCTCTCTTTTGGTGACTTCCAGGGACTCATTTAAATGGAACGTACCTGCGACACCTGGCGACAACCTACGACATCACCTACGACGACCTACAACAGCAAAAATTGTCGCCACTTTCGGCCCAAAATTTTCAACATGTTGAATATTTTGCGCCTGTCGCCTGTAGTCGTGGTTTTTTACAACTCTCAGTTTCTTGGTCCCATTCGTGACGGTTTATTGTAAATACCATTGGGTGGTATTTAGACGTAAATAGAGGCACAAATTCTCCAGATGCCCAAAACCGACGCTAGGGTCGGGTGAGCGGGCGTAGGGAAGGGTAGCGCGATATATCTCCACTTCTTTCACTGCTTCGTTAGTTCAAGACTTTTTCTTTTTTCTCATTCGTGTCTTTTTCTTTACTTACTTTCTTTTCTTTTTCGTTTCTTCTTTCTTTCCCTTTTTTCCTTTTTCCTTTTTTCCGATTTAGTCATTAGTTTATAATCGAAGCTGTACGAAAATTGTATAATTGTTAAGTCGATTAGTTTCTCCAGATTCTCCAAAGAAAATTCTCCAGATGCCAAAGTGGGATTTTTTTGTTTCTATGATCAACAACAAGAGGAGTTGAGTACCGGAGCAAAGAGGTCCTCCTGCAGTTGTACGGGGCCCTAGTGAGACCACACCTGGAGTATTGTGTGCAGTTTTGCTCCCCTAATTTGTGGAAGGACCTTCTTGCTATTGAGGGAGTGCAGCGTAGGTTCACCAGGTTAATTCCCGGGATGGCTGGACTGTCATATTCTGAGAGAATGGAGCGGCTGGGCTTGTACACTCTGGAGTTTAGAAGGATGAGAGGGTATCTCATTGAAACATATAAGATTATTAGGGGTTTGGACACACTAGAGGCTGGAAACGTGTTCCCGATGTTGGGGGGAGTCCAGAACCAGGGGCCACAGTTTAAGAATAAGGGGTAAGCCATTTAGAACGGTGACGAGGAGACACTTTTTCTCACAGAGAGTTGTGAGCCTGTGGAATTCTCTGCCTCAGAGGGTGGTGGAGGCCAGTTCTCTTGATACTTTCAAGAGAGGGCTAGATAGGGCTCTTAAAGATAGCGGAGTCAGGGGATATGGGGAGAAGGCAGGAATGGGGTACTGATTGGGGATGGCTGGATTGCAGGGCCGAATGGCCTAGTCCGGTATCTATTTTCTAATGTCTAACCCCTGCCTCTGACTGCAAACCCGTAGGTTAACCAAAATGCTGTCGTAATCGTTCTCTCTTTCCTTGATCCACTTTCTCCAACAGAAATGACACTGAGTGCCTCAGAAACTCAACACGTCAGGCAGCAGATTCTTGATCTGTGAGGATGTCACGGGATATGGGGAGAAGGCAGGAGAATGGGGTTGAAAGGGGAAGCTAGACCAGCCATGGGTAGAGAGGATGTTTTCACTAAGAGGAGAGTCCAGGACCAGAGGGCATAGCCTCAAAATAAAAGAACGTACCTTTAGAAAAGAGATGCGGAGGAATTTGTTTGGTCAGAGGGTGGTGAATCTTCGGAATTCTTTGCCACAGACAGCTGTGGTGGAAAAGACAGCGGATATCTTTAAGGCAGAGATAGATAGATTCTTGATTAGTACGGGTGTCTGAGGTTATGGGGAGTAGGCAGGAGAATGGGGTTAGGACTTGGAGATAGATCAGCCATGATTGAATGGTGGAGGAGACTTGATGGGCCGAATGGCCTAATTCTGCTGTCACTCCTGATCTTATGATCTTATGCAATAAACAGCTACGTACATGTAAGCAAGCACATAAAAACTGATCGTGTAGGAGGAAAGTCCAGGACCAGAGGTCAAAGCCGCTAAATACAAGGACATACCTTTAGAAAAGAGATGAGGAGGAATTTGTTTGGTCAGAGGGTGGTGAATCTGTGGAATTCATTGCCACAGACAGCTGTGGTAGCCAGGTCATTGGAAATTTTTAAAACGGAGATAGACAGATTCATGATGAGTACGGGTGTCAGGGGTTATGGGGAGAAGGCAGGAGAACGGGGTTGAGAGGGAAAGATAGATCAGCCATGATCGAATGGCGGAGTAGACTTGATGGGCCAAATGGCATAATTCTGCTCCTGTGACTTACGAACACATCTCTGGAGAACATGAGGAGTTCTGGGCACATTGATCCCTCTATTTACACAGTTTCCCATCCCATTACCTGCCTTTCTATCTCTCTTTCTGTCCCTCTCTCTCTCTCTCTCTCGCTCTCTCTCTCTCTCTCTCTCTCTCTATCTCACACATACACACACACGCAAACATACACACACACAAACATAACAGGAGTGCCAAGATCCCTTTGCTGGCTGCGGTAATTTTTGAATTAAACTTTTTGGAAATGAATTAAAGGTTTGAATCTATATATAACTCTTGCACAGAGCTTGGCAAACAAGTTCAGAAGCATCGTTGAGGATGCCAGCTATGGGGCAGTTGAGACGTTGGACTGGACCATTCATTGGGGAATTGTTTGTTGGAGTGTGTGTTGGAGTGCGGTTAGTCTGTGGCACTCGCTCCTACAAGGAGTAAATAAGGTGACGTCTGCAGCGAGATCGAACAGAACACTGAATAAACACAGGAGGAAGAGACGGTGCATTGATTGCGCTAGGGAACGAGTGGTTAGGAGCAGAAACCAGGGCCCATTGAACCAACTGGCCTCTATCTGTGCCATAGTTCCTCTTCTTAGGCCCCCCCCCTCGGTCATGGCTGATCATGGGTGTCTCCAGGGTTGGAGGACGCCTGTGCGCGTGACTTTGTTTAATGTGGGGAGACTGTTGCAAAGACAGCCACCCCACGGTCAATAGACAATAGACAATAGACAATAGACAATAGGTGCAGGAGTAGGCCATTTGGCCTTTCGAGCCAGCACCGCCATTCTATGTGATCATGGCTGATCATCCCCAATCAGTACCCCGTTCCTGCCTTCTCCCCATATCCCCTGACTCTGCAATGTTTAAGAGCCCTATCTAGCTCTCTCTTGAAAGCATCCAGAGAACCGGCCTCCATTGCCCTCAGAGGCAGAGAATTCCACAGACTCACCACTCTCTGTGAAGAAAAGTGTTTATCGTCTCCGTTCTAAATGGCTCGTTCCTTATTCTTAAATCCTTGACAGGTCTGGGTCAGGATCCAGTGGCATGGAGTCCAAGACGACCGGAGACCCTTTTCTGCCGCAGCCTTCATCCGCCTTCCCAGCCGTTGTGACGCTCCACTGAGGTCAGCCGTCGTCCTCCGCCTGTTCCACCGTTGAGGTCTTGGTTGGATTGCTCTTTGTCAGAGACCTCCCCCTCGACCTTACCGCCATGGGTGGCCCTACCAGGAGCACAGCTCCAGACGGCATCGCTCTCAGGATCTCAGGTCCACACAAGCTTCTCCACCACGACAAGGTGACAATCCACGGAGAAGAAGGTTATAGGTTTCACGATCCAATACTGGTAATAATGGAACCACAGGAGATACAGTGCCTTATCAAGCCTCACCAACAAGGCACAGTTGTTGCGAGCTATCCAGTCAGCAGAAAAACTGTATATGATTACATCAAGTATAGATACAGGATAAAAGGGAATAATGTTTCTGCCACAAATGGCTGTGGATGCCAAGTCAATTAATATTTTTAAGGCAGAGATTGATAGATTCTTGATTAGTACGGGTGTCAGGGGTTACGACGGGAAGGCAGGAGAATGGGGTTCAGAGGGGAAGATACCAGCCATGATTGAATGGTGGAGTAGACTTGAAGGACCGAATGGCCTAATTCTGCACCTACGACTTATCTCTGGATAAAACAAGGTGCTCTAAGTACATCAATATCTTATTTGTTTAAGAAGGAACTGCAGATGCTGGAAAATCGAAGGTGATACAGCGGGGACTCGCAGGAGTCCAGCTAAAAAACTAAGCAGACACAAGTGTGCTTGAGACGTTTTTTATGGGTCTGATACAGCTCCCTACTCCTCAAATGGGCACGGGCGTTGTCCGACCTTAAGTACCCCTAAGGTTCGACCCCGTGACCTGTGCCTCCCACACCGAGACGCCTAACTCCTCCCTCCAGAGCCGAGGGTTTGTTCTGCCACTGGCCGACCACTAGATGCGCCATAGTAGGCAAAAACGCTGGAGAAACTCAGCGGGTGAGGCAGCATCTATGGAGCGAATGAATAGGTGACGTTTCGGGTCGAGACCCTTCCTTTCTCCAGCATTTTTATCTACCTTCAATATCTTACCTGCACTGTTTCCCATCCTGGTACCATCCCCATCTCTCTTTCTCTTTTTCTGTCTCTCTCGCTCTCTCACACACACACGTGCAAGCAAACATACACACACACACACAAACTTAATGGAAGAGCCAAGAGCTCTTCGCTAGCTGTGGGAATTCTTGTCTGATGAAAGATAGTCTGAGGGGTCCCCAATGAGGTAGTTGGTGGTTCTGGACCCCTCTCTAGTTGGGGATTGGATGGTTCAGTTGCGTGCTAACAGCTGGGAGGAAATGCAATATTATTGCGTGGTTGACAAAGAATTAAAAACCCAGCAACACATTATTTAATTTCTCGCTGACTCCTAGCGCTGATCATTGTTTCCAGAGAATTCCCACGTTACTTCACCGGAGAAGGAAGATGTGACCTGACATCGGAGATGACACCTCTGGGAACCTTCTAGAAAGTAAAGCCCGGCCCACGCAGTGCTGAATTACTGCCTCCAAACATATTATTTTCCCATTAATGTCCAAGAAGGCTTCACATTAAGGTCATAAGGAGAAAGTAATTAAACATTATTTTTCACGTCTCTGCGGAAACATGTTCCCAGTCCTTCAGCGATGTTAACCAAGATTATGGTGTAGCTGCTTGCAGTGTAGCTGCTTACAGTGTATCTGCTTGTTGCTGCTGCTTGCCGCTGCTGGCGCTGACGGTGGCTGCCACGGTGTACTGCCCCTAGATGTTTTGTATGTGTTTGTTCGTTTGTGTCGTCTGTGAAAACCCGACAAAGATTACTTTTACAAGAGAGGTACTCATCAATGGTGTCTAATTATTAATGTTTAGTGTTTTATATGTCATTCGTAACTGTCACTGTATGTCATGTTGTCACTCGTGGACGGAGCACCAAGGCAAATTCCTTGTATGTGAATACTTGACCAATACCACATCCCTTTGATCTGGTATTTTGTTGGTTCACATGCTTGATCAATGGTGTTTTATCATGAATGTTTTATTATTATTAATGTTTAGTGTTTTCTGAGTCATTCGTAACTGTCACTGTATGTCATGTTGTGGGCGGAGCACCAAGGCAAATTCCTTGTATGTGAATAATTGGCCAATAAACTTAAACTTACTTACTTACTAATCTAAGCTTGTCGATTCCAATTGCAATCTCTCGTCCCTGTTTCCAAACGCACTCAACCCTCGCCTCCTCTGCTCACTCCATCCAAATTTATGCATAGCCCTCCACGATTTCAGAACTCCTTCAACAGAAAGTAAAATTTATGGATAATTCATGTTTTGTGTATTGTCTATGTGTCTGAAGAAGGGTCTCGACCCGAAACGTCACCTATTCCTTCGCTCCATAGATGCTGCCTCACCCGCTGAGTTTCTCCAGTATTGTAGTCTACCTTCGTCTATGTGTGGCTTTTGCTGCTGCAAGCAAGGCTTTCATTCAGTCTTTACCGCTGTTCATGTACAGATGAATATAGGCTTGACTTTTAGCTTAGTTCAGTTTAGTTTGGAGATGCAGCACGGAAACAGGCCCTTCGACCCCAGCAAGTCCGCGCCGACCAGCGATCCCCGCACACTAACACTATCCCACACACACCAGGGACAATTTACACATACACCGAGCCAATTTACCTGCATACCTGTACGTCTTTGGAGTGTGGGTGAGGTAACCGAAAATCTCGGAACGAAAACCCATGCGGTCTCGGGTGAGAGCGTGCAAACTCCGTGCAGACAGCACCCGTAGTCGGGATCGAACCCGGGTCTCCGGCGCTGCAAGCGCTGTAAGGCAGCAACTCTACCGCTGCGCCACCGTGCCGCTTTACTTGAATTTCCTTGACTTCATCCCACCTTCTTGATCACTCCCGAGTTTCTGTAACTCCACTTTAGGCCTCCGTGCCTTCAGAACAAAACTCCTTCTTCAACCTACCTTCTCTGTGTCTTTCTCTTTCTTGGAGATACTCCTTGAAACAGTAAATAGTGGCCAAGTTTAGTTTGGTGTCGTTTTGAGATACAGCGTTGAAACAGGCCCGTGACCAACAATCTCCCACACACTAGTTCGATCCTATACACTGGAGAGAATTTACGGAAGCCAAATGACCTGCAAACTTGCATGTCTTTGGAGTCACAGAATAATGTACGAACTCCATACTGATAGCACCCGTAGTCAGGATCAAACCCGGATCTCTGGTGCTGTAAGGCAACTCTAGCTCTGCGCCACTGTGCCACCCTAGTTTGTGTCAAATTTAGTTTGAAATTTTTTGTTGAAGTTCCTTTCAATGTTTTACTTCTTTTTCAGGTGCAAATGTAAACTGTGGTGTTGAAACTAGTCACAGGAAGGCAATGCGTTGGAGAAGATATGGTACTTTAGCCATTATTACAGCTGCAGTTCAGTACAGTGGTTAAAGATGTCTTACAGCAATTATATTGGGCCTTGTTCAGACTGCGCCTGGAGCATGATGAACAGTTCTGGTCTCCATAGCAAAATAAATGATGTCCTTCAGTGCACTTTAGTATATATTTCACATGTACCAGCATCTGTGGTTTCTACATTGTGGCCAGTCTGAAGAAACATAGAAACATAGAAACATAGAAAATAGGTGCAGGAGTAGGCCATTCGGCCCTTCGAGCCTGCACCGCCATTCAATATGATCATGGCTGATCATCCAACTCAGTATCCTGTACCTGTCTTCTCTCCATACCCACTGATCCCTTTAGCCACAAGGGCCACATCTAACTCCCTCTTAAATATAGCCAATGAACGGGCCTCAACTACCTTCTGTGGCAGAGAATTCCAGAGACTCACCACTCTCTATGTGAAAAATGTTTTCCTCATCTCGGTCCTAAAGGAATTCCCCCTTATCCTTAGACTGTGACCCACCTCCCCAACATCGGGAACAATCTTCCTGCATCTAGCCTGTCCAACCCCTTAAGAATTTTGTAAGTTTCTATAAGATCTCAGTTTCTAAATTCTAGCGAGTTCCAATCCGAAACATCACATCTTTTTTCTCCAGAGACGCTGCCTTGACCTGCTAAGTTACTCCAGCACTTTTTGTCTGTCTTGGGTATAAACCAGCATCTGCAGTTCTTTGGCTCTACATGTTGGCCAGTCTGAAGAAGGGTTCTCATCCGAAACATCTTTGTTCTCCAAAGATGCTGCCTGACCCCTCTAAGTTACACCTGCACATTATGTCTACCTCTGGTCAGTTCAGTTTATTGTCTCGTGTACCGAGTTAGAGTGAAAAGCTTTCGTCGCTTGCTATCTAGTCAGCGGAAAGACGATACGTGATTACAATCGAGCCATTTACAGTGTGCAGATGCATGATAAGGCAATAACGTTTAGTGCAGGGGTCGGCAACCCACGGGCCGAATCCGACCCGTAACCCTAAATCATCCGGCCCGTAGGCGTTTTATTTTCAATTAGTCCCAGGCCTTTATAACAAGAAGAATTGAATATAGGAGCAAAGAGGTCCTTCTGCAGTTGTACAGGGCCCTAGTGAGACCACACCTGGAGTATTGTGTGCAGTTTTGGTCCCCTAATTTGAGGAAGGGCATTCTTGCTATTGCGGGAGTGCAGCGTAGGTTTGCAAGGTTAATTCCCGGGATGGCGGGACTGTCATATGCTGAGAGAATGGAGCAGCTGGGCTTGTACACTCTGGAGTTTGGAAGGATGAGAGGGGATCTCATTGAAACATATAAGATTGTTAAGGGCTTGGACACACTAGAGGCAGGAAACATGTTCCCGATGTTGGGGGAGTCCAGAACCAGGGGCCACAGTTTAAGAATAAGGAGTAAACCATTTAGAACAGAGACGAGGAAACACTTTTTCTCACAGAGAGTGGTGAGTCTGTGGAATTCTCTGCCTCAGAGGGCGGTGGAGGCCGGTTCTCTGGATGCTTTCAAGGGAGAGCTGGATAGGGCTCTTAAAAATAGCGGAGTCAGGGGATATGGGGAGAAGGCAGGAACGGGGTACTGATTGTGGATGATCAGCCATGATCACATTGAATGGCGGTGCTGAATTGAAGGGAAGAATGGCCTACTCCTGCACCTATTGTCTATTGTCTATTGGCTCGCAGGCGACCTGGACGCTACAGCCAGTTCCAGGGCATACAGGCGAAAAAGAACATCAAGTGTCACACTAGTTAGTGTGTATTATTACTAATGACCCATTTAGTCAGTATGCATTATTACTAATGACTCATTTAGATAGCATGTATTATGATTACCTCCATTTATTAACTATGGCGATAGATGTGGCCCGCCATCCGCTCACCGACATGGGTCCTGGCCCCTATGCAGAACAAGGTTGCCAACCCCCGGTTTAGTGCAAGGTTAAGCCATCAAAGTCTGATCAAGGATAGTCCGAGGGTATAAAACCAGCATCTGCAGTTCTTTGTTTCTATGCAGTGGATTCTCGGTGGGCTCGTCAACATCTGGAAAAGAATAGTCCAAGTTTTTTTGGGTGGAGGGTGTAGAGCAACAGCTGGATCCCTGTGTGTCAACGTCTGGCCATTGTGTGACTTCCCCCCTCCATTTCCACCTTCAGCCTTCACCAGCCAAGAGGAAGCAATGACTCCTTTTCTCTTAAAATGATTTGTATGAAATAGATAAGAGTTTGTTTTTATTAGTTTTAAACAGTGGATGAATAAGTGCACCAAAAAGCACCCCCATATAAGGAAATTCTATTTTTTTTAACCATTAGAATTCCAAAGACGGGTTATCTGAAATTTCAAAGAAAAGTCTCATAGAAATGAGTTTTTGTGGGCGGCACAGTGGCGCAGCGGTAGAGTTGCTGCCTCACAGCGCCAGAGACCCGGGTTCGATCCTGGCTACGGGTACTGTCTGTACGGAGTTTGCACGTTCTCCCCGTGAGCTGCGTGGGGTTTTCTCCGCAATCGATATTGACCGATCTCATCTGTTTGTGGAATGCATGAGATACTGTACTCTACTCCCAAGCCTTTCTTGACGTCCTCTGAGCGAGGGCTATATGTATGTAGTGATGTTTGTATTTAATCTATGAACCACTGTTGTTTGTTCTACTATTCTTATACCAATGTAAAGCACTTTGGCCAACGAGAGTTGTTATTTAAATGTGCTATAGAAATAAAAGTGACTTGACTTGACATTAGAGTTTTTATAGAGGCAGGGCGTGGAAACGTGACATTCGGACCGCCCGGCCATCGCACACCATCGATCAACCGTTCACACTAGCTCTACAGATATGCTATCCCACTTCCTCAAATCCACTCTCATCACCACCAGGGGTAATTAAACGGAATCCAATTAAGCAATTAAGCATGTTAAAGAATGAACTGCAGGTGCTGGATAATCGAAGGTAGACAAAAATGCTGGAGAAACTCAGCGGGTGAGGCAGCATCTATGGAGCGAAGGAAATAGGCAACGTTTCGAGCCAAAACCCAAAAGGGTTTCGGCCCGAAACGTTGCCTATTTCCAGGTTTCGGCCCTAAACATTGCCTATTTCCGGAAGGGTTTTTGCCCGAAACGTTGCCTATTTCCGGAAGGGTTTTGGCCCGAAGCGTTGCCTCTTTTCTTCGCTCCATAGATGCTGCCTCACCCGCTGAGTTTCTCCAGCATTTTTGTCTACCTAAGCAATTAAGCATGTCTTTTGGGATGTGGTGAGAAAACCGGAGCACCCGGAGGAGACCAGGGGCGGACATGCAAACCCCGTACAGACAGCACCCGCAGTCAGGATCGAACCCGGGTCTCTAGCGCAGTGAGGCAGCAACATTAGAACATTCAACATACTGGGCATAGGCTGTGGACCGCGTCTGACCCGTGTGTAAGGTTCGGCACTGCGCGAGGATGAGAGGTGACAGTGAGATGTATATGGACTGAAATAAAATATCTCACGTCACCAGAGTGAAGCCAAGCAAAAACTGGAGCAACAACAATTCATATTCCGCTTGGGTAGCTTATAACATAACAATATGAACATTGCGTTCTCCGATTTTACATAACTAACCTACTCACGACCTCTGCCCTTTTTTTTTTTTCCTTTCCTTCCTTCCTTCCATCCCTCGTGGGTGGTCACACTGGCGCGGCGGAAGGGTTGCTGCCTTACAGCGCCGGAGACCCGGGTTCGATCCCGGCTACGGGTGCTTGCCTGTACGGAGTTTGTGCGTTCTCCCCGTGGGTTTTCTCCGAGATCTTCGGTTACTTCCCACACTCCAAAGACGTACAGGTTTGTAGGTTAATTGGCGTGGGTTTGTACACTTGGTATGAGTGTAAATTGTCCCTGGTGTGTGTAGGCTTGTGTTAACGTGCGGGGATCGCTGGTCAGTGTGGACTTGGTGCGCTGAAGGGCCTGTTGCCGCGCTGTACCTCAAACCTAAAATAAGCTAAACTAATCTCTCTTCCCTGTGTCCCACCAGGATTTCAACCAATCCCTCCCCTTCCCCTTCCCCTTGTCACCTGCCACCTATATTCCTTCTTCTAACTTCACAATTCGCACAAAGTCCATCCTTGTATCACACTTTTTGTCTTTTCATCTCTTGCCTTTGTGTAGAAAATAGGTGCAGGAGGAGGCCATTCGGCCCTTCGAGCCAGCACCCCCAATTCACTGTGATCATGGCTGATCATCCCCTATCAATAACCGTGCCTGCCTTCTCCCCATATCCCTTGATTCCACCAGCCCCTAGAGCTCTATCCAACTCTCTCTTAAATCCATCCAGTGACTTGGCCTCCCCTGCCCTCTGTGGAAGGGAATTCCACAAATTCACAACTCTCTGGGTGAAAAAGTTTTTTCTCACCTCAGTCTTAAATGGCCTCCCCTTTATTCTAAGACTGTGGCCCCTGATTCTGGACTCACCCAAAATTGGGAACATTTTTCCTGCATCTAGCTTGCCCAGTCCTTTTATAATTTTATATGTTTCTATAAGATCCCCCCCTCATCCTTCTAAACTCCAGCCATCTGTCTATCAACCCCGCATCCCCCCCCCCTCCCCACCACCTGTATCCACCTATAACTTACCAGGCTGTGTCATGCCCCCACCTCCCACCTCTCTTCCAGCTTTGTGTATTTCGTACAGTTTTGGTCTCCTAATCTGAGGATAGACATTCTTGCCATAGAGGTAGTACAGAGAAGGTTCACCAGACTGATTCCTGGGATGGCAGGACTTTCATATGAAGAAAGACTGGATAGACTCGGCTTGTACTCGCTGGAATTTAGAAGATTGAGGGGGGATCTCATAGAGACTTACAACATTCTTAAGGGGTTGGACAGGCTAGGTGCAGGAAGATTGTTCCCGATGTTGGGGAAGTCCAGGACAAGGGGTCACAGTTTAAGGATAAGGGGGACGTCTTTTAGGACCGAGATGAGAAAATCATTTTTCACACAGAGTGGTGAATCTGTGGAATTCTCTGCCACAGAAGATAGTTGAGGCCAGTTTATTGGCCATATATAAGAGGGAGTTAGATGTGGCCCTTGTGGCTAAAGGGATCAGGGGGTATGGAGAGAAGGCAGGTACAGGATACTGAGTTGGATGATCAGCCATGATCATATTGAATGGTGGTGCAGGCTCGAAGGGCCGAATGGCCTGCTCCTGCACCTATTTTCTATGTGTTTCTATGTTTCTATGTTTCTCCCAAACCCCTCCAATACGGTCCAAAGCAGGGTTCCGATCCAAAATAGCACCTCTCCATGTTCGCCAGAGATGCAGCCTGACCCACTGAGTTACTCCAGCACTTTGTGTCTTGTATCCTTTATTTACATTTACATCTACACAGTGTGTTCTGAACCCTCCAGCAGTGCCTGCATTTGCTGTGAAATATCGTGTGTTATCTCGGAAGGAATGCAAAGTACAGCATTAGAAAAAAACGCAAGCCTTTCTCTTTGTTTTATTTCTTAAAACAGTGCAGCTGAGAACATCGTTTTCCTAAAAAAAAATCAAAATCAAGGGCAGCACGGTGGCGCAGCGGTAGAGTTGCTGCCTCACAGCGCCAGAGGCCCCGGTTCGATCCTGACTACGGGTGCTGTCTGTACGGAGTTTGCACGTTCTCTCTGTGACCTGCGTGGGTTTTCTCCGAGATCTCCGGTTTCCTCCCACACTCCAAAGACGTGCAGGTTTGTAGGTTAATTGCTTGGTATAAATGTACATTGCCCTGATATGTGCAGGATAGTGGCGGAATGCAGGTACAGCAGGCAGTGAAGAAAGCTAATGTTGGCCTTCATAACGGGAGGGCTTGAGTATAGGTGTAAAGAGGCCCTTCTGCAGTCGTACAGGGCCCTGGTTAGACCACACCTGGTATTGTGTGCAGTTTCAGTCCCCTAATTTGAGGAAGGACATCGTTGCTATGGAGGCAGTGCGCAAGCGTAATCCCCGGGATGGCGGGACCGTCATATGACGAAAGATTGGAAAGACTGGGCTTGTATTCACTAGAGTGTAGAAGGATGAGAGGGAACCTTATAGAAACGTATACAATTGTAAAAGGAACTGGACAAGCTAGATGCAGGAAAAAAATTCCCAATATTGGGGGAGTCCAGAACCAGGGGCCACAGTCTAAGAATAAAGGGGAGGCCATTTAAAACTGAGATGAGAAAAAAACATTTTCACCCAGAGAGTTGTGAATTTGTGGAATTCTCTGCCACTGAAGGTAATGGAGGCCAATTCACAGGATGAGTTAGATAGAGCTCTAGGAGCTAGCGGAATCAAGGCATATGGGGAGAAGGCAGGCACAGGTTATTGATTGGGGACAATCAGCCGTGATCACAATGAATGGCGGTGCTGGCTCTAGGAGCCAAATGGCCTCCTCCTGCACCTTTTTTCTATGTTTCTATGAATCACTGGTCGGTGTGGACTCGATGGGCTGAACGGCCTGTTTCTGCACTGCGTCTCTGAACAAACCCAAAACCAAAAACAGATATGCAGTGTACTGCCCTGCCGACTACAAACTCAGAAGGTTCAGAAACTAGGAAACGTCTCAAAACACAGTGCTGATATTTCGGTTGACCCAATATTCCGATCCAGAAAGAATGAATTCAGCTTCAACAACTGCTGCACACATGTTTCAAACAATTCATCGTGTAAATTCTGCTGGAGTATTATTTCACGTGTACAGAGGGCGGTGCAATCTTTTAAAGACTGTTTGGAAAAACCCTTTGCTGAACTTGGAAATCTCACACTATTCTGAAGAAGCGTCACACCCTTGGAAGAAGTGCAGTGAATAACAAGGCCAAAGCCCAGGGAATGGATGCACATAGGTCTGCGTTTATTAATGTCACGTGTACCGAGGTACAGTGAAAGGCTTTGTTGTTGCGTGCTCTGGGGTGGACTGGGATGCAAGCAGAAGCCTCCACGTGGCGCATCCCGGGCAATGCTGACGACCGAAACTGTACCACAGTGACTGACTGAAGTAACCAACTCTGCAACCACCGACCGTCAATGAGAGTCACAGTGTCTGGAAAACACTGAACCGCCTGCGGGTCAGCGAAGGGCACTGCAAGGTGTCCATGAAGAAATGGAAAATAACAACTTCCGATGCGTGTGTGTGTGTGGAAAATCCCAAACCATGGAACACATCATGAGATGTAGCCAAGCTCCACAATGTACCGGAGGAGACCTGGCCGAACCAAATGCCGCTGCGCTCGCCTGCGCCAACCACTGGAAAGACGTGATATAGAAGATGGCCGGACACGAGGAAGAAGAACAGGGTAGACTATGACGCTATCATTCCCTTCTACAGGTTACTGGCAACACGGCGGCACAGCGGTGGAGTTGCTGCCTTAAGGGCCTGTCCCACTTTCACGACCTAATTCACGACCTCTGCCGAGTTTGTCCTTGGCTCATACTCGCAGCATGGTCGTCACAGGGTCGTAGGAGGTCGTAGGTAGGTCGTAGCAGGCCGTGATGCCAGTGGTGGGCACTCCTGGCATCAAGTAGGCCGGGGCGGTTTTTTTTGCATGATGAAAAATGTCCACGAGTTAAAAAAGGTCGTGAATTAGGTCGTGAAAGTGGGACAGGCACTTTACAGCGCTTTCAGTGCCAGAGACTAGCATTTATATCAAGAGGCCTGGAATACAAAAACTGGGATGTAATGCTGAGGCTCTATAAGGCGCTGGTCAGGCCGCATTTGGAGTATTGTGAGCAAAGTTGGGCCCCATATCAGAGGAAGGATGTGCTGGCTCTGGAGAGGGTCCCGAGGAGATTTACAAGAATTATTCCAGGAATGGGTGGGTTAGCATATGACGAGCGTTTGACAGCACCAGGCCTCTACTCGCTGGAGTTTAGAAGGTTGAAGGGGGACCTCAAGGCATAGTGAAAGGCATAGATAGAGCGGATGTGGAAAGGATGTTTCCACTGGGACCAGAGGTCACAGCCTCAGAATTAAAGGGCGCTCTTTTATTCAGGAGGTGACCAGGAACTTCTTCAGTCAGAGGGTAATTGATCTGTGGAACTCATTGCCACGGAGGGCTGTGGAGGCCAAGTCAGCGGATGTTTCTAAAGCAAGAGATAGACAAATTTTTGATGAGAACGGGTGTCAAGGGTTATGGGGAGAAGGCAGGAAATTGGGATTAGGAGGCAAGAGATCAGCCATGATTGAATGGCGGAGTGGACTTGATGGGCCGAATGGCCTAATTCTACTCCGGTAACTGGTGAACTATACAATTACAATCGAGCCATCCACAGTGTACAGATACATGATAAAGGGGAGTAATGCTGAGTGCAAGATAAAATCCAGTATAGTCCAATTAAAGGTAGACTGAGGGTCTCCAATGAGGTAGATAGTAGATTAGGACCGCTCTCTAGTTGTTGATGGGAAGTTCAGTTGCCTGATGACAGCCGGGAAGAAACTGTTCCTGAATTGGGAGGTGTGCGTTTTCACACTTCTGCAGCTCTTGACCGATGGGAGAGGGGAGAAGAGGGAGTGGCCGGGGTGAGACTGGTCCGTGATGATGCTGCTGGCCTTGCCCAGGCAGCGTGAGGTGCAGATGGAGTCGATGGAAGGGAGGTTGGTCTGCGTGACACAATGAGGAGTTTTTAGGTTAGAGCGGCAAGGTTTAGAGATGCGTGGTGCAAAGTTTCTACGCAAAGATTGGTGAGTGTTGTCAGGGTGGTGGTGGAGGAACATATGACAGTGGCAATTAAGAGTCTTTTGGGTAGGCACATGAATATGCAAGGAATGGGGGGAAATGGGTTGCATGCAGGCAGAAGAGATTATAAACTCATAATATGTAGGAGCAGTATTAGGCCATTCGGCCCATCAAGTCTATTCCGTCATTCAATCATGGCAGATTATCTTTCCCTCTCAACACCATTCTCCTGCCTTCTCCCCGTATATTAATTAAGAATCTATCAATCTCCACCTTAAAAATATCCTTTGACTTGGCCTCCACAGCCTTCTGTGGCAAAGAATTCCACAGATTCACCACCCTCATCTTTCCAAAGGTACGTCCTTTTAGTCCGAGAATATGGCCTCAGGTCCTAGACCCGAGGTTATGCACTAGACCCGAGGGTCTAGGACCTAGGACGTTTCGGGTCGAGACGTCTGAAGAAGGGCCTCGACCCGAAACGTCACCCATTCCTTCTCTCCAGAGATGCTGCCTGTCCTGCTGAGTTACTCCAGAATTTTGTGTCTACTCCACTAGTTTGGTTTAGTTGAGTTTAGTTGAGTTTAGAGATACAGCGCGGAAACAGGCCCTTCGGCCCACTGAGTCCTCACTGACCAGCCATTCCCGCACAATAACACAACCCTGCACACACTAGGGACAATTTTACATTCACACCAAGCCAATTGATCTATAAACCTAAGGTAGACAAAAATGCTGGAGGAACTCTGTGGGTGAGGCAGCATCTATGGAGAGAAGGAATAGGCGGCGTTTCGGGTCGAGACCCTTCTTCAGCCGTCTCGACCCAAAACATCACCTATTCTTTCTCCCCATAGATGCTGCCCCACCCGCTGAGTTCCTCCAGCATTTTTGTCCACCTTCGATTTTTCCAGCATCTGCAGTTCTTTCTTAATCTACAAACCTATGCATCTTTGGAACATGGAAGGAAACCAAAGTTGTCGGAGAAAACCCACGCAGGTCACAGGGAGAACGAACAAGCTAGCAACGGTAGCTCAACGAACAGGCAGCAACGGTAGCCAGGATCGGACGCGGGTCTCTGGCGCTGTGAGGCAGCAACTCTACCGCTGCGCCACTGCTCCGCCGTTGTCAGTAGCTGTGGCACTAGGCTGCATGTGTGGATGATTCAAACTGGGGCCACAGAGGAAGACACGTCTGATGAATCTGCGCCTTCGTTCCACTGTCGCAGCTGTGGAGGGAAGAGTTAGGGGACCCTTAATTGCAGAGTGAGTGAGGTCCATCTGTTACTGGGCAGAACTGGGCAGAACATATGGATGTGGTGTATAAACTTGAGAGAAAGCCAGGAAATATAATAATGGTGACATTTGTTTGTTGTGTTACAGGAAATTCCAGAGAACTCTATTAGCAAAACCGGCCACCCATGAAAGAAAATATTTAATTCTGAATTTTTTAATGTTCCTGCTGTAAGTGTTTTGTTTGCACATTTTGTCAAAGTGGCGGAGATATTCAACTTTCTCTTTTGTTGCTTTTGGCGCCTTTGGCTTGCAGAGTCTTCCTGAGTAACGTGGAGAGCTTTGCTTGTTCAGGCTGCTGGGCGGCTGGGTCGCTGCCCCTCTTTCCTCTGTCCTTTCGCAGCCACACAGAAAGCATAGAATAAAACAGGTGCAGGAGTTGGCCATTCGGCCCTTTGGGCCAGCACCGCCATCCAATGTGATCATGGTCAATCAAAGGGAGACACAAGTGCTGGAGAAACTCACCTGGTGAGGCAGCATCTGTAGAGCGTAGGAATAGGTGACGTTTCAGGTCCATCATCATCATAATGATTTGGTCCTTACTAATGATTTGGAAGAGGGAATTAGGAGCAACACTAGCAAGTTTGCGGATGACACAAAGCTGGGTGGCAGTGTGAACTGTGAGGAGGATGTTAGGAGGTTGCAGGGGGACCTGGACAGGTTGAGTGAGTGGGCAGACGCGTGGCAGATGCATTATAATATAGATAAATGTGAGGTTATCCACTTTGGCGGCAAAAACAAGGGGGCAGATTATTATCTCAATGGGGTTAGGTTAGGTTAGGGGGAGGTACAGCGAGACCTGGGTGTCCTTGTACACCGGTCACTGAAAGTTGGCGTGCAGGTACAGCAGGCAGTGAAGAAAGCTAATGGAATGTTGGCCTTCATAACAAGAGGATTTCAGTACAGGAGTAAATAGGTTCTTCTGCAGTTGTGTAGGGCTCTGGTGAGACCACATCTGGAGTATTGTGTACAGTTTTGGTCTCCTAATTTGAGGAAGGACATCCTTATGATTGAGGCAGTGCAGCGTAGGTTCAGGAGATTGATCCCTGGGATGGCGGGACTGTCATATGAGGAAAGATTGAAAAGACTAGGCTTGTATTCACTGGAGTTTAGAAGGATGAGGGGGATCTTATAGAAACATATAAAATTATAAAAGGACTGGACAAGCTAGATGCAGGAAAAATGTTCCCAATGTTGGGCAAGTCTAGAACCAGGGGCCACAGTCTTAGAATAAAGGGGAGGTCATTTAAGACTGAGGTGAGAAAAACACTTTTTTACCCAGAGAGTTGTGAATTTATGGAATTCCCTGCCACAGAGGGCAGTGGAGGCCAAGTCACTGGATGGATTTAAGAGAGAGTTAGATAGAACTCTAGGGGATAGTGGAATCAAGGTATATGGGGAGAAGGCAGGCACGGGTTATTGATAGGGGATGATCAGCCATGATCACAATGAATGGCAGTGCTGGCTCGAAGGGCCGAATGGCCTCCTCCTGCACCTATTTTCTATGCTTCTATCAGTTGGGAGGTTGTGTTGCAGTTGTATAAGACGTTACTTCAACATCGCGGAGTCCTGGGTTCCCTTTGCCGAGGATCGCCAGTATTGAATCTCCGCCCAGCTCGGCCTGTGGACTTCGGTAGCCGCAGTCTCCTGTGAGAAGTGGCTGATTCGGATGTCAAAACCGTGTAGAATGTTCTCCCGTTCCGACGTCGGAGTTCCATCATCCCGGCAAGAGGGCCTGAACATCGGGCCGCCAGCAGCGGCGACTGCGGGGGTGCTCGGGAGGCCCCGACCACGAGTGAACAATAAAGAGGAGGATGACTGAACTTTGGTGCCTTCCCCCACCGTGGGAAACGTTGACTCCGCTGTGTGGGGATGTTTGTGTTAAAGTCTATCGTGTGTTGTGTTCTTTTTTATTCATATGGCTGTATGGTGACCACAAATTTCACTGTACCAATTGGTGCATGTGACAATAAATGTCTCTTGAATCTTTAGTTTAGTTTAGAGATACAGCGTGGAAACAGGCCCTTCGGCCTACTGGATCCTTGCCGACCAGCGATAACCTGCACATTAATTCTATCCTACACCCAATAGGGACAATTTTTACATTTACCAAGATTAACCTACAAGCCTGCGCGTCTTTGGAGTGTGGGAGGAAACTGAAGATCTCGGAGAAATCCCACGCAGATCACGGGGAGAACGTGCAGACTCCGTACAGGCAGCACCCGTAGTCAGGATCGAACCCGGGTCTCCGGCGCTGCATTCGCTGTAAGGCAGCAACTCTACGCTGCGCCACCGTGAAGCGTTGGTGAGACTGCATTTAGATATATTGTGTTCAGTTCTGGGCACCATGTTATAGGAAAGATATTGTCAAGCTTGGAAAGGGTTCAGATAAGATTTATGAGGATGTTGCCAGGACTAGAGAGTGTGAGGTATGGGGTGAGGTTGAGCAGGCTTGGGACTCTATTCCATGGAGCGCAAGAGGATGAGGGGCGATCCTATAAAATCATGAAAGGAATAGATCGGTAGATGCCCAGAGTCTCTTGCCCAGAGTAGAGGAATCGAGGACCAGATGACATAGGTTCAAGGTGAAGGGGAAAGATTTAATGGGAATCCGAGGGGTAACTTTTTCACACAGAGGTTGGTGGTGGGTGCATGTAACAAGCTGCCAGAGGAGGTAGTTGAGACTATCCCATCGTTTAAGAACAGATACATGGATAGAACAGGTTTTGGAGAGTTTATGGACCAAAAGCAGGCAGGTGGGGCTAGAGTAGCTGGGACATTGTTGGCCAGTGTGGGCAAGTTGGGCCGAAGGGACTGTTACCACACTGTATCAATCTATGACTGTGTGGCTGATCATCTAAAATCAGTACCCCGTTCCTGCTTTTTCCCCATATCCCTTCATTCGGTTAGCCCTAAGAGCTCTATCCTAACTCTCCCTTGAAAACATCCAGTGAATTGGCCTTCTGAGGCAGAGAATTTCCACAAATTCACAACTCTCTGGGTGAAAAAAGTCTTTTCTTCAACTCGGTCCTAAATGGCCTAACCCCTTATTCTTAAACTGTGACCCCTGATTCTGGACTCCAGCCCACAGCCATCACAATGGAAGTCAAACAGATGAGGGCAGAGAGAGAAGGAGGTGTGAGAGGCTAGGTAGAATAAGGATGGGGAAATAGTGAATTAATCTCAATCTGTAGGACTATTTTGCTATATTTTGTATTATGGTGGTGGGTCTGTTTGTGTTTTCGTACGGTACATATCATTTTTTGTAAATAGTTGATTAAAATTATTTTTGGTTCAAAAAAAAAGGCAGCAGGCTGACTCCTGGGTTAAGGCACAACGGGAATGGAGGCAATGCTCTGAGCTTTCCCACGGCCCCAAGCAATGCAGTTGGTGTTTTGATTAGAAACGGAGAACAAAAAATAATGGTCACTTTATTATTTACTAAAGGGGAGGCACGTGGCACACGGGTAGTGCTGTTGCCTTGCAGCGCCAGGCTGAGGCAGGTAATGTTGCATTGTTTTTAAGAAACATTCGGGCAGGTACATGGACAGAAGGGTTTAGAGCAGGGGTCGGCAACCTACGGCCCCCCGGGCCGAATGCGGCCCGTAACCCAAAGCTCCGGCCCGCAGGCGGGATTATTTTCCCCGTAAATCATCCGGCCACTGAGTGCCATTCTCCCCCCCCCACTCCCCCGAGCGCCCCCCTCACCGAGCGCTTCCCCCGAGCGCGGCCGAGCTCTGGCCGTTTACGCATCCTGCGCAAAGGCAAAGCCGCCGGCACAGCCCACGCACCTTCTGTGAACACCGTTTAAGAAAAAACTGCAGATGTTGGAGAACATCGAAGGTGGACAAAAATTGCTGGAGAAACTCAGCTGGTGAGATATGCAAGGGTTGCATGAGGCAGCCTCACCCGTGAGTTTCTCCGGCATTTTTGTCGACCTTCTGCGAAACACGTGATTTGATGCCTGGCCATCCGTGGCGGGATTGGGGGCGGGATCCGTGTGTACACGTGATAGTTGTGGCCCGCCATCCCACTCACAGGCATACGTCCGGGCCCCCGGGTAGTACATGCAGATCGTGCGGTTAAGGTTGCCGATCAATGTTGCCTGGTTTTAGAGGGATATGGGCCAAAAGCAGCAGGTGGGGCTGGTGTGGATGGGACATGTTGGTCGGTGTGGGCAAGTTGGGCGAAGGGCCTGTATCACTCTATATCAGTAATGATTGTGTTCAGCCTCACGGTGGCGCAGCGGTAGAGTTTTGCTGCCTCACAACGCCAGAGACCCGGGTTTTCCCGACTACGGCACTGTCCGTACAGAGTTTGGGTTTTTTCTCCGGGTGCTCCGGTTTCCTCCCACACTCCAAAGACGTGCAGGTCTGTAGGTTAATTGGCTTCGGTATAAAATAGTTGCAAATTGTCCCATGGTGTGGTGTTGGATAGTGCTAGTGTACGGGAGAGTGATCGCCGGGTCGGCGCGGACTCAGTGGTCCGTTAGGGCCTGTTTCCACGCTGTATCTCTGCTAAGGTCGAAAAGTCTAAATAGCATGGTGTAGAATAGTAACCCTCCCAGCCCTCTGCGAGCAAGTGGTTCTGCTGAGTAATAGGTCAAGAGCCAAAAAATGGGACACACCAAGACAGGCAGTTCATGACACCAGGCCAGATCCATTAAGCGGTTGTATCGCATAAAAACTAGGTGAACTATCATGGGTCGACAGGAAGTCCTCACAGAATTCACGCCATTTACTCTCCTTCCATTAGACAATCAGTTAGGAGTGGAACACAGGAAGCAACAGGAACTTGAATGCAATTAACGCTGAGAGAAAGCTCAGTAACATAGTCCACCAAACAACCAATCAACTCTTATATTTTTGGCACATTGGCCTTCATCAGTCAGAGTATTGCGTGTTGTAGAAGCTGGAGTAACTCAGCGGGTAAGGCAGCCATCTCTGGAGAGAAGGGATTGGCGACGTTTCAGATCGAGATCTTTCTTCAGACTAAGAGTCAGGGGAAAGGGAAACGGAACGATATAGGCGGTGACACATATAGAACAAATGATTGAAAGATATGCAAAAAGAATAGAATAAACCATAAGTTTAAGCTTATAAGTTGGAGTTTAAGTCGAGTATAGAGGTTGGGAGGTCATGTTGCAGTTATATAAGACGTTGGCAGGGCCACGTTTAGAGTGGACAAAAGTGCTCAGCGGGTGTATGGAGCGAAGGAAATAGGCAACGGTTTTCGGGCCGAAACCCTTCTTCAGACGTTTTAGAGTATTGAGTTTTCAGTTCTGGACATCATGTTACAGGAATTATGTTGTCAAGTTGGAAAGGGTGCAGGGAAGATTTACGAGGATGTCGCGTGCCTCCACGACGCGCGCGTGACGGGCAAATGATGCCGCGTCATGCGTCGTGACGCGTGAATGACGTCGCGCAAATGACGCGCAAATAACGCCCAAGTGACTTGGCCCTTTATGCACTAGTAGTCTTGTGTCCTTCATTGTAATTCTGTCCCTCTGATTCACATCTCTACCCAGCCCAGCTGGGGAGATAACCTCTTGTTGAAATTTCCTTTGTCCCACTGAGTGGATGGGCCTGCTATTAGAAGAGACACATCATCCCCGATTCCTTGCAAAGATTAGCTCAGCAAAAAAAACAACAAAACTCTGTGGGGTTACGCCAAAAATGAAACAATACGGAAACAAAATTACTCGGCAAGGGTTGGTGGGATCTCTCTGCCAGGTAGGAAATGTTGCTCCTGATTTCCGTCTGCTTATTTTCCTTAAGTAATTAACTTTGGTGGGTAGTGCTGAAACACTCCGTCCCAGCCCCCCCTTTTCCAGGTACCTCAACCTCCCACTCTTCCAAAGCCATCATATTTTGTAACCCAAGTTTGATTGAATTAATCGAGTCACAGAGTGATACAGCGTGGATGGAACAGGCCCTTCGCCCAACTTGCCCACACCGGCCAACATGTCCAGCTAACAATAGTCCCACCTGCCGCGCTCTTGGTCACACTGTTTTGTTCCATACATACATGTCATTAATGTTGGGATTTCCATGTTGCTGTCAACTGTATCTTAAAAATTGAATAGTCCCAGCTCAATACCTCCTCCGGCAGCTGTTCCATAACACCCACCACCTTTGTGTGGAAAAGTTCCCTCTGATTCTATTAAATATTTTCACCCTTCATAGAAACATAGAATCATAGAAAATAGGTTGCAGGAGGAGGCATTAGGGCCCTTCGAGCCAGCACCGACATTTATTGTGATCATGGCTGATCGTCTCACTATAATTAACCCGTGCCTGCCTGTCTCACCATATCCCGTGAGTCCACTAGCCCTAGAGCTCTATCTTAAACTCTCGCTTAAATCCATCAGGTGACTTGGCTCCACAGCCATCTGTGCAGGGAATTCCTAAATTTCACAACTCCTGCTGGGTGAAAAAGTTTTTTCTCACCTCAGTCTTAAATGACCTCCCTTTTTTATTAGACTGTGGCCCCTGTTGGACTCGACCCAACATTGGGAATATTTTTCCTGATTCTAGCTTGTCAGTCTTTTATAATTTTATTATGTTTCTATAAGATTCCCCCTCCTCCTTCTAAACTCACTTTCTCTTAAATTATGTCCTCTGGCCTCGATTCACCTACTCTGGGCAAGAGACCTTTGTGGATCTACCGATCTATTCCTCTCATGATTTTAAATACTAATCAGATCACCCCATCCTCTCTGCGCTCTCAATTCTTAGTCTGGAACATCCTCGTAATCTTATCTGGTCCTCGATTCACCTACTACTGGGCAAGATGAACCTTGTTCCTTTAACCCTAAAGAGCTCAAATCAAACTCTCTCCTTGAAAACATCCAGCTAATTGCGTCTCCACTGCCTTCTGTGCCAGCCTGTCAACCCTTGTCCCTGTAGCTCAGACCTTCTACCTGGCAACATCCTTGTAAATTTCTACATACCCTTTCCAGCTTGAAGTTTTAACTGTTTCTAAGCTATCAGGGCACTTCGGCCACCTAGCCATGCCCGAATGTTGGCACATTGAGGCTAAGTCCGTCGCTTGACGGCTCGAGACAAGGTTTTACGTGTTTGAGCATATTCACTGTCGCGTCACGGCCTTGTGTTCGGCAACTGGAAAGGGCACATCGAAGATGAAGGAGAATGACACAACGTGGGTTTCCTGACCTCCCCACAGTCGAATGTAGAGACAAAAAAAATGTTGGAGAGAAACTCAACGGGTTGAGGCAGACATTATGGGACGAAGGAATGGTTGTGTGATGTTTGGACCTTTCTTTAGACTAATTGGAGGAGGGGGGGGCGGGGGGGGGGGGGGGGAAGAAGGAAAGGAGGAGCGGAGAACTGTGGGTGTGGAGAGCTGGGATAGGGGAGGGGAATGAGCGAGAAAGAGAAAGCACGGACTACCTGAAATTGGAGAAGTTCAATGTTCATACGCTGGCGTTGTAATGCACAAGCGAAATATGAGGTGCCTGCTCCTCCAATTTGCAGTGGTGTCAATCTGGCCATGGAGCAGGCTCAGGACATGAGAGGTCGGATTCTGAGTGGGAGGAGGGGGAGTTGATGTGCTGAGCCACTGGGAGATCCGGTTTGGCTAGTGTGAACTCCTGTTACATGGACATGTCGCTGTCTTATGCTCGGATCCCGGGTCGGTTCGAGACTGATTAGTATCTGCGACCAGTTGCGGTCGGGCACGGGGAGCAGGTGAACCGCAGGAGAGCAATCATTCTGAGAGCATGCCACTTTTGGTAACTGGGTCTGCCGAGATTGTTTACCACCCAGCAGAGCGAGATGTCGTCAGGGATGTATGCCGATGCCGTGCAGACTGCAGGAGTACGTGCTGGGGACCATGAATCTCGGTGCTGCCAACGCATGGCTCGGTGGGGCGGAGGGCCCCTGAGGGCCACAGTTAACGACCCTTAGTGACTGGACATGGGGGGTACTATGTATTGTGGGGAGCCCTCAATATAAGGGAAGGTATCCACGCCATTGTGGCAGAGTTGGGGGACTGATTTGTGGGAAAAACTTGGGGAATGAAAATGTTCTAAAACTGTATTGATCTATTGTTTCAGCTCGAATAAATGTCGGATGGATTTTCGCACAATGGTTAATGTTTGTATATATATCTTATATTCGAATTACCAGTAATATTTTGAAATTTTAAAAAAAGAACGAGTTCACACAGACCAGCTCAGGAGGGGAATTGTGCCAACTCAGACAGATTTGCAGGCAACTGTCCTTCTGCTAGTCGAGCGGGGTGGATGTGAGGGAGGAACTTAGAGAGTTGAAGGAACCGGCAAGCTCAGCTCTTCACTCTGAATCACTCCAAGATCATCTTCCGATCTAGGGTCCCGCCATGTGGAGCAGGATTGAGACGATGACTCTCGTTTCTTTTCCATAAGAGTTCACAGGGGGAGCTCGTGGGGAGCTCTGTGATGAACAGCCTTAGGGAGGAGGACGGCACGGTTAGCATCCTTCACAGACAGAGTGTGAGGATCATTGCAAATCCGTTTACACAGATTTTGTTATGACCAAAAGACCACAGGACAGTACCTCTCCAGAACTTCCTGTCCTCAATCACAGAGGTTCTTGGAGGACAGCAAGGGGAGAGTTGGACCAACCATGACCTAGAGGAGTGACTGGCTCATCCGTTCCTTTTGACTCAATATAAAACTCCCGGAAGCGATGGTTCACCCGGGCTGAGTTGTATTTGGTCTGTGGGAATGGATGGGCCGGACCTGCCTAGAAGTGTACAACAACAAGCTTCTGGCCGGGTAGCATGTCAGACTCACTATGAGGAACGGAAATCACCCTAATATACAAGCAGAAGGGGGATGATGAAGGACTTAAAGAATTGGAGACCATTAACACTCTCTTGAATGTGTGCACTACCAAGTTCCGTGTATAAGGCCATAGCCAACAGGGGTCAAGTCTGTCCTGGGGACAGGTGATCCACCCGGACAAACCTGTGCTGTACCTGGAAGGGAAAATCTAGACAGCCTAGCGTTGGCTGAGAGATACTACGCCTACGTGAAGGGACAAGACGGGTGGATGCTGTAGTCAGCTTGGACAGGAGAAGGCCTTCTTTCGACAGGATTTCGACACACGTACATGAGGGACGTGCTCTCAAAATGGGTTTTGGGGAGGGGAATCAGAAATTGGATCAAACTGACTCTACACCAACATCCGTAGTGACAGTCCAAATCAATGGGTTGGGAATCAGACAGTTTCCCTGTAAGGTCTGGGTCAGGCAGGTTGCCCTCTCTCTTCGTCTTGTTTGTCTGCTTTATTGAACTTGTTGCTGAATCCATCAGGAAAGATGCGAGCTTAAGAGGAGTCGACCATTGCCTGGAAGTGGGGGCATTCAGAAGTAAAGAATCTCTCATGTACATGGACGATGTCACTGTCTTCTGCTCGGATCCTTGGGTCGGTTCGCAAGATGGTTTAGTTCTGCGACCAGTTTGAGACGGCAGGGAGCCAGGGTATGAAACCGAGGAGGAAGAGCGAGGCAATGCTCTTTGGCAACTGGCCTGACTGATCTTCCGTCCCTTCACCATCAAGCCTGGACTCTGACTTCTTGAGGTGCTAGGGGATCTGGTTCGGGGGGCTGAGGCATGTAACAAAAATTGGCTGGAGCGATAGCCAGGGTGGGGAGAGAAAGCTGGAGTGTGGAGGCCAGCGCTCCCTCTCCATAAGGGAGAAGAATTTGGTCATCAGGTGTGTGAGGTTCTCTGGGGTGCTCGTACTTGGCACAAGTGTGGCCTGTCCCTCCCTATACGCACAGGATCACGGGCCATATTCCAGGGGGTCGGAGATGGAACGGGGTGAGACGGGCCGGCCACAATGTCCAAGTCGGCAGAAACGGGGGTTAAAAGTTGCCAACGTTCGCCCTCATTCTGATGGCCACTTCGTGTGTGGCTGCATCAGGTAGAGTGTGAGCCAATGCACTTGGGCACCAAGATGTCCACTACACTGCTGAGGTTCTACCTGTCCCCGGTGTTGAGATGGAATGGGCCTGGAGCAGTCCACTGCAAGGTGCCAGTCAGCTGGACATTGCCGCCACTCTGTCGTGGGCTGGAAGGGTTCTTCGGACAACACCTTTGACAATGTCCAGCGGGCAGTGCGTCAGCACAGACATGTCTGACAGGTCAGCTGCAGGGATAGGATCTTATGACCGGTGGCTTGGTTCCCTGAGCTGAATCTGCCCCAGCTCGTCTGGCCACAAATGCCTCATCGCCAGAACGCACCAACAAAAACCAAGACTGGCTTGGTGGCGGATGTGGGGAGCCCTCCCAGTCAGATCCTTCCTGCACCGTCGGAACCTCATGCAGCAGCACGCTGCCGCTAGCGGACGGCTGCTATGGCGAGGAGACGGCTTGCCCACCTCTTCACAGAGTTGGGTTTGCTAAAAAGAGTCTGGAGAAAAAATGCCTGTGGTCCTGGTTCGCTTTTTATGAACAGCTTCCGTCACAGAGGACTCGGCGTGATTTTACGGACTGTTCCAGGGAAGACACATATCAGAGTACTGACATGAGTGCTGCTGGGAGGGTATCAACTCGGTAAAAGATGCCCTTTGGTCTGGCCGAGCATGTTTCACCAACACGAACGAGCGAGATGTTCGTCAGAGGATGTTGACCGACTTGGCCCGCTGACCAGACTGCAGGGTACGAGCTGAGGGAGCACTGAAGCTCGGTGCAGCCAACGCAAGGCTCGGTGGGGGGGGCCACAGTACTAGGCCCTTTCGCTGCTGACACTGGTGAGGTACAGTATGTGGAGACCTCCCTCAATATAGGGAAGGTATCCCCACGCCATTGTGGCATGGTGGGGGACCTGATTTGTGGAAACTTGGGGGAAGAAAAAGAAAAATGTCTATAAAACTGTATTGATCTATTGTTACAGCTCCGCAAAATGTTCGGATGGGATTTTCCGCAAGGTTAATGTATTGTATATATTTATCTTCGAATAAAGTATATTTGAAATTTAAAAAAAAATTGTGTGAACGAAGTAGGAGGTGTTGGGCGAAGCGATATCACCAAGCCTAGGCTTGGTCTAACCGATGTAGAGCAGCTGAGACCTAAGAGCAGAGATGCAACAGATGAGGTTGGAGGAGGTGCAGGTGAACCGGGCACTGGAAAGACTGCTTGGGTCTTGAATGGAGTCATAGGGGGGAGGTAAGCGAAAAGTGCAGCATTTTGCAGTTGCAAGGGGAAAGTGCCAGGGTAAGGGTGGTGGTTTGAGTGGGAGAGGGTAACGAAAAGGGGGAATTGACCAAGGTGTTACGGAGGGAGCTTTGGGTCTCTGCGGAAAGCCAACAAAAGCGGGAGCAGATTGGGAAGATGTGGCCAGTGGTGGGATCCGTTTGGAGGGGGTGGCGAAAATGACCGGAGGAGAGGATAATCCGTTGTATGTGACGGCTGGCTGGTTGGCAGATGAGGATGGGGGGTGAAGGGAGGGGGGGTTGTCCTTTTTTCGAGTTAGTGGGGGGGGGATAGGGAGCTGTTTTTGAGCAGAGATACGGGACATAATGGAGTCCACCATCGAAGGTCTAGTATCTACAGGAGCCGCTGCCTCAAAAAAGCAGCCGCATGTCAGGACCCCACACAATGGACTAATTGGATGGCAGGGAGAGGCCATTCGGCCCTTTGTGACAGCACCACGATTCATCGTAATCATGGTTGATCATCCCCAATTCAGTACCATCCGTTCATGACCCGGAGTGCGAACTGAGATCGGCGGAGTCGATGGTCGCGGCCGTGTGGACGGCAGACAAGGAAGGGTTGGGGCGGCCGAAGGACCTGCTTCCCATGCTGTACACTCATTACTTAGTTTTTTTCAAGAGTAAGAATGTTCATGTTGAGGGCTATGTGGGGTCTTGGATCATTACTCGAGTAGACTTAAGATACCGACTGCAAGGACCAGCTTGGAGAAGATGCAATTTCTCTGGGAATGCGAGAGAAAAAGTGTGAGGTTGTTAAAATTTCAAAGAAGATTGTGTTGCGTTCATAAGGGTAAATCGCGAAGTATAAGGTATTAACGTATAAGTTGATAGGAATAGAATCAGGCATTCGGCCTTGTGTCCATCTCTCGAGTCCACTCCGCCATTCAATCATGGCTGATCTCTCTCTCCCCATAACTCCACACGGACACTGGGTCCATTAGACAGATGCTTTAAAAAACTAGGGGACACAGATTTTAAAAATTTCGGGGCATGCGGTAGAGGTAGTGACTCACAGCGCCAGAGACCGTGTTGATCCTGACTACGGGTGCTTGCGCTGTGCGGAGTTTGTACGTTTCCGTGACCACCGTGGGTTTTGTTCTCCGGGATCACGGTTCTCCCGCACTCAAAGAAGTACGGGTTTGTGGGTTTTAATTTTCTTGGTAGCATTGTAAAATAGTCCTGGTGTGTGTAGGATAGTGTTAGTGAGCGGGGGGATTCGGCCGGTCGCATGGACTCAGTGGACGAAGGCCTGTTTCCGGCGCTGTTATCTCTAATTATCTTCATATCGTTGAAAACATTATGACGCAGTGGTGATGGGTTCGCGGGATCGGTTGACGGACGCGCACACATCTCTGTCCTCCAGTTCCTGCCGGAATTCCGACGCTGGACGTCTAGATTTTGGTGTTGAGTGTGTTGCTTTTTATCGTTCATTACAATGCAGTGATCGCAACTGTCTACTGAAGGTTGTGGGGTGGCCGTTGGCTCGACTAGGAGCTCAGTCCGCCCTTTGAAGGAGTCTTGTTTTTGGTTCCTGCTGTGGGTCCGCAGCCCCTCCTCACCTGGCAAAACCGGTGGGGGAGACGGTTTAGTCGCAGATATCCGACCATGGGAGCAGGTTAGCACGGGGTCACCATCGGTACCCGTGGGGGGGGGACTCCCCCCCGACCTGTGAACCTTAACTTATATCTAAAAAAAAATTAATATATAGGCTGGGGTTGCTTTGCGGGAATAACTATTTTTTTGCTATCTATGAGTGGAATCCCACATGCAGAAGTGGTTGGAATCAGGTCAGTTCTTTAGATTCATCAATGGTGAATAGGCAATTAGACAATAGGTGCTAGGTGCATGGCCATTCGGCCCTCGAGCCTAGGCACTGCATTCAATGCGATCATGGCTGATTCATCCCCTAATCAGTACCCCATCTGCCTTCTCCCCATATTCCGGAATCAACTATCTTTAAGAGTCCCTTTCTAGCTCTTTTGAAGTACCAGCCTTCCACCGCCTTCTGAGCCAAACAATTTCACAGCCTCACAACTCTCTGTGGGAAAATAATGTTTCTCATTTCGTTTAAATGGCTTACCCCTTATTCTATAAACTGTGGCCCTCTGGATTCTGGACTCTCCAACATCAGGAGCCATGTTCCTGCTCTAGGTGTCCAACCCCTTTAATAATTATTAAATGTTTCAATAGATTCCCTCTTATCCTTCTGAAGTCCAGTGTGTACAAGCCCAAGCCGCTCAATCTCTCAGCATAAGACAGTCCCGACATCCCCAGGGAATTAACATTGTAAATCTACGCTGCATGAATTGGGCACGGACATTTGGAAGGGAAGTTTGCAGGATAATTGACCAAACCAGCGATCTCAGACACTGTCGCTTGTTATTTCCACCCCACGGTTCACCTTTTGGTATTGCCAGCATGAGATATTGATGGCATAGTTACTGTAACGACATTGGAATTAATCTAACGACCATGAATGCCAGCTGGCATGAATTCATTCTTATTTGTAATTTTAAAAAAAATCTAATTTCACTTACAGCAAAATGACGTAGAATTGTTTGTAAAAACCCATCTGGTCATCAATGCCTGGGAGGAAAGCGGAATCTAGAATCTACATCCTGTATCCAGCCTCATCCATATAGAAGACTAAAACATCCTCCAAGATCATTCTCTCGCCGTTGTTCACGGGATGTCGTTCTCAACACCTTTAGCCCCCAATTGCGCGCACTCCTCTTCTCCCTTCCCGTCAGGCAAGACGAGAGGTACAGGAGTGTGAAAACGCTACCTCCCAGATTCTAGGGGACAGTTTCTTTCCAGCTGCTATCAGGCGAATGAACCATCCTAATTACAAAAAGAGTGGTCCTTGATCGAGATCTGGATGTCAGTACGCTGAAAAGCTTAGGTAGAGCTTGATCAGCGTGGCCAATGTTTACATTTACCAAGACTCGATAACTTACAAACTGTAGGCTTTGGAGCATGGGAAGTTAAACCGAAGCTTCGGAGAAAACCCACGCAATGGTCACGTGGGATATGCACAACGACTCCATACAGACGCACCCGTAGTCGGGATCGAACCAGGGTCTTGGCGCTACAATTTTTGCTGTGGCGGGGGGGGGGGGGGGGGGCAGTGATTTGGCAGTGATTATGCTGCTGGACTTGCGAGGCAGCGTGACGGTGTAAATGGAATCAATAGAAAGGTGTGGTCGGGTTTGTGTTGATAGTCTGGGCTGCGTCTACTATTCGCTGCAATTTCTTGCGGTCTTGGTTGGGAGTGTTCCTCGAACCAAGCTGGGATCGAAACCGGGTCTCTTGGCTCTGAAAGCGATGTTGCAAGAGTCGGTCACGGTGCTGGCGCACGCGGTAGAGTTTGTGGCTTTAAAGCGAATGCAGCGCCGAGAGAACCCGGGTACGACCCCGACTGAAGTGGGCGCTGTTCTGTACGGAGTTTGTCGTTTCCCCGTATGACCTGCCGTGGGTTTTCTTTCCGAGATCTGCGGTTTCCTCCCACACTCCAAAACGTGCAGGTTTGCCGGTCAATTGGTTGGGTATTAAATATAAAAAACGATCCCTAGGGGTGCAGCGATGGCCGTTAGTATGCGGGGATCGCCTGGTCGAGGCGGACCCGTGGGCCGAAGGGCTGTTTCTTGTTGTATCCTCTAAACTAAATCGTACTAAAGTGCGTAAGGAGCAACGCTGCCCACTGCGCCACCAGGGCAACTTCTCATCTTTGATTCAGCTGTACTTCAACATTCCAATCCATGTATCTAAACTGCTGGAGTTCTACCATGAAAAACCGCAGCTATTTTAGTTTCCTTTGCTCAGTATAGAATGATTTTAGGACTTATCGCTTCCCGCAGGTGTTTTCCCCCTTCATATTTTTAGGAATGCCACCATCAACAGTCGGGTTCCTCTGTTTCGAAAGAAACCAAGTAATTACCGAATACCGGATAGCTCACGTGTCCTTTTCCACGCCACCTTTCCAAGTGCACTGAAAGTGCACATAAAAATCCTACTGGAGAAGATGCATTTAATTCTTACTGACTGGAGGTCTATGAAAGAACATATTGGGGCAAGGAGATTTATAGGCGGTTTAATGTGATTTAATTTAAGCATTTCCTCCAGGTTTGGTTCAGTGCCTCTCAAGTCAGATGGTATGCTGAAGATCATTTTTTTCACCGTTCCATAGTTTGGTTCTGGCTTCTGTTTAATACGTATATAGCCCGAACATCGGAAAGCCTAGAAAACAAAAAACATCTTGAACATAGAGCAGTACACAGCGGCATGGTGGGGCCGGCAGCTGGGTAGTGTTGCCGCCTCACAGCGCAAGGACCCGCGGTGTCGATCCTGACGACGGGTCGCCACCTGTTTGGAGTCTGTACGTTCTCCGTGACCCTGCGGGGGGTTTTTCTTCCGAGATTATCGGTTTTCGCTCCCACACGCCAAAGAGTGTGGCTTGATGATAGGTTGTTTGGCTCTGGGGTAATGTAAATTGTCTCTGTGTTGGGGGCTTAGTGTTACGGCGCGGGGGAGGGGACGTGGTCGGCGCGGACTCTGTGGGATGGAGGGTCATGTTTCAACGCCGTGTCTAAACTAACAGACACACCAACACGCCCTTTGGCCCACGTCAGCATGATGCCATGACCAAATTCTCTATCTAAAATGCAATAATCCATATCCAACCATGCCCTGTATATAGTACCTGATACATACCAAAAGGTGTTCAAATGCGTCTTGTTCGTACTCTGCCTCCACAACGTTCCCTGGCATGCCATTCAGGCCACCCACCACGTGTGCAAACACAAAGCACTCTCGCACTTCTCATAAAGTCATAAGGTCATAAGTGTTAGGAGTTGTAATTTGGCCATTAAGGACCAATCAAGTCTACCTCCGCCATTCGATCATGGCTGATCTATTCTCCCTCTAACCCATTCTCCTGCCTTCTCCATAACCTTGACACCCGTACTATCAAGAAAAAAATATTCTATCTCTGCCTTCAAACTATCTACTGACTTGGACCTCCTGTGGCAAAGAATTCCACAGATTCGCCCACACTCCTGACTGAAGAAATTTCTCATCATCTCCTTCTTAAAGAACGGTCTTTTAATCTGAGGCTGTGTCCTCTAGTCTCGTGGAAAACATCCTCTCCATATCATCTATCCTGACTTTCATATTCTGAACGATTCAATGAGGTTCCACCAACTGGTCTATCCTCTCAATAATGTATACCACGTCACATTAGATCTTTCTGGGTAACTCAGTGGGTAGGCTGACATCTTAGGAGGACATGAATAGGTGACGTTTTGCCAGGCGACTTCTTCGGAATGATTCAGTCTGGGGGGTGGGGGGTGGGAGGGGAGAAAGGGGAAGCGTTTTTTAAACACATATTTTGTTAGGTCACCTACAGTCCCTCTTCAATCAGTCTGAAGAAGGTTTCGACACACAACATCATGTTGTATGTTCTCTGGAGAGGTTGCCAGACCGCCGAGTATTACTTCCAGCATTTTAGTGTATTTTGTTGTCCTATTCCTTATGTTGTGAATTAACATTAGATAATAGACTATAGACATAGGTGCAGGGAGTAGGCCATTCGGCCTTCGAGCCAGCAAGCCATTCAATGTGATCACTAAAAGGCTGATCATCCCAACTGTACCTCCGTTCTGCCTTTCTCCCCATATCCCTGACTCGCTATCTTAGATGCCTATCTAGCTCTCTCTTGAAAGTATCCGAGACACGGCCTCCACCGCCTCTGATGGCAGAGAATTCCACAGACTCACCACTCACTGCTCGAGAAAAAGTGTTTCCTCGTCTCCGTTCAAATGGCCTACCCCTTGTTCTTAAACTGGCGGTCCCTGCGTTCTGGACTTCCCCCAACATCGGAAAGTTCCTCCTCGACAGTCAGAGGAACAGCAACAGCTGTCTGGCTGCATACTCTCGGGCGACATTGATATGGAACGTTTGCTGGGAAATAACCTCGGGCCGGCTTCATAGATTGCACGAGACGAGAGCTCTTGATCCAGGGGCATCGTCAAAATTCATTCAATCAAGTTCAATCATTCCTTATGCCGTCATTGTCCCCAGCGTCACTTATCACGGAGCCACGCACACACGCACACAACGAGAATAATGCAGCCGTGCTCACCAGTTGCCAGGCAGGTCAACCTCCTTCCCATTCTGTGGTCCATTCCATGAAATCTGGAGACTGAAAAGTTGATCCGACTCGAAAAAAGATAACCATGGAAACAGGACCTTCCACGTTGAGTAGGCTTTTGTATTCACTGGTAGGTTAGAAGGATGAGGGGGGGGAATCTATAGAAACATGTAAAAAAGTATAAAGGACTGGAAAGCTACAATGCAGGATAAATGTTTCAATGTTGGGCGACTCCAGAACCAGGGGCCACACAGTCTTAGAATAAGGGGGAGGTCGTTAGGGACGAGGTGAGAAAAAACTTTTTCACCCAGGAGGAGATGTGAATTTGTTGGAATTCCCTAGCCACACGAGGGCTGTGGAGGCAAATCATGGTATGGATTGTTTAAGAGAGAGTTGGAATAAAGCTCTTAGGGAATGTGAAGGGGATCAGGGGAGAAGGGGAAGGACTGGGAGGGTCGTATTGATTGGGGGAGATCAGCCAGGATCACAATGAATGGTGGTGCTGGTCAAAAGGGCCGAATGGCTCTACTCCTGCATCCTAGTTTCTATGTTTCTATGTTTTTAGTTGCATCAGCTGGCCATTCATGGAAATGTCTGGCATTTCTGGGAGTGGCGGCGCTGCCCTGGCAGCAGCGGCTCGCTGCAGTCCGTCTGTTTTTCGTTTTATTTGTTGTTTTCTTGTCTTGTTTTTAGCGTTAGTTTAGTTTGGGTTATTATGTAAGTGTATAGTGTGTGGGAGCGGGTGGGAGAAACGGTTCTTTAGTTCTTCCTTTTGGGGGGGACGCGAATTTTCTTGTCGTTTCCCAGTTCCGTCTCCATCTGCGCTTGAGGCCTATGCGTGGAGTGGCGGCCTGCCTCCCCACTTAACTGACCAACGAGACTCAGAGCAGACAGGCCTTACCAGCGCGGGGATGGCCAACTTAGGGGCTTGTGGAGGGTTTTTTCAGGGTTCCGGCGGCCTCAACCTCGGAGTGTGGCGGCTTTCCGGTGGTGACCTGCTTTTCCGGAGTCCAGTGGCAACAGCTGCGTCCGCTGGAAGGAGGGCGGCAGCTTTCGACCGCCCGAGGGCCGCGGAGTTGAACCGGGGCCGCTCGCGGAGCGCGGTTCGCCGGCGGGATTTATTTACATCACCCGGTGCAGTCACAAATCGGAGGCCCCCCCAGGTCGCCTCAGTCTAAAGGTGGGGAAGAGGAAAGAGGAAGAAGGGAGAGACAAAGACATGATTTTTGCGCTTCCAACCACAGTGAGGAGGTGTCTGGTGAACTCATGTGGTGGATGTTAACATATGTGTTTATTGTGTGTTTTGTTACTTTTGTATATATGTGTGACTGCAGGCAACAAAATTTGTCAGACCGCAAGGTCTGAATGAAATAAAGTTTTTCAAGTTTCATCGCCGATTCACTCTAACATTCTTTGTTATCCCATTTTTCGTATCCATTTGTACCATGATGCAATTAACCAACAAAACCATTAGAAACATAGAAACATAGAAATTTGGTGCAGGAGTAGGCCATTTCAGCCCTTCGAGCCAGCACCGCCATTCAATATGTTATGGCTGATCATCCAATCAGTATCCATGTACTGCATTCTCTCCGATAACCCCTGATCCCGTTAGCCACATGGTCCACATCTAACTCCCTCTTAAATTAGAGCCAATGAACTGGTCTAACTACTTCTGTGGCAGAGAATTCCAGAGACTCACCACTTCTGTGTGAAAAATGTTTTCCTATCTGGTCCTAAAGGAATTTCCCTGTCCTTATCTGTAGGACTGTGTCCCTTGTTCTGGGACATCCCCTACATCTGACATCTAGCCTATCCAACCTATAAGAATGTTGTAATTTCGATAAGATCCCCCTAAGACTTCTATATTCTAGCGAGTACAAGCCAAGTCTATCTAGTCTTACTCTCATATTGAAAGTCGTGCTGCCATCCAGGATATTGAGTTGGGTGAGCCTTCTCTGTACCCCTCTATGGCAAGAATGTCTGGTTCTCAGATTTGGAGTACCAAACTGTACACATACTCCAGGTGTGGTCTCTCCAAAACCCTGTTCAAACTGCAGTAGATCCTCCTGCTCTTTACTCTAATCCTTTGCTATGAATGCTAAAAGACAATTTTGCTTTCTTCATGCCTGTTGTTTCTGCTCCTGTTGGCCTGACTTTCACTGACTGGTGTTACCCATTGACACCCGGTCTCGTTGCATTCCTTTTCTAATTGCCCCACATTAAGATAGATAGTCTACCCTCATGTTTTTGCATACCAAAGTGGTTAACTCACATTTATCCAATTATACTGACATTGCCATGCATTTGCCCATCACCCAAGCCTATAAAGTTCATCTTTGCAGCCTCCCCCCCCATAGATTCTCTCACACATAACACGACACACAGCGCTGGTGTCATCCGCAATTTGCGAGAAGTTGCATTCATTTACCCTCGTCAATCATTAATGTTGTTGTTAAATAGACTGTGGCTCAGCAATGAGTTGTGGTTACCCAATAGTCACTGCTGCCATTCTGAAAAGGACGTTTACTTTACTTTGCTTCCTGTTGCAAGCAGTTCTCTATCAATCATTACTGAACCCCAATAAGTGTGCTTTAAATTTGTATTACGAATCTCTTATGCTGGGCCTTGTCGAAGGCTTTCTGAAAGTCTAGATATTAAACATCCAGTGGTTTCTCCCTTATCACTTGCTAGTTACATCCTCATAAAATACTTATAAGATTCGTCAGGAATGATATGTATCATCTTTGATGAGTAAATTCCAATGCTGACTTTGTCTATGATTTCACACTTTCAAATGCGCTGCTATCCATTTTAATAACTGACTTCACAAGTAGTTTCCCCACTACGATGTTGGGACTAACCTGGTCTGTAATTCCCTGTTTTCTCTCTCCTCCTTTTTTTAAAGTGGCTGGTTAGGTTACCTTGCGACCCTCCAATCTAGGAACTAATCCAGAATTAAGGAGTTTAGTTTTGAAAAAATTTTCACGTAATGCATCCAAATTTCTGTGGCTACTTCCTTGAGTACTCTGGGATGTTTCACAAAAATTATAATAAACACCTACCCCCCCCACACCCCCCACAATCACCCTTCCACCCAACCACCCCCCAACAACCAAACCACAACCCCCCCAACCCCCCAACACACAACCCACACCCAACCCAACCAATCCCCAACCAAATCCCCCACCCAAAACAATCAAACCCCCTAACCCCCCACCCCCCCCCCCCCCCCCCCCCCCACCCCCACAACCCCCCAAAACACAACCCCAAACAACACCCCAAAACACCCCCCCCCAAACAACCCCC